>PVJD01000044.1:0-183691 GCA_004026545.1 Mormoops blainvillei
CTCCCTCTTCCCCTACCCATTCTTCTTTCTTAAAAAGAAAAAAAATAATGATTGAAAGACTGGCCCAGAAGTAGAGAAACATTTCTTGTTTCAATTTGGGGTGTGTATTAGGAGGGCCCTGAGGAGGGATGTCTTTTTGCACCAATCACCGATCCCCAGAGGACTGAAGAGTCTTATTGACGGAACTCTATCCTGAATAAGAATGGAGGAAAGCTTTTCTAAGAATGCTCACCATCCTAGACATTTCTGCTTTTTTTCCTTCCAAGGAATGTGAACCATCTTGTTTGACATTTTTTATTTTATCGTTTAATCCATTTGCATGGCACGGTTGCAAAGCATTTGAAAAACATTCCAAAGCAGAACTCATTGGAAAGAAGGCCACTGGCCTAAAAACTCAGCGTCCAGCCGTGCCTCGCTTCCTAGTGACCACTCACCGGGCTACTAACCAGGCCCAGAAATCCTGAAAGGGTCCTGAAAGGGTCCTGAAAGGACACAGAGTCCCAGTTCCCAATGGCTCCCTTGTGAGACTCGTTGCCAAAATCACCAACGGTGCAGGCAAAAAGCCGGGGGGCTGGAGTGGTAGAAAACAAAGCCTAAAATGGCAGCACTGAGAATTCTAAAACAAATAGGAATTGAGGGGTCCACATGCAGTCACTCGCGAATTTTCTAAGGCGGAGACAACCAGACCACAGGCTATTACTATGAGAAACTCACAGTGAGACTTCTTTAAAGATGGCGGGCAAGTTTAGAGCACTTGACTTTTCTTACCGTTCTGTAGACGGTGCATCTGTGAAATGGAGATCATCACGCACGCCTGTCCTTATCTCCCCTGAGGGCTAGGGTTTCTAGACTCTGGAAACTCGGAGGTGTTGTTTTTGTCATGGCCAGGTGGGGGCCAAAGGCAAAAACAGTTGTTGAAGTGATTAGGTGCAGATTAAGCAGGGCCTCACGGGCTGGGGCTGAGACCTTGAGTGCGGTCCTTCGGCAGATCAGCAGACACTGCAATGCACTGAGGGCAGGGATAATTGATTCTCTTTCTACTGGCCAAGGAGTAAAGGAGCAGCTGGGGTTTGCAACTGTTGTGGCAGATCGATTTCAAAAGAGGCCTGGTTAGAAGAAGCCTGTTGCAGGAGCTGGGCGAAGAGACAAAGGCGTGAGTGCACAGCGAGTCCCCGTGGGAGGAAGCTGGGTGACACTGTACCTGGCGGAAAGGGTGCGAGTCACACCCTGGTTCTCAGTCCTGGCGGTGTCAGTCAAGCCACAGCGCAGCTCTCTTGCCTGAGTAAGCATAGGTACAAACACATGGCAGAAAATCCCTCCCTGTGGCCACAGGCATACTTCCTCTGTGTGGAGAGACAGGGACGGTCAGCACTTGCACCTCCCCTCTCTCCTCTCCCCGCACACACAGCTGCATACGGCTCCCAGCTTTCCTTGTGTTGAGTCCACACTAGAGGACCCTAGGCCTTGGAAAGGATCCCTAATCCACATTCAGTGTGGGATGGGGCCATTTTCCAAGGCTACTTTGTCTCACACACCCCCACCCGGCACATGGTAGTCATACCTTCTTCTCCCTTCTCTGTGTCCAGAGCATCCCCTGGACTCCACCAGAGCAGGTTGGGCACTTCCCCATCTGTTTGGGAGTCCCACTCTACAGAACATTCCAAAAGGTGTCTTATTTTCATTAACCCACTTTGTGCCAGCCCTATGGTGTAACGTTTTCTGGGTTGACTGCCATCCTCTCACTGAAGTAGCCAGGTCCATTGAGAGTCTCAACGTGGAACGTGAGAACAGTTGGGGAGGACTACGTTTTGCTTCCAGAAGAAGTTTTGGTCAGGACCTCTTCGTTTATAACTCCCTGAGTGTTCAATGACCCAGAAATAGAAGTGTGTATCTGGATGGCTGCTTCTCTTGTGCCTCTCCCCCCGTAATATCCTCTTCTGCCAAAATTTCTTCCTACTACTTTAGAGAAGCCCCTTTGTAGAAAAGCCATATCCCCTTTTTGAAAAACCGTCTTTCACTGTTGCTATTGGAGCCTCCAGGGTTCCTTCGGGAGCACAGCTTTTTAGACCAATTGGAAAAAGTCACCTCCTCTGGCAGCTACAGCGCCACCCTGGAGCCCTGGACTGGCTGGTGGAGGGCAGGCTGGGTTTCAGTGCACAAACTGCACATGCGCAGTGCTAGCCCCTTGCACCTGGCTGCTGAAGTCTCCCTCCCCGCCCCCCCCACCCCCACACACACACCATGTCACCATCAGTTGTAACCAGTTCTTCTCTCCTTCAGCTCATCACTGTCACTCTAGGAGCTCAAAGGCAAGTCTCGAGAATCTTAAGGTGACCGGAGGTGATTTTAGTTACACTGTGCCGAGTAGAATTCTGCGGACCGATCTGAGAACACAACTATCTTAATATCATTGTTCATATGGGGAAATGTATTCCTAGGTCTTTTCAAACAACCAATGAAAAAATAAGTCTTTAGGAGACAAGCTGCCCCTTAAAAACACAGGGCCTGTCTATAACGTGTTTGACTTCTTTCTTCCCATCCTCAGGCTTGTGAACGTCTGCCACTTACTCTAACTTGGGCTTTAGCTGGCTCAGATTCGACCTTGGCTCCCAGACTTTACCCTCCAAGTTGCACAAGCTTTGGAGAATAGATTTCTACATGTAGCATGTTCTTTGAAACTTGAACCCCAAGCACAGAATGTACCTCTGTAAATGATTGATTTAATTAAAAAGTGGACAGTTGCTGATTATACCCATTTCTCCTCTAGTTTATTTTGGTGCTGTGCTAAAACTGAGTCTTAGTGGCTGAGGGGCTGGGAGCACAGATGTTTTACCTCAGACTTTTCTCCCTGATAGCTCTCATCTGGGCATCATAATATCAAGGGACAAACAAAGCTGAACTCGACACCACCACTTGACCTCATTCTTGATTTATAATTCTCCCTGTGATCATGCAATTTGAGCAGGGGACCATCTCTGAAGTGTGTTTTTAATTTTAATATCTTTTTGTCCTGGCCTCTTTCTTTGTCATCTACCATGTGTGCATCTGGCTGAACTTGCTGACTAGAAAACTGAAACATACTTCTAGCCGGCAGCCAGAAACAAAGGGAAAAATTGTCTGTCTGAAGAGCTATTTAGCTGCCCGTGTGCACCCCCAACACTCCCTTGCTTATATGAACAACCCCCACAAGAATCTAAGCTGCTTTTGTATTAATGTCAGCCATGCCATTTCCCTCTGGGCTGGGTTCAGCATTGAAAAAGTGAGGGTTCTGCCATTGCAGTGTGGTTCGTCACAGCCCAGTGAAGTTCTGTTCTACCACACAGGAGAGGGCCTGAGGGACCTCAACTCATCTAGCAAGGGAGACTTTGGGTTAAGAGGCGTCTAAAACTTCACTCAATTGCCCTGGCCAATCACTATGTTGGTGAGAGCATCATCCCAATGCACCAAGGTTGTGGGTTTGATCCCTGGTTCGGCACATACAAGAATGAACCAGTGAATGCATCAATAAGTGGAACAACAAATAGATGTTTCTTTCCCTCTCTCCCTAAAATCAATTTTTAAAAAACCTAGCTCAAGATTACATCCTTTTAATTCTGCCAGCTTCCCACTTTTTAGAAGCTAGTCAGGATGGTTTCAAGGAATTGGCAGTGACTTCATGTGGAAGCATTTTCTTGAAACGTGTAAATATTTGTACCCCAGGGGACTCTCTGACTCAAGAAGGTTTACACCAGTGTGCACTCTGTGGAGGTAAAGCATAACTCATGGGACACTCTGAGGGGAGGCCAAGGTTTATCTAACCCTTAAGAGAATTTGAATTCCAGCAATAGGAGTAACCCATAGCAGGAAAAGTCTCTAGGAACGGAGGCCAGGTGTATGTGAAACAGGCACTATCAGAAAGTCAGGTTTCTAGATGTGAACTCAGCTGTGGAAGCGGCCCCCGGGAATGTCCTTGAGAATGGTGATTTGTCTCTGGGCTTGTGCCACTCTGCGCTTTATAAAGACACGCTGCAGATGCTGGACCCAGGAATGGCAGTGCAGAGAGGAGGGAAGCTGTCAGCATTTTCATGCAAGAGCCACAGAGGACTGTGAGGCCACTTGGCAACCGAAAATTAGAACATCTCCCTCAGACCCAAATGCAGCTAGAAGCCCCACCACACCTGGCAACTCAGGAGAACGCCGGCAATCCGGCTCTGCGTGGAGATCCTCAGGGCTGGGCTGAGGCCTCAGCACTAATAGGTTTCCTGATCATTCAGCACTCTCCTCTGTACTTTTCTTTTCTTTAAGACACCTGTGTTTTTTGGCTGCCATGAGGGGAAAAAAGCCAAGCCTTGGCAGCCTCCCCTGATCTGGCATTAACAGCATCACACTAGTCATTTCCAGCAATTATCTCTCTATCATAGATGTTCTGTGCAGAGACTTGGGACGCTTTCTCTGTGTGGTTCCAAAGAATACATTAAAATCAGGAGATGAATTCTGTTCAAACTATCTGTCCTCTCGTCTCCTCAGATTCCCTGGTGCTCAGCCCTGCCTAGTCATAAATGGATGAGTAAATACACAAACCACGGCGGCTGGCAAGGACAGTGGGGCAAGCAGGGTGACCTCCGAGATTCCACTGGTGCAGGAATCACTCACTTTAATCTATTCTTTCTGATAGCGAGAGAGCAAAGGTCCCTCCACCAAGCTCACAATTCATAGATTATGACATTTATAAGCTTCCTCTAACCTTGAATTAGGCCCAGTTCCTCCTTTCATTTCTCTAACAGCTCCCTGAGCATTTCCTTCATGACTCGCATCAGAGTTTATAATTGTAGGTTTGTCCGTGTGATTATTTATTTTCTCTTCCTCCCATTGACCTCATCAGCTCTGCTCATGCTTGAATTCCCGAGACTGGCATATGGTTGGAGCCCAATAAATATTTATTAAATGAATAAACAAGTGAATGACTGAATGGAGCTTAAAGAAACCATAGAGACTTAAGTCCGGTGGCTTCGCTTAATAGATGAAGAGATATAGACATTAAATGACTTGCCCAAGGCTTTGCAGTTTGTTTTTTTGTCTTACATGTATGAAGACAGATTGAATTTGTCAATTAACTCCAAAGTGTTAATTGAACATCTATTCTGTTGTATTAGTGAATTCAAAGATGAATAGAATTTAACTCCTAGTTTTAAAAAACAGCAGTTAAACTGTTGAGATAATAATAGTGATTCAGCCCTGCCTGGCGTGGCTCAGTGGATTGAGTACAGGCCTGTGAACCAAGAGGTCACTGGTTCGATTCCCCGTCAGGGCACATGCCTGGGTTGTGAGCCAGGTCTCCAGTAGGAAGCGTGTGAGAGTCAACCAGGGCCTGATGTTTCTCTCCCTCTCTTTCTCCCTCCCTTCCCCTCTCTCTAAAAATAAATAAATAAAATCTTTTTTAAAATAGTGATTCATTAAGTGCTTACTAATGTATAATTTCATTATTGCCTATAACAGTCCTATGAAATAGGTCATCTTATCCCCATTTAACAGATATGGAACACTAAGCTCAGAGATAACATTGCTTAATTGTATTGAGCTTTTACTAGGTACTAAAGCTGTTCTACATGTTTTACCTATTTCAAAAAAATCCTCACCCAAGGATATGTTCATTGATTTTTAGAGAGAGAGAGAGAGGGAGAAGCATTGATGTAAGAGAGAAACATCCATCAGTTGCCCCCCTTACACACCAAGACTGGGGACCAAACTTGCAACGTAGGCATGTGCCCTGACCCAGAATCAAACCCATGCATAATCTTTTGGTGTACGGAACGATAATCCAACCAACCGAGCCACGCAGGCAGGCCTGTTTTACCTATTTTTATAATTTATTTAATCTCCAAGGCTTGACTAGGGAAGGATTAATTTCTAAGATCCCTCATGTGACTTCACAGGACACTCAGCTCGTCACTCGCCATTGGCCAGAGACAGCTCCTCGCTAAGCGCCTTCCCATGGCGGTGGCCACGGCGGGGCAGCTTGCTTTCCCCAGAGCAAGGGCTGAAAGAGACGGGGAGAGAAAGAAATTAAAGTGAAGTCTTCATAATGTAATCTCGGAAGTGACTTGCCATCACATCATTATTGTGATTTGCTGCTCAGAGAAGTGAACAGGGGTGCAGCCTGTACTCATGGAAGGGTATTACACGAGGTCGTGGTACCTGAGGCAGGGGTCACAGGTCACCCTAGAGGCTGCCTACCACCGCAAGGTTAATGAAACCCTGAATCAGTCTGTGTAATTCAGCATATTACTGGGTTGGCCAAAAAGTCCATATGGGATTTTTTCCATAAATTAAAAGATACATTTTTCATTTTCACCAATAAATTTATTGATTTGGATATTTGAAGTATGTCAGCTTTCTCCCACATAGTATAATGTTTATTGTTCTCAATTAATGTCTCAGTTTGATAGCTATCAACTTCAGCTGGTCTATCCAATCGTGGAGCACAAAACTTCACAAATCACATTTGACACATTCAATCAGTCATAGCGCCTTCTCCATACACTGCACAAATCTTTTTTGTGTGTTTCAGTTCCCTTTTTACTTTTCTTGAAATAATAAAGCATAATATGCTGAAAATGTTGCTTGTCTCCTATCTTCAATATTAAAGTGGTTACACAAAAATCCACTAATGTGGATAAGTTTTTTTAATTGCCTGATGATATGACAGCTGTCACAATATAACCTAACAAAATTATTTCAACTAAACACTACTAGAGCCAGCTTATGGGGAAACTCAATGAACTTTTTGGCCAACCCAATAATACTACAAAAAAGAAAAATACAATCACTCCAGTTAGACGCAAAAAAAATTTGATAAAATGTGACATTCATTGATGATAAAAAACCCTTAACAAATTAGAAACAGAAGGGATTGTTCTTGGTGTGATAAAGACATGTGATAGTGGCCCTGGCTGAGTAGCTCAGTTGGTTAGAGCATCATCCCCAAATTCCAAAGTTGCAGGTTCGATCCCTGGCCAGGACACATACAAGAAGCAACCATTGAATGGATAAATAAGGGAAACAACAAATCAATGTTTTTCTCTCTTTCTGTCTCTCCCTTCCTCACTCTCTCTAAAATCAATAATAATAATAATAATAATTTTAAAAGGATGTGATAGAATGCATTAATGACTTCACTTCCTCACCCCTCCTGAACTAAACTAAAACAATAAAGGTTGGAGAAGATATTATAAGAAGTCCCTATGATCTAGGGGTAGAAAATGTTTATTAAATAGGATGCAAAAAGCACTAACCTTAAAGGAAATGATTGACAAATCTGGCCACTTTGTTTTTGTAAATAAAGTTTTACCAGAAGGCAGCCAAGCCCATTTATTTACCTGTCATCTGTGGCTGCTGTCACACTACAATGGCAGAGTTGAGTAGTTGTGTCAGAGATCTTACGGCTGGCAAGGCCTAAAATATTTGCTATCTGGCCCTTTTCAGAAAAAGTCTGCAAACCCCTGAAATGGCTAAATAAAAATTAGGAATTTCAAGTTATCAAATGACACCATTAAAAGACTGAAAAGGCAAGTCTCAGAGTAGGAAAAATAAATAACTGACAAAGGTCTCCTATCCCAAATATATAAAAACCTCAGTAGAAAAATGAAGATGGGTGAGAGGGTATAAGGGGACTAAATGGTAATGGAAAAAAATACAATATAGTTTATATTTTAAAAATAGAAAAGAAAAATGAGGAAAACAGGAATAGGTACTGACATTACAAAAGAGGAGTGGCCAATAAATGCATTAAAATGTGCTGAACAGTATTAGCCAGGAAACGCAGCTCAAGAAATTGCTAATTAAAACCATAATGAGATATCACTACATACTCACCAGAATGACAAAAAAAGTGAAAATAACAAGTGATGATAAGCATACAGAGAGACTGGAATGCCCATAAACTGCTTGTGGCAATGCAGGTTAGCACAACTATTTTGAAAAAATATTTGGCTGTATCCACTAAAGGAGAACATTATCACCACTCCTACATATATACTGAACAGGTAAGCTTATGTTCACCGAAATGTAAGTACAAGATGTTGCTAACATTATTTAGATTAGCCAAAAACTTGTAACAACCCAAATGTCCATCAGTAGTCAAATACATGGTGGTAGTCATACAATGAAATACTACGCAATAAAAAAAAAGTAAACTGCTACACTTAACACTATGGATTAATCTCACAGAGTGAATGTTCATAGAAGCCAGATTAAAAAATAAATAAAAAACATAATATGATTCCATTTATATTAAGTTGAAAATCAGCAAAACAAACCTGTGATGTCAAAACTCTAGAAAGCAGTTTCCTTTCAGGAGGAGGAAAGGGATCATGGTTGCAAAGGGACTTGAGGAGCTCGACGCTGCCAGTGCTGTGTTTTTGAATCTAGGTGGTGGTTACACTGGTGTATTTATTTTGTGATGATTCATTGAGCTATATTCCTAAGAGTCATACACTTTCATGTGTGTAAATTCTACTTCAATTAAAAGTCATCAGTTTTGAGTTGCCAGGACAGAGCATAGGGGAATGCCAAGGTCGGATTGGCTGAAGACTGGACACCTGAACCAACCACTGTGGAGGGGGTGATGAGACTATCTTGATGGGCTACAGACAAGTACTTTCCCACATGCATGCTGTTGGCATTGAGAGAAGATAGTTCTTCATGGTTGAAGTCTATCCTACCGCATCCCTGACCCCCTAAACACTAAATGCCAGTAGACATATCATTCTCTGCACCCCCCTCCATTTCCCAATTTGGTGGAGGAGGGACACATTCTGCTCTGTTCGAGAGCAATTCCTTTAGACCAGGAATCCCCAACCTCTGGACCATGGACCTGTACCGGTCTGGACGTGTTAGGAACCAGGAGGTTCCTAACCGCACAGCAGGAGGTGAGCTTGACTGTACTGTGCTTGTATCATCCCAAACCATCCCCCCGTCAACCCCTTCCGTGGAAAAGTTGTCTTCCACCAAACAGGTCCCTGGTGCCAAAAAGGTTGGGGACTGATGCTTTAGACTGGCCAGGACCAACTTCTGGAGCTGCAGTAAATCCCACCAAAACCACAAGCTAATTATTCACAATAAAGAAGGGTGGAAACAACTGGAACAGGAACAGAATCGCAGAAATCGAGATCACATGGAGGGTTATCAGTGGGATGGGGGGAGAATAGGGGAAAAGGTACAGGAAATAAGAAGCAAAATTGATAGGTACAAAATAGGCAAAGGAAGGGTGAGAATAGTATAGGAAGGGGAGAAGCCAAAGAACTTATGTGTACGACCTGTGGACATGAACTAAGGGAGGGAATCCTGGAGGCGGGGGGATGGTGGGGGGTGGGACAGAGGGGAATAAAGGGGAGAAAAAAATGGGACAACTGTCATAGCATAATCAGTAAAATATACTTAAAATTTTTAAAATTAAAAAAACAGAAGGGTGGAATGACTTTGGGGAGAAAAACCACAAAGGTCACTGCACACCGATGAAAAACTGGAGAGGGAAAATCACCGATCAGCCCTTCTGTCTGCTCCATTGTTTTTCATTACTTTAGGGGGAAATTCAATCTTCTGAGGGAGGTAGTGTGTTCAGTTAGTGAAAATACTGATGTAATTGCTTTCATTGTGAGAAGCAGGTAAATGAAAAACAATTGGTGGGCTGGTAAGCCTTTCCTTTTTTGCAAGTTAGTCTAGTATCTTCAATGTCCATAAACTTGCTTCTGCACACACAAAGAAGGAAGTTAATTTGATACACATGCTTTTGTGACTGTGTACTTACTTCCTGAAAACTAGTTTAAAAGACAAAAAAAAAAAAAGGAAGACGGGTTTGGTAGACGGCAGCGTACTCACACAGTGGTCTAAGATGCAGCTGTTAAAAGTGATCTTTATGCCCTGGCTGGTGTGGCTCAGTGGCCTGAGTGCCGGTCTGCAAATCAAACAGTCACTGGTTCGATTCCCAGTTGGCGTGCTGGCCTGGGTTGCCAGCCAGGTCCCCAGTAGGGGGTGCGTGAGAGGCAACCCCACACCGATGTTTCTCTCCCTCTCTTTCTCCCTCCCTTCCCCCTCTTTAAAAAATAGACAAATAAATCTTTTTAAAAAATAATAATTCTTATCTCTGCCTTAAAAAAAAGGGATCTTTATGATGAAGGTTGGGCATGTGGAAAAGGAGCTATGATATTATGCAAAGTATGGGGTGTGGGGTGCACAGAGGCACTGGTTCCCTGATAGCAAGCATGTAAAATGTGAGTGCCTCTGACCAAGGACTAAAAGGTGTTTTGCAAAAACAAAGAATTATTAGCGATCATTTTTTCTTTCCTCAAAATGATACCTAAAATTGGTGCATGGTCTTCCCATGAGCGAGAAACTCAAAAAGAAGAAATAACCTTTCTTCCCTTTGAGAAACCCCATTCACCCCAGAAATGTACTGTCATTCGTTAAGCTCTGCTGGGATTAGGTTCTTTCAAAAGGACTAGTCCACCCCACAGGGTCGGCTGCGTGGAATCTCGGTTTCTATTTCCAGCCCTGCTGACAGGCTGAAGATGGACTCATGCATGTCCTTTAACTTTTCCCATCTCTGAAGCTGAGAACAGTTCCACTTCCTGCTGCCATTTAGATTAATGAAGTACGTTTAATGCCATGAAGTTCATTGTGGCATTTGACATTATAGTTTTCCTTTGAGAAATAGGTGTTATATGTGAAAAAAGAAACAGTGGGAGTGCTATGATGTGTTGTTAGAAGTTAGTTCCTTCAACCAAACACAGTTGTGCAACTTTCATGTGCAAGACACTGTTTGCAGTTCTGAGAAATATACAGAGATGACTACACTGTAGTTTCTGCTTTCAGTGAGCTTACAATCTTATCATGATAAAAATATCCAGTAATTACTCTGTGTTTACAATGTGTCAGGCACTATCCTTTATGTACATGGATTCTGTACTATTTCTTTATTATTTATTAATTATTGTGTATTATAATTAATTAATTAGTACGTAATGAATTTATTTAATCCCAAAAACAACCCAGGGAGGTGTGGGTTATTATCATCATTGAAGAGATAAGTAAACTGAAGCTGAGGGAGGCTAAGTAAGAATACAAGGTTGTGAACTTAAATCAACCTGACACTGATACTGTATGTGATAGGAAGTGGACGCTTTTTTTGTCCCCCTCCTGTTCTGTCTCCCAAGCATTAGCCAAGTTGGGAAGCAACCGCCTCCCTCAGCCAGCTTACAGTCAATCAGCCCTGCAGGCAGGTTCTGATCTACAAAATAATGCCTTTTTGTTGGAGGCCTGGTCAAGTCGACTAGCCAGATAACCAGATGGCCAGATAAAGTGTGCCCCCTTATTCAACTTCAGAGGCATTTGTAATAGAGGTGGAAATTTCAGTTTTTTTAAATTGAGATATAATTGACCTATAACAGTATGTAAATTTAAGGTGTACAGCATGTCGATTTGATGGTTATATACTGCAATATGATTACCACTGTAGCATTAGCTAATACCTCCATCACATCACGTAATTATCATTTCTTTTTTGTGGTGAGAACATTTAAGATCTAGTCTCTTAGCAACTTTCAAGTATGTAATAAAGTATTGTAAACTATAATCACCTTGTGGTTCACTGGACCCCGCGAACGTACTGATCTCCTAGCTGCAAGTTTGTACCCTTTGACCGACATCTCTGGAATTCTCAGGTAATCTAGAATGTTGGGATAAAAGTCACCACATTTAGCCCTGGCTGATGTGGCTCAGTGGGCTAAGTGCGAGCCTGCAAACCGAAAGGTTGCCAGTTCAATTCTCAGTCAGGGCACATGCCTGGGTTGCAGGCCAAGTCCCCAGTTGGGAGTGTGCAAGAGGCAACCAATTGATGTTTCTCTCCCTCTTTCCCCCTCCCTTCCCCATTCTCTAAAAAGAAAGAAAGAAAGAAAGATATTTTTTTAAAAGTCACCACGTTAAGGTTACAGTTAGGTGTTTTCATATCTGTTATCTGGGGAAGGGAACTATGGACAATAGCCAAATGTTCAAAAAACAAATTTTTTCTTAATGTTGTAACTTTTATCTAATATTAAAATATTTGTCTTTTTCCAGAATCTATAAGGAGTTATTGGGTAAAGCTTTGCTATGCTGAAAATAGGGTACAAAACTAGATCTTTTTTGGGTTCTGGTCCTTCTAACCTACATCCCGTTTATGTCCCATAGAATGATAGACTCTCAAGTTTGGAAAGAACCTTAAAGGGCATTTCTAGTCCAGTATTTTTCACAACCTCCTTAGTAGGTTGTGAAACCAATGACCTGGATTATGGTAAGCATTTTCAAAAGATGCAATAAAATTGCACGTGGTAAAGGTAAATATCATTTAGGAAAATTTAATTATTGTATTAGTTTCATAGGGCTGCCATAACAAAGTACCACAAGTGGGAGGCTTAAAAGCAACAAAAATGTATTCTCTCACAGTTTGAGAAACTAGAAATCCAAAATCAAGATGTCACTAAAACCACGCTCCCTCTGAAACCCTGGGTGGAATTCGTTCTCCTTCTTCTATCGATAGCCCCTGGCGGTGGCCAGGAATCCTGGGCACTCCTTGGCCTGTACGGGGGGAGCCCAAAAAACTGGAATTTATTTATTTAAGAATCGTGTATTTATTCTTACATGTTTAAACTTCAATCACCTTCAGAGTACTCTCCATTTGACGAAATACAGCTGTCAAGGCTTTTTTCCACTGCTCACAAGTTTTGAACTCGTCAATTTTGATGCCTTTTAGTGCTTCTGCCACTTTTTGTTTCACCTCTTCTACATCGGCAAGATGTTTCCCTTTGAGGACTTTTTTCATCCGGGAAACAAAAAAATGTCACTCAGGGTAAGATCGACTGAATTGGGATTATGGGGGACCGGGGTCATGCTGTTTTAGTCTAAAACCGTTGAACACTCAGCGTGGTATTGGCAAGTGTGCTCATAAATCATCCATCATGAAATGGGCAAATGCACTGAAAGAGTCTTCAAAAAAATTCACCGAAACTGATTGCAGCCTCTCACAACAATGCCAGCTGGTACACTGATGCAGATGGGTTTCTAGAACATTCACCTAGCAGGGCAAACCTGTACTACAAGGGGCCCACCCTCTAGAAGATAATTCCAAGTTTTTTGGGTCCCCCCTGTAGCTATGTCACTCCAATCTCTGCCTCTGCTGTCACAAGGCATTCCCTTTTCTGCGTGTGTCTGTGTCCAAATTTTCTTCTTGTACAGACAACAGTCACACTGTATTAGGGCCCACCCTAATGACCTCCTTTTAACTTGATGACATCTGCAAAAACCATATTTCCAAGTTAAGTCACATTCACAGGACTTCAACATATCTTTGGGGAGGGACATGATTCAACCCATAACAATTATATGCAACACCTGTATAGTGAGTCACAATGTAAAATGTATTTAATATTAGTTGTGATGTTTTTTTAAAAGTCAGTAAACACTGTTTAATCTAATGACTCATGCAGTTTATAACCTTTCTGTAGTAACTTGACAATAGTAGTTGAGACTACCCTGAACCACCTGCAAGTGGCTGATCAATTCAGGAGACACCCCTTGGGTCTATGAACAATTGTGACTATTGGCGGGGCTTTATTCAGGGAAGAATTTATTAGGACTGTATACACAGCCCACAGGAAACCTAGCACAGCTCCTAAAACTATCAGGTTAGTTGTTTAGTTGCAGTGGTTACAAGTAAAGTGCACTGTTGGAACAAAGTATGACTTGAAAGTACTCACACCTAGTGATGAGGATTTGGAAGACCTTATTGCCAAAGCCTGATGAAGGATGCACAATTTTTGTTTTAATCTGAAAGCCTTTCAAAAGAGATTAAGGTGTGTTTTTTTTTAATTGTAGAAGACAGAGAAATGAACTAGGTCAAAGGTCCCATAACAGATAGATCAGTTAAATTGGGAAGCCCTACCTTTCCACATCTCTCCGCACGTTGCCAGCGGTCTGTTCAGCTCTCTGAAATTTGCCACATTTGCTCAGGTACTTTACTGCAATCACCAGCCTGCCCGCCCTCGTGGAAGTACCTCTTCCCAGAAAGGTTACCTAGACTGATCTTTCCCTAGGTAATTCCTAAATAATTTATTATGCCTGTTTTTACATTGAAAAGCTTTACTATTTTATTCATGGAAGATAGTTTTTTGAGTCCGAAGGACAGTTTAGGTAACCATCCTTTTTTTGATCTTCATGACTTTTGGGTTGGAAATGGTGCTGCCAACTCATCACCCTGTAGGTTCTCAGAGGGGTGGGACTTTGTGGAGAGTGGATAGCGTGTGTCTCAGAATGAGAGGAAAGAAGGCATGGAGTTTGCAAAGCTCTTATTCTGAAACAACCTCCCCCTCATGCTCATCTTCACGCTTGTTGAGGAATCAGTACTGGCTCACCTGCTTCTGTGAGGGAGAAATGAGACCTGGGGCCTCCTGCCTGTGCTCTGGGCGTCACGCCACCTGCAGGGCATTGAGGGTTGTCCAGAGTTCTGACATGGGGTTGCTAGTGATTTCCCTATGATTTCGATGAGCTTGTATATTCATCTTCTTACCTATCACAGGGGAACGCTGAAAACGTAAAAGGAGCTTCGAGCCCCCACTCATTCTGAAGTGCTGGATCAAGGCTAAAACACAGTAGCAAGAACCCTGAGCTTCAAAGTACACACTTCAAAAAGAGCCCTGTACCACTTGTTCACTTGCCAAACAAGCAGTGCCACCCCTCCAGAGATCGCCCCCTCCCCACCCCACCCCACACCCAATGCCATTCTCTATACCCAAGACAATGAGATACTCAGGGAACTTATACAAGGTCTGTCCAGAAGGTATCCAGCCATGTACTGTGAGAAATAGAGACATTTACTGAAGAAGATGCAAGATACATGAAACATTGTACGTAGGACAATGTCTCCTCAGTCCCCTTCAAAGTAGGCACCTTGGGACCTCACACAGTTCTCCCAATCGCCATCAGCTGCCCTGTCATATTTTCCTGAATTTCATCAATGGCCTGAAATCCCTTCCCTTTCAAAGGTGATTTTAGTTTTGGGAAAAGCCAGAAGTCACAGGGCACCAGATCTGGGCTGTAGGGGGCCTGGGTCACCTGGGTGATTTGATGTTTCACCAAAAAATTCCGCATGAGACGTGATGCAAGATCAGGAACATTATTGTGATGAAGCTGCCAATCACCAGTTGCCTATAGCCGTGGTCTTCTCAATCATCCACATAGTTTTCACTGGGGAATGTTCAAGCTTAATGCAAAATTTAATGCATATTTGTTGCTCTACTCGCTCAGTCATTTTGAATACAATGGCCATGCAGTACACATGCTCATTCAACGGTGTCTACTGCGCCCACTGACTAGTACAGTGAAGTCATCATTGTTCATGCATGCGCATTCCAGCCCACTCTCCTTGGCTGCCAGCTAACATCGATGTCCTGCAAACCATTAACAATGGCTGGACTTTTTCCAGACTGACCTCGTATATTGAAAAGTATTGAATCTTTAATCTGGAGTGGGAACAAAATGGTTCCCCCTGCCCCCTTTCTTAACACAGTGAATGAAGCTGTTTTGTTTGGGTTTTTTCTGAAAAAACATTTTTTTTAATCCCTCTTTTTAGTTAATAGGGTGAAAAGCTCAAGAGTTCCATGTCAAGTAGGGGAAATGAGATTTGTGTTTCATATAAGACCAATGTCTCAGCCGTCTGTGGATTTTTGCTGGTTCTAGGCACAGGCTGCCTGCCACCTCTCCGCCCCTCCCCGCTCCCGGCCAGGCCTTCCAACCCGTCAGTCCTCACTGCACTAAACTAGCAGAAACTCAAGCTCCTGGGTGGAGTGTGCCTGACTTCTTGTCCCCCAGTCACAACCACTTCCTGTTTTCTTTTGAAGCTCACTGGTAGGGTCTTATTTTGCATGAAAAATATGGTGGGTTTATCCGTGCTCTCAACCTCTGATAAATTTACTTTTTAATTTCCGTCAGCTAATGTCCCAGGCTCTCACCTATTTAAATGTAGCTGCACAGCTCTTGTCCAGAAAGGGTGCTGTCCAACTAAAATCATATATTCAGGCAGCTGATTACATTGTGAGACACTGACCTTCAGCTTCGTTGCTGTGCGGTAATCTAAGCCATCTGCACTTGACCTTGACGACAATTAAAACCTTCAGATCTCTCAGGCGTTTCCTTCCTCTGATTATAACTTAGGGGTTGCAGCAAAACTCAAAGGGAAACAGAACAGGTTTTGGTGCCAGCTTGATTTCTGCAGGGCAGTTCTCAACAGAGAAATCCCCGCTTTATGTAACAGCTTTTTTTCTCAGCTGAAATCCAGGTACTTAACATCTAACAAACCCTGAACTTTTAATTACTCCGACTGCCTCTTTTACCCAGAGGGGAAAACGGACCTTTTGTTTACGGAGCCAGAGTCAGGGAAAATTATGAGGTAAAGTTTGTTCTGGAGATCTCCTATCTCCCCTGTTTCCCACATCTCCCTTTCGGCCTCTCCTGTTTGCTTTCCCTACCTCACACGGTCTTGCTTCTGCTAAAGAGGTACAAACAAACAAACAAACAATAAAGGGAAAGAAACGCAACGTTCCATTCCTTACCTCCTTTCCCTCAAACTTCCCACATCTTTATGATTGTGATTTTTCCTATGAATTACAGAGGAAATGCACACAAATAAGTACATTTAACCAAAGTGTCCAAGGACACACTGTTGACCTCAGGAGTGGTAAGGAAAAGTCCTTACAGAGAATTGATTTCTAATGGGAAGCATCAAATCTGTGGCAATCCTTGGGGAAGGAGAGGCGGTTTGGCTGGCTGGGACATAGGAAGTCACACTGCACATACCTACTGCAGTCTGATTCTACTAGAGCTCTCTGGGCAAGCACAAAAGGGTTCCTTGAACTCAGGATGGAGGCTGCCAGCCTCCGTGCATGGATACCGACGGGGGATTTCTTGGGTGACCACTGAAAAATTCAAGACCATAAAGATTTCTTTTTCTGACTGGGCTCCAGGTTGGGGAGAGACCTCTGGGGATGTAGTGCTTTTTCTTAAGTACTATGACATGACAGAATAGCTTGTAACGGAAGCCAGTAAGTGACAAAAGGGAAAAAAATGAAACGTTTCTTTCCCTTATGCTTCGTCAACTCTCACTGAGTTTTACTAGATGTGTCTTCAACAGTAGTCATGGTAGAGAGTTGGTGTCTACAAAAAGTTTACATTCATTTTCTCACTTGATCCTCTTTAAAATCTTATGAAATAGGCTTTTATCCTCTTAAAAAAAATTAGAAAGTGAAAACCCCTCATAAACTCACTCTCCAGGTGTAATCATTGATATATCTATCAATGATTATATTATATATATAAAATATACATATTTTACATATTTTATTTAAAATATACATATCATCTTCACTTTGCAGATGAGAAAAAACTAAGATTCAAGAAAAGTAATTTACCCAAAGGCAAAAGTTCTATCTTCAAATTTGTAGGCTCTCTTAAGTCTATGTCCCATATCCCCTCCTCATTACGTTTTGTGGAATGGTAGTAGTTGTTTGCGTGTGTATGTAGGTGTTTCGTTTATTTTTATTTTTTTTCAAGAGGAAAAAAATGACCAATAGTTTAAGAACAACCTGACGTGGCTGTTTTGTCTAGAAGACCGCTATTTGGTATCGCCAAATAATATGTAAAAATACATACATAATTTAATTTAAAAAGGCCTGGGTTTTGATAAGTAGGTCGACCACCATCCATAAGATAAGAACGTCCGAACTCTGGTGGTGTCGCAGTCCTCTCCCCGCCTCCCTCGTGGCGTGAAGGACAGGTGCTGCTGGGGCGGGGGTGGCATTCCGCTGGCGTTTGCCAGGTGGCCGAGCCTCCACAGTTGCGGCTTCTACACTAAGATGCCAAGGTCTGGTTGGTGTTTATCATTCCAGCCACTTACAACGTGTAACTGTTGGAGGAAAATGGAAGCCGTAACAGTTCTATTTTTGTTCCAGATCAAAATACTTCGACATAGGCAATGTCAACATAGGCAACCCAGTATTTTTTTCAAGATCATAATATTTGGTTGTTTCATGGTATTAACTAAATGGACACCACCTCCGGTTGCATCTTGAGGTTTCTATATTTATCAAAATCCATTTGCTAAATTAGTATATCAGAAAAGAACATGTCATTCCAAGGTTTTTGTGTTTTTTTTTTCACATTGTTACTGAGAATTAAGAGAGGGAAGAGAGGGAAAATGTCACTGGAGAATATTTCTTTGCATTTGGGCTTGCGCTGCTGGGGTGCATAGAAGTTGAAGTGAGCTGCTGAACTGTCCAGTCGGCTGTGTATTTCTGGTGCGCAGGGTTGCTGGGAGCTATGTGTAATCACTATTAAAAACATCCACTATTACACATTAATATCTGGGATAGAAAAGACTTTAAAATATCTTTTTTTTTCTTATAACTAATAAATATCTACTGTAGAAAATCCATTACAAGTTTCCCCCAATACCCAAGAGCATAGTGTCGGAGGAAACCTTTTGTAAGCTGAAACTCTAAAGTGAAGAAGCAACTGCCGTCAGTTTTACGGGGAAATTTTTGAGCCTTCCCAGCCCCCCAAAATCACCTGTCATACCAAGTAACACGTATGACCTAACGTAACACTAGCATGTAGTGGAAGCAGAGCCACGGTTGCTGCTCAGGGTTCCTGCCGCCTCTCGGGCAGTCTAGTGGCACCCGGCAGGACAAACACTGAGCGCTCTTTCTGTTTTTGTCTTTTTGTGTGAAAGCAAAAATCCCCTTTGGATTTCTTTGTTAGCAAAAACACGTACTAATGTAGGTCTTTTGTAACAACAAAATGGTATAACTAGAGCTTTAGAAAAGCAGGAGATACCTGTACCTGTAGAACAATGTGAAAACTAAAAAAGACCCATCATTCCTCCGGGCTAAAATACTGTATATAAACCCTGTGGTATATTTCCTTTCAGCCTTTTTTGTATGTATAAAAAATTTTTAGACAAGATTGAGATCATGCTGTGTCTTTAATTTTGTATCCTACATTTTTGGCTTGGTATTAAATCATGATCATTTCTCCATAATATAAAATCAAAATAGGATGATTTTAATGTCTATATAATATATACATGTAAAAACTCGTTTTTATGTAACTTTTAATGTGTTGAATGTTTTAATGGGGTCAAAAGGCATAACTTTTATTTCCTATAATTTTTCACATATCTTCTTTTAATTTTTTTTAAAGATTTTATTTATTTGTAGGCGGGGGTGGGGGAAAGAGAGGGAGAAAAACATCAATGTGTGGTTGCCTCTTGCATGCCTCCTACTGGCGACCTGGCCTGCAACCCAGGCATATGGCCCTGACTGCAAATCGAACTGGTGACCCTTTGGTTCACAGGCCAGAGCTCAATCCACTGAGCCACACCAGCCAGGGCTCTTCTTTTGATTTTTTAAAAGATTTTATTTATTTACTTTTAGAGGGAGGGGAAGGGAAGGAGAAAAAGAGGGAGAGAAACATTGATTGGTTGCCTCTCACACAATCCCAACTGGGGATCTGACCTGCAGGCCAGGTGAGTGCCCTGACCGGGGATCAAACAGGCAATATTTTGCTTCACAGGCCAGTGCTCAATCCACTGAGCCACCCCAGCCAGGGCAATATATCTTCTCTTTAGTTTCTAATATGCAAAAAGATGCTCCTGACCAAATTATAAGAAAACCCACAGGAAAAATAAGAAATCATTACACTGCCTCTTGAAAAAGAATAGAACAAAGTATTCAAATAATACCAAAGTGTTAGATAAATCAAAGAACAGGGGCAGCATGGGCGTTTAGGGTGGAAGTCGCTTCTCTTTTTCACATTAAAAATGTCAGAATAATCTAATAGTTAAAGATGACACTCCACAGTTAAACACTAAAGATGGTAGTTCTAGAGTTACAGCCTTTCCATGTGCCAGGATTGTTTCAACAAACATGAGCATAACTTTAAAATATTTAAAGGTGCTGTTTTAAATCAACACCTTTTTTTTTCCCAATAAAGAAAAGGTGTTCAAGACTTAGGCTTGCCCTGTAACAATGCATTCTGTGACTATTTGATGAACTTATTAGCTTAATTCTTCTCTTTTGGAAGGAATGGTGCCAAGACAGTACAAACACATTTAATAACCATTGTGTTCTAGCAGGATTACTTTGTAGACATAAGCCCATGATCCAGACTTTGAAATAAAGGAAGGGATACCCTTGACTTCATAGTAATGTTGAAAAAAGGAGACAGGTGGAAAAACACACACAAAACACACACACACACATGCAACAAAAGCCCAAATGTATAGTAAACTTTGAACTAGTTCTAGACTATCCATTGCACAATGAATTAGGATGTTAAGGTAATCTTTCTAATATTTATACTATTTAACCAGAGGTCTGAAGCGGAAGCTAAAATACTGTGTATTTAATTTCATCTCTTGATGTTAATTTCCTCTGTAGTCTGAATTAATAGTCGGGCAAACTGATAGGAAACCCAAGTCCCAGTGTCAGTTCACCTGTGATCCTGGACACATTGCTTAACTCCGTGACTCAGTTTTCCATCTGTGAAGTGACAGTAATTACAAAGCCCTGAGGTGGAGCTGAGATAGCTACGTGAGAAAGTGTCATGAGCATTTAAAAAGCGTGGCTCAAGATACATCAAGCTATTATTATTATGCTCCTGTTATTAATTTCTTCATGTAGAAATACAGCTATTAACTGAAATACCACTCAATGACAGAGTGAAGCTCTATCTTTAAGATTTTTTAAGAGTTCTGGAAATGAAAGGATGTACAGGAGTTCAGATCTGATCCCAACTGAATTTGTTTTAAATAGTCTAAGGGGTGGTTCCAGTGGGGTCACTAAAAATGGAGATCTTATGCTTTAAAAAGTTTTATGAAACATAACATTAGAATAACTTGCATAATAAGTCCCCATATATTCATCTCTAACATTTAACAGTTATCAAGATTCCATTCCCTTTTTCTTTTTTTTGATCAAACAACTCCTGGACAGCATGTCATTTCATCCATCCATACTTTAAAATATATTTCTAAAAAATATGAACATAAAAACAATGCCATAATTATCACTTAACTACTTCATCCTACAATATACCTTAATAATTTCAAAATAGCTCCGGCTGCTGTGGCTCAGTGGGTTGGGTGTCATCCTGCAAAGTAGAAGGTCACTGGTTGGATTCCCAGTCAGGGCACATACCTGGGTTTCAAGCCTGGTCCCTGTTTGCGGTCCGTGCCGGAGGCAACTAATCAATGTTTCACTCTCACGTCAATGTTTCTTTCCCGTTCTCCCTATCTTACCCTCTCTCTAAATAAATAAATAAAATCTTTAAAAATATAATTTCAAAATAACAATACCAATATAACACTATTGCAGTCAAGATTACTTGGTTATTATTTTATACTTGGAATATATACATTAATGGACATACCATCAAAATACTATCTTAAAGACATTCAGAACAATTATTTTCTTTGTGTGTCTCTAATACTAAAAATTCAGTTAGTTTCATTTTTTAAAAATGTGTTTTCAGTTTGTAGGGGTTGCTTTTTTCGCTTTTTGATTTAACTGAGATTTTAATTATGTAAATATTCACACACTTCCAAAATAAAAACTATAGACCAATCAACATATGTTCACATAAGTTGTGCTTCTCTATTCATGGTACCCTCAACTGATCTCCTTCATGACCCCTAGAAGTAACTAAGTGTCATTATTCCTTGATTTAACCTTCTGTTGCTTCTTTTGAAAAATATTTTCCAAATTGATAGCATACTGCAGACATTGCTGTGCACTGTTCTTTCTTTAATGATTGATCCTAGAGATCATTCCAGATCAGTGTGTTGAGACTGTTCTCCTTTCTTTTTATAGTTACATAGTATTCCATTTAACCAGTTGCCCAGTTGATGGATATTTGGGTTGTTTTCATTTTTTAAAAATTATTATAAATAATGATACCATCACAACGCTGGCCATAAGACATTTTATAGCTCTGCCAGTGTATTTTTGAAATTGTTTCCCACAAGAAGAAATGCATGTGTAATTTTGCTAGGTATTTCCAGATTATCCTCTGGGCTTGGGCCATTTTGCATTCAAACAATCATAAGCAAGAATGACAGTACCCCAGTAGCAAAGTGGTCTAACTTTTAGATTTTTGCCTATTTGGCAGAAAAGAATGGTACCTTGCAGTAGTTTTAATTTACATGCGATTGAATATCTTTTTTGTATGTTTAAGGGCTATTTTCATTTACTTTTCTGTGAACTGTCTGACCTTATCTTTTGCCCATTTTTCTTGGGGTTATTGTTCTTCTGGAAGCTTAGGAGCACTTTATGGATTATGGGTATTTGCTGTTTGTGACAAAATTTGCAAGCAACTTTTCCTGGTTGGTTAAGTACCTTTCCCCTCATTTTAAAAATCAAGGATTGTAGAGTAGAATTCGTCCTTTGAGAGCACAGTGCAAGGAGTTTTGACAAATGTATGCAATTGTGTAACCCACCATGACCACAATCAAGATTTAGAACAGTTCCTGTCATTTGTCTTTGACTCCGCCTATTGTATTCTTTGTCATGATTTTGCACTTTAAAGCTGCTACAGCAATGATTTAATGTAAACAGATTCTTTCAACATATAGCTCATACTTCTCTTCTGTGCTTTAAACAAACAGATTATATAGCCTGAGTGTGCATTCTACCTGGGGAGGAGAGGACACATGCAACTAATAAAATACTTTTTTTTTCCCTGTTAAAAGAACTTCTAAATTTGAAGTTAGATGTTTAGAAGTTCCTTTAACAAAGCTGAATATGTTTCTCTTTTTCATTTGAGGGAATGTGGGGCAAACAGTAGGTTGAAGAAGCAAACAGGAATGTGGCAGCCTCTAGAAAGACTTTTTGTAGTTCTGCTATTTTCAATATGCTACTGAACGGGATCAGGATATCTCTACCTCCCTCTCCCCACCCTTCCCCCCAACACATGCCTCTTTGCCATAAGGATTATTTTGAGCTGAAGGTAACTGAGAAAGAGCTGACTTTGGAAAAGCTCTAAAACAAGAGGATATCCGTTTCCCTTTTGTAAAGGAAATTTTCATTTGTAAAGGTGTCCTCCTCTCCTGTGTCAGCAAAAGGAGAATGCCTCTGGAGACAACTCATCTCCTTAGATGACTTGAGTCTGCTTAACAAACCTTATTTCCCATAGGCTTCCCAGTTACCTTCCCACAGCCTCCCCTCCTCCCAGCCAAAGTCTAAATCCCCTTCTCCACACTTAGGTAAAATGGTTTATCTGCCTCTTTGAGTTGCCAGTGAAACTCCCATATTCATATGTAATAAACCCTTTCCTCCTGTTACTCTGCTTTTTGTCAGATTAATTTGTAGGGTCTCAGATACTGGACCTAAGGAGGCAGAGGAGAAAGTTTCTTTCTCCCCCACACTACTCATGCCATTTGAATTTTTTAAAGTAGAAAAATACTTAATTGACTATAAGCAAATGTATAATCAAAGAAAAAAAAGTTTAGTACTGACTGGTGTGGCCAAGTGGGTTGGGTGTCATCATGCAAAGGGAAAGGTCACTGGTTTGATTCCCAGTCAGGGCACATGCCTAGGTTGCTGGTTCGATCCCAGTCCCCGGAGCATACAAGAGGCAACCGATTGATGTTTCTCTCTCACATGTTTTTGACCGTCCCTTTCTCCCTCCCTTCCCCTCTCTCTTAAAAAAAGTTTAATATAAAGATTCAAGATTCACATTAATAGTCACATTGCGATAAATGATAAAATTTAATATCCTTCTCTCAATATGTGTTCAACTTTTGCTTTTTTTTTTTCCTATTTAATGTACCTTGCCATCTTTTTCCTAGGCTTTCTATTACTTCCCCTCCCCCTTTTCCTATCTATTTATTAGAATTTTTTCAGTTCAGTTGAAGATTGAATTTTGCTTGATTGTTTTTGACAATAGCAGTCAGTGAAAATAAAGTTCAAGGATTCGGAGTTCTGTTTCCTAATGTTCAACCAGCAGTCATCCTCTGCACTTTGAGTCCCTCAAAAAACCACAGGAAGTTTCACAAGAGATGGTCAAGCTTGTTTGTCTGCTTCCCTCAGTTGTGTTACAACACAGCCCCCACCCCGCACCCGCCCCAAAGCTCTTTTTCTTTATGTTGTACCCTGCCTGCGGGCCTCCAAATTTCTGACAGTTACAGTCTCAACTCCTCAGCTTACGTTTTAACAACACCATGGCCTTCACTTCTGTGGTCAACTTTTCTTCACAACTTCAAGTGTTTCCTTTCTTTATGTTTTTTGCTGGTGACCTTTTCCCTCTTCCCTGAACTTCTTATTTGATCGTCTTCCTATCTGCCTATGTCTCTCTCCTTCATGATGCACCAAATCTCTTCATATTTTCTAGTCTTTGGTTCATATTTTGATATATTATTCCTAGATTTGTTAATTGCCTAGTCACCATCTCTAATTAAATAATTGTTCCATTTCTCACTAACTACATTAAAAGCTTTTGGAAAGCGGGGGGCCTCTCTAACACTTCTTTCACACCTTACCGAGCTTCCGTGGTGCTGTGCGCCTAATGAGGACTCACTGGAACTAAAGGCTGGAGGTTGCAAGGCACCCAAGGAGGGCAGGGGAGCTCCAGCTCTCCTCCAGAGATCTCTGCAACAGCAATCCCTCTCTTTTTTAATAGGGACATGTATGCAGCCCAGTTTAAGCTACCATTAAGACCGCCTCCATGTAAAGTCTGAACCCACCATTAGGTTTCTATTTGTCTTGATTGAGAAAAACCCCAATCTCCCTGGAATGCCTTTTCTGAACAAAAAAGCATTTCTTTGTACCCAAAGCTGTCATCCTAAGACACAGATTTCAAAGTCAGATGCCTTGCTTGAGCTCTAGTGCAGGTACTATGTATTGATAAACAGTCATCAGATCTCTGCCCTGTGTTTGTGGTAAATGTTCCATATTTAGCCACAGGCCACTCTCTGTTTCTCCATTCCTCCCTCTACCTCTCAGCGCCCTGAGATTAGGATTTAAATCTCAAGCAAAAATTGCAGGAAAATGTCCTTTTATTCTTCATAGGTTACAAAATAAACATGTCCTCAGTGGGGAGCCACTTGATGAGGGGGCCCAGTACTGGGTAGTGACTCCTGACTTTGAAGACAGCATTAACCTCCCAGTCCTAGAGACCCCAGCGAGAGAGAATGAGGGAGTGAATGGGCCACAGTAATGGTGGCCACTCCATGGCAAAATGAATGCCGGTCCTCCCTATCCCTGTGTGAAACAGGAAGCAGAGAGCTAAAAGCCCTTAGCAGAGGCATGGGGGTGGGGCGGGGGCTTAAATTAGTCAGAAGGACTGATTGGAATAAATATGGGAAAGTTCAATGTCCTGGTCAATTGAAAACAATCTTTTCTCGTTTAAAAACTTTAAATAGCAAATATCTCTAACACAAATGCACTCTATTATAAGCATTTCGAATCAAATCACTGCGTATCTTTTCTGACTGACGAAACCTTCTGGTTTTTCTTTGAGGCAGCCTGACTCTTCTCTCACCCCAGGCTGGTTGAACTCAAAAGGCAGTGTGGCATAGTGGTTAGGAGAGTGAACTTAGGAACAAGCAGCTAGTGAGGGAGCCGTAATGGTTGCCCCATGCTTCTCTTTCATCAGGGGAAAATGAGGGCTGTTGCGAGGATTAAGTGAGTTAATACAGATCAAACCTTCAGAATAGTGCCCGGCATATAGTAAGAGCTCAATAAATGTTCAATAATTTATTTTTTTCTAATCTGGGGGATCCTCGTTAGGTATAACACCTTAGAAACTAAAGAACACAACACCAACTGCTTCAGTTTTGTTTTGTTTTTCTATAGGATGTCTTTCATTGGACGTGAATAAACTAGTACTTTAATGACGGCAAACAAAATGTGTTTACTCAGTACAATTTCCAACTGTTTGAAGAACAACCCACCTAATTAAGCTTTAGTTTCACATGCTCTTTGGAAGTTGTGTATCTTTGCCAAAATGATTCCTTTTTTAAAAAAACTCATTTGAGGGAAGCTGGAATTCTCTACTGTTTTTCTTTACCATGTATACATCCATCTTTTTAGCTTGGCTTGTAACATGAATTTTTAATGGACCTATATGTAGTTAACAGTAAGTGGAAGTTACCAGTGAAATCTTAAACCACAGTGGTTTTGTGTGGTGTTTGCTGGATTTTTAAAATTTATGAAGCTATAACTTAAATCAAAGTTTCAGTGTTGATATACTTGATTTCTCGCTCTTCAACTGATTTTCGCTCTGGAATATTTTTTATTGTTTTCTGTTTATATTTCCATGAAAAAGAAAGTTTTAGACATGAAAATGCTAAGTTTTTTTCCTCCTGTCTTCGCAATCTTCTGTTCATACCATTGCAACCCTCAAAGTGGCCAATGGATTGTGTTAGACATTTTTCCGCCCAGGCCTTATTGAAACTATTCTCGTAGTCATTGCCATTTTAAAATAAAATATTTTTCACAAAACTGTAGTGAGATAGTCTGTTTTACTACCATGATTTAAATTTTCAGATATTTTACGGCTGAGGCCTCCTGCTCTCATTCTACAAGCTATGGATGAAGTTCCTTGTAGTATTAAAATGTAATTGTTTAAAAAATTGCAGTTGTTATCTGTACTTTAGGTTCCCTTTAATTTGATAAAATTAAGAAATTCCAGGCATACAAAAATACAGATAATATAATTTTAAAAATCTGTGTTTCCAATACCCAGATAAAACACACATTAACATTTTGCCATATTTGCTTGAATCTTTTTCTTTTTAAAGAAATATAATGCCACACCCACAATTGGAGATTGCTCTCTGTTCTTCTTGGTGTAACCTTCCCATCTCTCCTTTTTACTTCTTTATCTTTTAAAGGAGACAAGTAATTATCACTTGATGAGAGTTAGTGTTAGTGTCAAGAGCTTTGAGGACCTGAGAAAGAAGGTAACATAATTAAGTATCATAATGATGAAGGAATTTTTCATCAGATATGTGCTTTCTCTTGGCCAGTTCTTATCAGAGTAACGAGGAAATGCAGAAGCCTAAGATGAAATCTACTTAGGTGCAGACATCAAACTATGGGGTTCATGGAATTCTCACACTAGGTCGTACCCCTTCCACTAAGTAGATATTTTGGATTGACAAGTCTAGTTATGGGAGAGACAACTTATTTTTCTCCTCCACCTCGTCCTATACGCCTGGGTAACCTCCAGACTCACAGGTAGCATATCATTTTCTTGGGTACCAAGGATGTGCCCAAACATGCAAATGTTATTCTTAAATGCAATCATATAATTTTATTTGATTTAATCCCTGTAAGAACTCTTCAAGGTAAGTACTGTTATGCCCCATTCTTCAGATGGGGAACTGGAACTGAACCAGGTTAGACAACTGGCTGTGGGTCCCACCATCTTAGCCTGCATTTCAACATTGGCAGTCTGATTTCCAAGCTCACAAACTGAACCACCAAACACACTGCCTTTCAGTTATTACGCTGTTTATTTCTATTGTCGTTGTGAACAAAATGGGAGTAACCAGAGTCGTAGTCAATGCAGAGGCACTGTCACTGTCAAAACAGAAGAGACAGACTGTGCTGGTGCCGTGACCCCACTGCACATCCTCTAGGTACAGCCCTGGAATAAGCAACTCCCGTCATCTTTGAGTTTGAGTTCATAGAATTTTTCAGAGAAATTTAAGCCCATCTCTCTCTCTCTCTCTCTTTTTTTTTTTTTTTAAGCCATTTCAAAAACCAACCTTTGGGACAGTTTCTATTTGTCTAAATGTAAGAGAATGCCCTTTCTAAATTATTGTATGAGGAACAACTCAGTTATCATTTTAAAAATCTTATTTCTGATTCTCTCAGTCTCTGTTGATTCTCCCCAGTGTTGACAGA
This sequence comes from Mormoops blainvillei, assembly GCA_004026545.1. NCBI lineage: Eukaryota > Metazoa > Chordata > Mammalia > Chiroptera > Mormoopidae > Mormoops > Mormoops blainvillei. The sequence goes on from PVJD01000044.1 coordinate 27,969, forward strand.
GAACAGAAGTTGGCAGAAATATGATGAGAGGGACTTTTCCAGCAGAAAATACATATAACATGCATGCATAAACACAGAAGTAAATAAGTAATGGGAATTTACCAGTTAGGATGATATGGGCTGACTCACCTGGCTTCAACAACAAAGAAAATATATTAACTTACATAAAAAGGACTCCTAATTAGCGTGACTTCAGAGTTGGTTAATTCAAGGACCTCTGCTGGTTCTGCGCATTATTCTTATGCTTTGCCATTTTAACCTGTCAGTTTTGTTTATAAAATGGCTGCAGAATTCCCAGTTACCATATTCAGACAAGATAAGTTCCAGTAGAAGAGGCAATACCTTTTGGCCTCTTGTGACGGCGAGTACCATTTTTCCCAATAGCAGCCCAGCAGGCTTTCCCTTAGGTCTCAACTCTCCTGTCCAGGTCCTTGAGACCTGCTCATGCCAGAAGCACTGCCTGGCATGGGGGAGGGGTCCCCGCAGCAGCGGACTGAAAATGAGGCCTCACCGCTGGGATTGCACCTCCTTCCCCCAGAGGAGAGGATTTATGAACAAAGTCATTGTTTGGTTACCAAGGAAGTGGGTTATGGATGTTGAGTATGCAACAAGGTCTAATATTTGGGACAAGAACGACTGTTATTTTTCTGGTCCTGTTCTATGCCAAAGGCTCTACCTGGATTCTCTGGCTCAACCCTTACAGTAAACTAATGAGAGTAAAATGGGGATATTGTTATTCCCATCTTTCTCATGATGAACCTGAGGAACAGAGATGCTAATTAAATTGCTACAGGTCACACAAGAGTAAGCGACAGTGTTCTCCTAAGTCAGGTCTGCCTGACCTCCAAGGCCATTTGTTTTCAATGTGACATAGATATCAAAGTAACAGTTGTCTATCAACATGACCTTTTTAATAACTGATATATTATCTTAGTTCCTCATACATTGTGAGACTATTACCTATGATTGTATGTGTAGTTACACAAATGTAATCGCAGTATGCATGCTGTTTTATGTCCAGTTTTAAAGAATACTTGCCAATCTCATGAGTGAAACATGTACCTTGTTTTCATTTGCTAGAGTTTTCATAAGCCTTAATAATCTATTCTCTACCCAGAAACAAAAGGGGTCCTTTAAAAATGTAAGTCAAATCATATATATTCTTCAGCTCAAAATTTCCAGTGGTTTCTCATCTCAGAGTAAAAATCAAAATCTAAGTCCTTAAAATTGTTTTTGAGGCATAACAGGAACAGTAACCTCTCTGTCACTGTTACCTTTCTTTCTTTGCTTTTTTAAAAAAGATTTTATTTATTTTATTTTTAGACAGAAGGGAAGAGAGGGAGAAAGAGAGGGAGAGAAATATCAATGTGTGGTTGATGGGGACCTGGCCCACAGCCCACACATGTGCCCTGACTGGGGAATTGAACCCATGACCCTCTGGTTCACAGGCTGATGCTTAATCCACTGAGCTACACTAGTCAGGGCTCCTTGTTACCTTTCTGATAGCAATTCCTACCACTCCCTCCCCCACTCACCCACTCCAGGCACACTGGCTCCTTTGCTCTTATTTGAACACTCCTGCTTTAGGGCCTTTGCACGTGCTGTTTTCTTTGCCTGAAATGCTTTCCCCAATGATATCTGCATGGCCAGCTCTCTTACCTCCTACACGTCTTAGAAAAGATATGTTCTCAGTGAGAGCTTCAGTAACCAATCTAAACAAAACATTCTTTATCTTTCTTCCATGATTTATGTAAGAATATTTATTACCTTCCAACATACTATATAATTCCCTTATTCATTTTTTTGTCTCCTTCTAATCCATACTAAAATATATGCCAAGTATTTTTATTTATTTTGTCCAGTGATGTGGCCCTTGTGCTGAGATCAATGCCTGTAGTTAGCATGTGCTCAATAACTATTTGTTGATTGAGTGACTGTTTTAATGCATGTGACTGATAAGTTATTTATATTTAAATAACTCATTAAATAACTCATGCCTTTTATGAACTGATTGTCATGTCCTTTGGTTACTTTTCTATTAGGTGTTCAAAGTTTTTGTTGATTTGTATGGACTCTTTATATTTCAAGGATATCAATTTATGGCAAATATTTCCCCCAGTTTTTTCCCAAGTCTTTTACCACTGTGTGTAGGTATGGGGTTAAAAATATTTCCACTTTTTCATAGTCAAATCTAGAAATATTTTCCTTTTTGATACTGTGTTTTATAAGAACAAGTTGACAAAAGAAAATTTTTACATCTAAATATATTTAATCAAAGGCTCAGCAGTGCCTAATTTTATTCTACATTTTTATATTCAAGTTTCTACTATTTGCAGATATGCAGTACTTAAAAAACCTGAATAATAATTTAAAAGTTTTGATATGTAATCACACTTACGCAATTATTTTTCTCCTCGGTGGTTTATCTGGTAAACGAGAAGGGTAACCTGTTACTAAAGCCTCTCCTTTTTCATTAATTGAAGGGAAATGATTTGATGTACAGGATGATTAAAGTTGTAAAACATTCGCGTTTATAATACTTGCATATATTTATTGTTTTAAATATTCTCCATTTAAAGAAAAGTTTAGTAGGCTATAAATCTAAACCATTTGGCTTTTTGTGTCACTGGAACATTTATGATAATAGAGCCCACTTATAAATTCTATTCTGTGTTTAACAGTAAGTCCTTTCAAAACTGAACTTGGTTGAATACATTTATTTATTCCACCCCTTCACTGAATTTCAAATATTAAAAATGTCTAGTTGTTTAATGACATTTTGGAGTTTTACAGACAAATATTAATTTCATGAGACAAATTTCAAATTCATAATTTTTATTTTTATTTTATTTTTATTTATGATTTGTGAGAGAGAAAGAAACATTGACTTGTTGTTCCACCTATCTCTCCACTCATTGGCTGATTCCTGTATGTGTCTCAACCGGGGATCAAACCTACAACCAAGGTATGTGAAGACAGTGCCTACACCAACGAAGCCACCAGGCCAGGGCTAAATTCATAATTAAAATAATTAAGAATATCATCTGGCCCTGGCTGGTGTGGCTCAGTGGACTGAGCACTGGCCTGCAAACTGAAAGGTAGCCAGTTCAACTCCCAGTCAGGACACATGCCTGGGCTGGGAGCCAGATCCCCAGTTGGGGGCATGTGTGGGGCGTGCCTGGGGCAACCCATTGATGTTTCTCTCCTGTTTCCCCCTCCCTTCTCCCCTCTCTAAAAATACATAAATAAAGTTTTACAAAAATACTATCAGAAAAATACAGAAATACGATTATGACACTGTTTTTAAGAAACAAAGTGCCAATTCTTCCTTCTTTTATGGTGTTTGCTTTTTGTTGTTTAAAAGCAGTGTTTCTACTTCATTGTTCAATTATGCCTTTTTGTTATACCTGATTCTGATGGTGCATTGACAGATACAAAAATTAAGTTCTTTGGAACTTAAAAAAGTAATACCATGAAAAAATCCTTTTTATCAAATGGTGGATCATAAAGCACCTTATGTATTTTTCCTTCTAATATTTTTCTTCAAACTGTGCAAAACTATTTAAAATAATTTGTTCTGGGTGAGATTATATCCTCCTTTCATCTACAATAAAACAAGTGATTTAAAATCTTTAACCCACCCTGGGTGGTGTGGTTCAGTGGACTGGAGTGCGGCCTGTGAACCAAAGGATGGCCAGTTTGATTTGCGGTCAGAGCACAGGCCTGGGCTGCCGACCAGGTCCCCAGTAGGGGGCGCATGAAAGGCAACCACACATTAATGTTTCTCTCCCTCTCTTTCTCCCTCCCTTCCCCTCTCTAAAAATAAATAAATAAAATCTTTAAAAAAATAAATTCTTTAACCTACACATTACTCTTAAATTTGAGTATTTAATAAGAATTAATGTCAATAAAATAATGGAAGTAAACAAATCCTTCTGTTCACTTACACTAGGTTATGTGCATGCCATACACAGGGATCTGCTTAGACTATGCTCAACAGTATGGAATTAGAATTCCTGGTTTCTAATTATTCAGTTGCTGTGTGGCTAGTATGGGGGATGAAAAAAATTTTTCCTTCTACCCTTCTAAGTTCTTCTGGCTTGACTAATAATCAAATTAACAGGAGACAGATTAACAGGAGAAAATGACCAAATTTATTACATATGTACATAGGAAGTTTCCATAAGAATGTGGGAACAGGACAGATGGGGCAGTTAAGGCTTATATGACATATTGAGCTAAGGAGAAGGGTGGTTATGGTTGGGACTTCAAAGGGAAGGAAGGCCATTCACATGGAGATAGAAAGGCAAATGTTTGGTAAAAAAGTGTTTGCTGGCCCATTTTTAACCAAGGGACATAGAGAGGACTTTGATCAAAGGGGACTTGCTTAGGCTCCTCCCTATAACACCTCATTCAAGTTAAACTAGTTATCTGTGATAATAGCTCCTTCCCCGGAGCAGATCTTTTATCTAAATACTTTAAGCGGTTAGGGAGAAGGTTTGAGGGTTTTTCCTGAGTCATTAAAAAAACAAAAACAAAAACAAAAAACCCCAGCTTAAAATAATATCTGAAAGAAGTCCTATTTTGGGTTGGCAAACTCTGCTTCCTCTCACTGGGAAGAATGTTGCAGGACCTTTAAAATGGGTTACAACCACAAGGCCTGCCTCATGGAGTTGTGTGAATCACTTGGGGTAACACACGAGTTTACAAGCTGGATGTGTGAGTAAGCCTGAAGGGAGAGCAGGTTTGCAAGCCTTCTGCCTGCTGGGGCCAGGATGGCTCACGAGCCAAGTCCCTCCTTCCTATCATCTCTAGAGGAGCTTTCCCTCCCTCTAGTCCACAAAATGACCACAGCTGACTAGGGACCAAGCAGAGAGCCTAGAAGGGCACCTGAAGAACTTTTCAGATCAGAATAGGCCCAGCCCTGCCACCTGCAGCTACTTTCCTCTCTTGAAACCTCAATTGCTCTAAGTGTAAACTGAGTATAAAATAGTTCTATCTCCTTTATAAAGTTGTTTCGAGGATTAGAGATAATGCAAGAAAGTTTAGCTATAAAGAGTAAAAATTTTTTTTCCTAACCACCGTCCTCCTAATGAAACCTCTCCGAACGCCGGCTTAACATAGCAGTGCTGAAACTTTCAAGCTGCCTTTCAGTCAGGATCTCCGCAAGGAAACTAGAGTTATTTAAATCAATCCAATAACAGAAAGGCGTAATTGCCAGGTACCCACAGGTGGCTTGGAGGAAATTTTTGCATTTTAAAAGAGGATTACTCGGCTGTAAGGATTTGAGAAAATATGGAAACTTTATTTATTTACTTTTGGTGAGGGGCGAATAGAATTCCCTGAACCCTACACCCCTATCATTGACTGGTCCGTTTAAAGCGGATTGTGGGAGGGGACATTTTAAAAGCACGTTAAGTTAATAAGCTTCAGCTACAGCCTAACCGCCCCCCCCCCCCTTTGCACCAAGTGGATTGTACAAGCATAACGACCTTGGCTGTCCTAACCCGGGAATGAATCCTTTCTAAAGAGAGGGGAGACAGGGAAAGACCGAAGCCCAACTGAATTAACAGGATGTTTTCATTTGAATAAACTCAACCCAGTTGTTAGCTCCTCGCTCATCACTGCTAACTTCCAACCCTCCCGGAGGGGCGAACTGCGGGAGTTCAGCAAGGGGCGAAGCCGCAGCAGGACGCCCGAGGGTTGGGGGCCTTTTGGCGGGGCGATCTCCACCTCCACCCGCTGGACCCCAGGAGGGGGCGATTGACTGATCACAGAGGAATTAGCAGTTTCCAGGAGGTTGGGGAAACGACCCTGAACACAGCCCCAGAACAAGCATTCCTCGAACCGAGCTTTCCGGGTTCTCTACCGCTAGTAGGGCGGGGAGCCGGTCCCTACCTGCGGCCCGGCAGGGGAGTGTCTGGAGCCTCCCCCGGAGAGGCGTGCGGGCCGGGGCGGGGGCGGGGGCGGGGCCCTGGGGGGCGGGGTTGCCAGGAGCTCCGAGGCCCGGGCGGCGCCAGGAGCCCGGCGGGGAGGCGGCGGGAGGGGCCAGGACGGCCGGATTGAGCGGCGGTCACAGCTGCAGCAGTACTGTCTGTCCGCGGCTCTGGGCCGCGCGCCGGGAACCTCGCGGGGCGGGCGGGTGCGGCACCCCCTGCCTGGCCACCTGCGCCGCGGGGAGGCGGCCCGCGCGCGACGGGACCAGCAGCATGAGCAGCGGCTACAGCAGCCTGGAGGAGGACTCCGAGGACTTCTTCTTCACCGCCAGGACCTCCTTCTTCAGGAGAGCACCGCAGGGCAAGCCCCGCGCCGGCCAGCAAGTGAGTGGTGCGCGCCACGGGCGCTGCAGCCCCCGTCCCATCGCACCCGGGGGTCCCTGGGCGGCGGGACCCCCGATGCCACGTGTCTCCGCGGGGCGGGGTTGCTCTCGTTGAACGAGGAGGGGGCCGCGGAGAAGTGGCTTCAGTCTTTTTGGATCCCAGGGTCTTGCCATGAGTTTGTGCACGTGGGCGTGTGGGCTTGTGTTGGGGGCGCCCGGGGCGAGGGAAGGAGGAGGAAGGGCGGGGAGGCTGAGGGCCGGCTCCTGCCTTGCGTGCCAGATGGCCTCTGCGGCTCCGCTTCGGGCGGCCGGCTGCCGGGGAGCAGTTCTCAGCGAGGAGGCGTCTCCTGGCCACTCCCGGAGTTTCCCCTGCGACCCAGGGCGCCCTTCCCGCCCCCGCAGAGTCAACGGTCGAGTCCTCACGCTGGCCCTCTGTTGGCCAATTCAGCGACCTGTGGCCCCCGATTGGCTTGGAGGGCAGTGTAAGAGCTAGGGTGGCCTCGCCTATCTTCCCAGTCCCCGAGCCTCTGGTGCGGAGGGGGCGTTAAGAGAAACTCGGGGCCTGACTATAGTAGGCGCTCACTAAATCTTAGTTGCGAGTGTCAGGGTTGTGCGTTTCCCGTAAAGTTAAGTTTAGAGGTGCCTCGGATCTGTTTTGCAAACAAGTTTCTGTGATAGGCAAACGCTAGCGGGCGAGAACTGAGCCTTAGGCCGGTTTCTTCCTTTTTTGGAGGAAGCATGCCGTGGGAAGCATGACTTGGGAAAAGATGGTCAGGGAACTTGGGCCAGTTTTTGCCGACCGTGGCCGTGTTTTGCAGAAAGGCTTTCCTCAAACGGGGCAGTTGGGCTGGACCTCTAAGTCTGGTGCTTGAGCCCGCGGCCTCCTGGTCCTGGAGCCACACCAGGAAGCCGTGCCAACCCAGCCAGGCTCACATCAGATTAGAGACGTCTGTAATGGAACAAACTGGTTGCTGTTAAAAAAACAACAGGCGTGCACCAAACATTGCTATCAAACTTAGTCCTGGAGACTTAGAAGCAAAGAAAATCGTTCAGGGCCGGACGATGAGTTTTGGGAAGGGTGAGGGAGGACCGCTGAATACGCGAAGGTTTCCTTGCCACACCTTTTAAATTTCTTTAACCACTTTCTGAGGACAGATTTCTTTTTATGATTCGAAAGTCCTAGTTTTTTCAACCTAACTCTCAAACCAGAAGAAGGGGGAGAAGGGCCCATGAAGGGCAGGAGTGAAGTTAGGTGTTCTTATTCAATATCAGGTCATCCCGAGTAGAGTCCTGGTGCACAGTAATCGCTCCCCTCATTATTTCTAAGGTCCCTGGCCGCACTGTTACGGTAGTCACTTTGAGGTATGTCTTCGTTATCTCGGGCAGCTGTAACAAATACCGTGGTCTAGGGGACTTAAATATTTGTTTCTCACAGTTCTGGAGGCCAGACATCGAAGATCTGTGTGCCCGCATGATTGGGTTCCTGGACTTCCTGGCTTGTAGACAGCTGACTTGCAGTGTCCTCCCAGGGAGAAAGGGCCATCTCTCTTCCTCTTATGAGGACACTAATCCCATGGGGGCCACTCTAATGACCTAATTACCTCCCAAAGGCGCCCCCTCCGGACGCTTTCACATTAGGGCTTGAGGGGCCGCAAACATTCACTCCATAGCAGGTGATGTCTTGTTTTCAGTAGAGTGTATTCTAATGATGAGAGTTTGCTGTGAAGTTTGGGAATCAGAAATACCCTCCTCCTCCCCATGGGTTATGGAAGAATTGCATTTCCTTGTGCTTTTCTTCACTTTGGTTTTCTTTCGTGGCTTCTCCCTTCTTTTCGTTCTCCGCTTTGTATTTTCTCCCTCCACTTATGTTGCTGTCACCATTTGACACTTTGACTAGAGCTTGTCAGAGATGGTGCTGGTTTGCAGTCCATTCTAGATTGGTGGCTGCTAATCTCAAGAAAAATTGCTGGTTCTTGAATTCTCCAGGTGTAAGATGCTCCTTCACAAGGACCAGAGTACCCAGGTTGGAATGGTGTGCAAATGCTTTAGTACTTTAAATATTAAAACATTTATTTTTCTCAATTTATACAGGTGCAATATTTGTGTTATATTCATTAATTTATATAATATTCCTCTAGCATGCGCTGTGCTCCTATAATGTTATTTAGTATTTAAAATTTATCTAACATCATATGTATTTTGAGCATGTATATGTATCTAACATTATATGTATTTCATGAAATGTTTTCATGAAAATCAGGACAGTCAGACCTAGTTCTTTGCTTGAAGAGCTTAATATGTATATTCTAAAGCCTGTGTATTTTCCCTTCTAACACAGCACATGCAAAGTGCAAAGTTATAGGAGTTATTTGCTAGGTGGAGAAAATGTTCTAAACTCTGAATTTTAGTTTATTTAAAGAATTGATTGAATCTGTTAAATTCCTGGTAAGATTTGTGAGTTAAGGAAGTAAACTTTATCAATATAAAGCAAGGCACTCTTTAATACAGGACATTTTTACCTAAGGCTAGGTAAACCTTTTCCATTTTAGTATGCTGATGATTATAAGAATAAGGTAATAAGCACTGACATAAAGTGTAGTAGTGAAATTTATCTTTTCTCTAGAGAGGTGGAAAGAGAGGTGTTGCCGTAAGGATCTATTATCTATAATAGTGATTTCCTTTTGGTGCTGAATCACCTGGTGGAAAAGCCAGGAACGTGTAGTTTTAGAACTCTTGAAAATATCCAGAGAAAGCAAGATGTTTGTGGTAAGTGCGGGATGGAGAGAAAGGGGGAGAGGGTGAGAAATGTCTTTCTTCTTTTGCCAGGCAAAGGAACATAGCCCAACAATTTTCTGTCTCCAATAATAACAAAAATTTTACAAATATACAGCAACTGTTACCATTTTCTTTCTTATTTTATGTCTGTACTCTCTCTCTCTCCCCCTCCTTTTTTTAAAAAAAAGTTTTATTTTTATTTATTTTTTTAGTAAAAGGGTTAAACACAGGTAGGGAGGATGTAAAGGGAATGAACATATAGCCTGTTTGTCTGTCATGTTTATTGCTGTATTCACAGGGCTTCAGATAGTACCTGACACACTAGTTGGTCATTGAATACAGCATTAGTTGAATGAATGAATGCTTTCCTCATTTGTGAATAATTGACTCTTTACAGGTTTTGAAATGTACCGTACCTTAAGATTTTCCCAGGGACCCTCTGGGGTATTAATGTGACAGAAGATAAGACCTTGTTGAGTCATTTGACTAAGGGGCCATACTTAGGGGAAAGGCTGGACCTCAAGTTTTCTGACGCAAATTCCACTTTCCTTTTTATTACTTCTTGGTTATAAAAATAATTAAAAATTTTTGATTTTCCCTTTACAGATATGGACATCCGTAATTTAGGAGTTTTAAAAAATGTTGATCCGCTCCCTTTTCTGCATGCATCTTTATTACAGTGTTAGTAATTTATGTTTGTATGTTCATTGTATTGTTCCAAGCAGAACCAAGAATGTTGGCAGTTATATAATTTATAATTTTCTGAGTTTCTAATGAAATCAAACTACCTATAAGTACAGGACACATTAAACTTCCAAGAGTAGAAATTGATCAAAATTATTAATCTTTTGGAGCACATCTTACTCCATATCTAAAGAGATCACTTTTCTTCCTGAGCCTTTAATGTTAATAGGAATAAGGAGATGAGACACTTATTTTTGCTTTAGGAGTAGAATAATCAAGAGGTTTTTTGTTTGTTTGTTTTATGGTATTTCCAAATTATATTATTTAAAAATTTTTTTATTGAATTTATTGGGGTGACATTAGTTAATAAAATATATAGGTTTCTGGTGTACTGTTCTATGATGCATCACCTGCGTATTGTATTGTGTGTTCACCACCCAAAGCCAAGTCTCCTTTGGTTGCCATTTATCCCCCTTTACCCTCTTCTACCTCCCTCAATCCAAGAGGTCTTGAAAAACTTGAAATTGTCTTCTGAACAATTTCTTTGTACTTTTTAAAAATGTTTATTATTCCACTCACACTTTTTAAAAACTTACACTGAAGAATGTTTTAATAAGGCAGGTCTGTGAGACCCCACATAACAGGCTTCAAGTTTGCCCTATGAATTCTCCCCTTACTATACCTTCAGTATTTTTGTGGTTCTTTTTTTGGTTCTGTGTCTTATTGCTAGAAGTAACAGTAATGAGTTACGCTGTTGTATTCAGCATTTCTGTTAGAAGTTTTGGTGATAGTTTTGATGTTTTACAACATCGGAAGTATTTTGGCCCTGGCTGATGTGTCTCAGTGGATAGAGTGCCGGCCTATGAACCAAGGGGTCACTTAGTTCGATTCCCAGTCAGGGCCCATGCCTGGATTGCTGGCTGGGTCCCTGGTGGTGGGTGCATGGAGGCAGCCACATATCGATGTTTCCCTCCCTCTCTTTCTCGTCCCTTCCCTTCTGTCTAAAAATAAACAAATAAAATCTTTAAAAAAACGTATTTTGGCTCCACTGACTTTTTAATCCCTATATTATTATTATCTTTTCCCATTTCTGATTTCGTGTATGTGAGTCCTTTCATTTTTTTCTTGGTGACTCTGCTTAAAGGTGTATCAATTTTGTTTGTTTTTTCCAAGAACCAGCTTTTGGTTTCATTGGTCTTTTGTGTGTGTGTGTGTTTGTGTTTGTTTTTTTTTCTCTCTGTCGTTTATATCTGCTCTGATATTTATTTCCTTCTGTCTACTCACTTTGGGTTTTGTCTGTTCTCCATTTGGTTCCTTTAGGTATAAGGACAGATTTTTTTATTTGAGATTTTTCTTGTTTCTTGAGGTAGGCTATGAATTTCCCTCTTAGAATTGCTTTGGCTGTATCCCATAAATTTTTGGGTTGTTGAGTTTTCATTTGTCTCCAAGTGTCTTTTGATTTCTTCCTTGAATTGTTGTTAATCCATTGATTTTTTTTTTTTTTTTAGTTCATGTTAGTTAGCCTCCATGTGTGCTTTTCAGTTTTTTTTCTTATAATTGATTTTTAGTTTTATACTATTGTGATTGGAGAAGATATTCGATATAATATCAGTCTTCTTAAATTTATTGATACTTCTTTTGTGGTCTAATAATGTCGTCTGTTCTGGAAGATGCTCCATGTGTGCTTGAAAAGAATGTATTTTCTGCTGTTTTGGAGTAAAATGTTCTAAAAATAGGAGTGAAATCCAACTGATCTAATGTGTCATTTAAGGCCACTGTTTCTCTGTTGGTTTTCTGTCTGGATGATCTATCTATTGATGTAATTGGGGTGTTAAATTTCCCTACTATGATTCTTACTATCAGTCTTTCCCTTTATGTCCATCAGTATTTGCTTTATATATTAAGGTGCTCCTGCATTGGGTGCATAAATGTTTACAAGGGTTATAATCTTCTGTTGGGTTGAGACCTTTATCATTATGAAATGTCCTCCTTTATCTTGTTACAATGTAACCTTTGTTTTAAAGTCTATTTTTTCTGATGTAAGTAGTGCTATCCCAGCTTTTTTGTTGTTGTTTCCATTAGCATGATAGGTCTTTTTCCATCCTTTTACTTTCAGACTGAGTGTGTCTGAAGTGGGTTAATCCCTGTCTTGTTGAATGTAAACAGCCCAACTGTCCTTTTGCCTGGTGATTATACATCTCATCTCCATGTCTGATATATTGTGTTCTTTTTTTTTTTTATTGTCACTTTTTGCAGATGATGTGGTTTTTTGTCTTTAAAAATTTATTTATCTATCTATCTATCTATCTATCTATCTATCTATCTATCTATTTATTTATTTATTTTTAGAGAGAGGGAGAAGGAAAGTGAGATTAAACATCGATATGTGAGAGAAACATCGATTGGTTGCATGTGTCCCAGTTGAGTACCAGACCTGCAACCCAGGCATGTGCCCTGACCAGGAATTGAACTGGTGACCTTTTGCTTTGTGGGACGATACTCAACCGACTGAGCCACACTGGTCAGGGCTACTGTGTTCTTATCCATGGAATTTTGTGTTTGTGTGAGCAGGACTCACAAAGACTCATTCCTTTAACCGATTTTCAAAAGAAAATTAGTCACCAATGTCATATATCCTCATATGTGAACAATACACTCTTCATTTATTTCTTCTGGTTAACTTGGAAGATTTGGAATTATTTGGAAAGCAGTGTCACAAAATATTTATGAAAGGAAAAGCTAAAAATATCTAATAATGTGGTTATTCTTTTTAGACTTCCTTTGGCAGTCAGTGCATGTCATAAATGTAAACATTCATTTTCTGGGAGAAAAAAATGAGGCTGACCAAATGCTTTGTACTGTGGCTTGATCACCAACTCTTCTTAGCCCTGAGCAAGGAGCTCTCGCTTCCCCGCAACTTCCTGCATAAAGTGACTGTCTTTTGATACAGACCCCGGTCTGAGGCTTGCTTTTCACTTCTACTTTGGCCCAAGGCCATTAGCTAGCCTGGCCCCTCTTCAAAAAGGATGATAAAAAGACCTAATGGGATATACGATAGATGCATGCAGAGGCGCTACTTATTTAATTGAAGGACATATCTTAGGGAACTTAGCCCATTGAGTCCTTGTCTCATTGAAGAGCCAATGCACAGGGGTGGGCGACAGTAGGTTTACAGTTGTGAGTACAGGAAACACAGTTTATTCTTGTATTATTTATTTATTGTATTATTTTCCATACTAATAACTGTAAACCTACTTTTGCTCACCCCTGTACATTGCCTTGTGATACAGGCAGTGTATTATTACAAGGCCTAACTCTCAGATGCAACAACTTTTAAATAATAGCATGTAACTAGGACTCTAGTCATATTAGCTTTCTCTCAGATCCTTTCAGGACCTAAGTTATTACCCATCACAGAATTTGGACCTGAAATTACTTGCCTCACCTTTTCTTCACACGCCAACTTACAGGACACCTTCTCAGGGAAGTTTTCCTGAACCATGCCCTGTGCTCTTTACCTTAATGGCAAAAATTATAATTTGTTGTTATATCTTATTTAATGAGGATTAAGACTAGCATGTTTATCAATACATAAAATAAATGCCTGGTAAGTAGTAGGCAAATGAAAACCTACTCTTTATGAATAGATGTCCCAGTACTTGGTACTCTTAATTTTCCTTTATATGCAAATATACACAAATTTTTGCCCTCAGCCAAGTAGACCCTAAGTCTCCGCAGTATCTTATATATAGTAGTCATTTAAAAAAGGACGGTATGTAACCCTGGCTGGTGGGGCTCAGTTGGTTGGAGCCTCGTCCTGTGAACTGAAAGGTTGCGTGTTTGATCCCGGGTCAGGGAACACACCTAGGTTTGCGGGTTCCACCTCTAGTTGGCGTGTGTGGGAGGCAACCAATCAATGTTTCTTTATTTCCCTTCCTGTCTCTCTAAAAGCAATGAAAAAGTGCCCTTGGGTGAGGATTTAAAAAATCACTTTGTATATTTCCCCGTTATTTTAAGAAAGATCATCATTCATGTGTGCATTCGACAATTTATTGAGTTCTTACTCTGTGCCCCACAATGTAAGTTTGGCTCTGGGGACAGAACAGTGATCAAAATGAAGTTCTTGGCCTCATTTAGTAATATTTTCAAGAAGCTTATTAAATAGATAATACATCTCTCTAATTTTCCTTTAAAGAGCTTGTTTCTTTAGTATAAAGGAATCTTTTCACTGTTCACAGTTTTTCGGGAACATACCCATGTGTACAGAGTGGCGTGGAAATGTTGCCTGAGAAGTTTATCCTTGAAAAACTAGTCACACTTCCCTGTTGACACCTGTCCTAAAATTGTAGATGACTGTGCTCCAACAGAAACGTAATCATGCTGAATGACATAAAATGCATTAAACAGAGTTAATAGTGTAACTGGAGTCTACCAAACTCTTGGAACAAGGTTAATTTTCCAGGTTTCTCATCATAGTTTAGTTAGTTCCGGTTTGGCTATCAGTGACTAATCAAACAGTTTTTGTTTACTTTTTGATTTTTTTTTTTTTTAGTAGAGAGGAACAGAGATGCACTAAGAAGGATGTCCGAGTTCATAAAAAAATGATTAAAATGTGAAATACATGTAAAAATATTGCAAGTGATTCTGAAATAGAAGTGACTGTCATGCTAAAACTATGCCATCCAATAGATAGATACTAACCACATGCGGTGATTGTGCACTTGAGGCCTGGCTGGCCTGAACGGCTGGAATGGACGTGGTGCAAATTTGAAATACACACTGGATTTCTAAGACAAAGGAAAGAGACTATCCAATATATCGCAATAATTTAAAAATATTGATTACATGTTGAAATGGTACTATTTTGGATCTATGAGTTACATAAAATTTATTTTTACCTGTTTTTTAACGTGGCTACTGGAAAACTGGAAATTGCATAGGTGGCTCACACTGTTTTTCTGCTGGTCAACAGTTTGCTAAAGCAGAGCTGCTAGCTCTTGCTTGTAGGGGTTTGAATCTCCATCGTCTAAGGCTGCAGGTGAATGCATGGCTGGAGGGCGTGCCACCAGACCTGCAGGGCTGCCTTTTCTTTGTGAACAGGAACTTGCCCTTCACTGTTGGGAGTAGTCGCCTCTCAGCCTAGATTGGGTTGCACATACCAGCATTGTGGAACTTGCTGGTGAAACTTGTGTGTGGGGAGCTTCCCTTTTTCTCATAGAGCTGATGGGATAAAACTAGCCTGCGTTCAAACTGCAGCCTCGCCCTCAGTTTACAGAGAAGAGGCTTCATTATGCCGTATAGTATTAAAACAGCAAGAGGAATATGCATTTCATGGCCTGTAATTGCTTACTGCTGCTACATGATTCAGTCAGCTAAGAATAATTTACTAATTATATATTGCAACACTCAGTTCTTCTTCCAGATGCTAAACAAAGTGAGATAATTAGAGGACGAAAAAGGATGAATTTGGGAATTGGAGACCAGAAGAATAGATTTAGAAGCTCTTGGATTTAAGAGACTTAGAATGTAATCAGCAAAGTGTTTTCAGGAAATTAATGCCAGTTGGGCAAAGTTTATGTGTGTGTGTGTGTGTGTGTGTGTGTGTGTGACGATTGTGAAGGTAGTTTTCTAAATTCATTTCCTAAGTGTCTGTTGAATACAACAGTGTGCAAACTGGTGCTAGGAATTTGGTGAACAAAACAGATTGTAACCCTCTCTCATGAAAATTTGAGTAATTTCTCATAAGCATGCCTTTTTTTTTTTCTGGAAGGACTTTAAGCTTTATGGGTAATATGTTCTTACAATTTTTTAAATAACAAGATTGCTGTAAAAATCACATCACAGAGTTTGGGGGAAAATGGTTCATTATCTTACTGTCCTAATCCAAATAAAATTTTGCAGAATCGTTTCCTAGTCTTTTTCCTTTGTCCCGTTTACATATGTATAACAGTGCTGTACTGGTATATACATAACACTACACACAACAAAATCTGCCATCTTAACCATTTCTAAGTGCACAGTTCACTAGGGTTAAAGTGCATTTCCATTGTTGTGTATCCAATCTCCGGAGCCTTTTTCATCTTGGAAAACTTCAAACTGCCCATTAAATAATTCTCCATTTCTCTCCAACCCTGCTCCTGGTAACTACCATCGTACTTTCTGTTCCTATGAGTTTGACTATCCTAGATATCTAATATAAGTGGAATTGGACAGTACTGGTCTTTTGTAACTGGCTGATTTCACTCAAGGTTCATCCATCTTGTAGTATATGTCATAATTTCCTTCCTTTGAGTGTGAATAATATTCCATTGTATGCATATAACACATTTTGTTTATCCATTTGTCAGTCAGTAGACATTTGAGTTGCTTCCACCCTTTGGCTACTGTGAATAAGGCTGCTGTGAACAAGGCGTACAGGTATGAGGGTCTTTTAGAGACCTTGCTTTCAGTTCTTTCAGATATATATCCAGAAGTGGCATTGCTGGATCATATGGTAATGATGTTTATATCTCTTGAGGAGTATCATCCTAATGAATTTGAATCCTATTTATTTGTTTAACCCACCCTTGAGGATATATTTATTGATTGTAGAGAGAGAGGAAGCGGGGCTGGGGGCGGGGCGGAGGGGAGAGACAGACAGACCTCGATCTGGATGTTGCCTCCTCTCCTGTATGTGCCCCAACAGGGGATCCTGGGGGTCAAACCTGCAGCCTTTTAGTGTGTGGGATGACACTCCCACTGACTGAGCCATCCAGCCAGGACTGAATCCTGCCCTTTAAACTTAGAATTATGAGGTGTTGCTGCATGATGGCAGTTACCGTTTTCAGATCCACATTGTATTTTCTCGAGTAGTCATTATTCGCCAACTGCTGGAAAACTTGGATGTTTCTCATTTTTGCTACTGTGTGTAACACTGTAGTGAACATCTTGGAGTCATTTTTTAGGTGTACAAAATGGAATTTTACTGAATACGAGGGTGTGAACATTTTTATGGCTCTAGGGCTATATTTTTAACTAGTTCATGCACCCTTAGCTCCATTGGATATAGTCATTTAAAATAGGGGGGGAAACTTTGTAAAGGTACCTCGTTGTTATTTAATTCGCATTCTTTAGTTAACATTGTATTTCATATTTTTGTACTTCTCAGTGGGTCTGGCTCTGGGTGTGAGCGTTGTTTAGGCGTGGCCTTGCCCATGCATCTGTTGGGTAAGTGGAAATCTTGACAGCACTGCCGTTGAGTCCTATGTTTAGGACTCAATGACTAGTTTAGGACTCTACGTGTTTAGCTCTGGAGATGCTTCCCGTTTTTTGCAGTCAGCTGAACTTCAGGTTATTTTTTTGCTTACTCTGTTTGTACCTAAGGGACATTACATATTCTGGCATTTTGAAATACCTTAGAGTGTGTTTCAAGCTGACATCACTGAAACAAGGAACAAAAGACTCGTTACCCCTGTGATTATGGCCCAGGAAGGGCATTGCTCAGAGCGCATCAGCGTCCTGTGCCGTACACCGTGGGACACAGAGGGCGGGGAGCCGGATGATGTGTCGCTTACCGAGCAAGTAGGAAAGGGGGTGACTGGAAGTGCCTGTTTGTCTTTGATTTTCAATATATTTAGTGCCAGTTTTCCAGTCGCTGGTAGAATTTGGAGGAACCCAAGTTACCTTATAAATAGACTAGGGTGGCAGGATAAACAACTACAAATTGCACCTGCCAAGAGGATTGTTCTGCAATTTACTTACAAGCTTACTGCTTTTTGTTGAAAATTTGTAAGTAGATGGACTCTGGTGTGGCCGTCTGCTTTAAGGCTTGCCTGTGATGAAAGTTGTTGCTTAATCTCCTACTCTGATTAACTCCTAGTTTGCCCTGATTTAACATGTTCCTCCTTACAGTCATTTAATTAAGTGAATCTTTTAGAAGGATGTGAAGAGTTATTTCTGACTTTAGATAGATTATGAACCTTCCTGGCAATGATTCTTAGACAGTCTTAACTCTGAAAATTTACCACAAATGTTGGTTTTGCGGAATATTTTTTGATATTTTGCCAGTTAAGGCATAGAAATTTATGTGTATATGGTATCATTCTCAAACAGTAAAACAAACAAAAAAACAAAAAAATCTTAAGAAAACCCCCCCCCCCAGCATAACTACATGCATTACGGAGGAGGAAAAATACCAACACTGAAATGAAGTTAGTGTTCTGTAGTGTTTTACAGTTAATAGACCATTCCATGGGAATTAAAACGTCACTTGATTTCTTGGACTCTGATTTCAGTGGAACGTTGAGATCAGAAATGAAAGTAACAGGAGCTTTAATCGGTTGAGGCCTTAAGTAGATCCAGGCTCATTGGCACAGCAGTGGTGCATTCAGGGGTACTTGACTGTGGTCAGTGATTCCCTTAAGGTCTGTTTCTGTTTCTTTTAAACAGGCTTGTCGATTGCCTTGTGTTGTTTTTTTTTGCCAGTTGTCCTTTGGGGGGAAAATACTGGTCTTTTAGATTTTTCTGAGGTTTGAAAATGGCTTTCCTGCTTTTCCCTGATGACCAGGGTGGTGACACTTGACGTGACTTCGTGTACTTGGAATGATATGGTGGTGCTGCTGTGCGTGGTGGGGTCGATCCTTGCCTGTCCTGTCAGTCTCTGCTAGACACAATTTGTTTTATAAACTGTACCCAAAGCATGATCATTCCTGCCATTTGGTGGAGAGGATTTGGGGGTGGGTCATGTAGGGAAAGGGGGGGTATCCTTTCAAAAAGGCAAACCTAGCATCACTGTCATTACATCAACTTAACATTCATTCCCGCCTTGGCCTGTGTGGCTCAGTTGCTTGGAGCATCGTCCCTTGTAACTGTTCCTTGTAACCAAAAGGTCACGGGTTTTATCCCTGATCCAGGTGCTTGTGGGAGGCAACCAGTTGATGCCTCTCTCTGGCATCCATATTCGTCTTCCCCTCTCGCTAAAAGCAATGAAGAAAAATGTCTTTGGATAAGGATTAAAAAAAGAAAAATTCTTTCCCAGCAGAGGTAGTTCTGTACAGTTTCAAAATTAACATTACAGTGGATCTTGCTTTGTAGAAGTGAGGGCTAAAAACTCTCTTATTATTGAGAAAAAGAAAGGGAACTGGATTTTGTAATGGGCTAATGGGTGTGTATTCTTAATTAATTGACAATTGACTGAAAGTAGCTGTGCTGTTATAAGGCAGCTTGAGTTACATCAGTGCTGTTCCCTTGGGCCAGTCATTGCACCTCTTTAAGTCTCAATTTCCTCATCTGTAAAGTAGCAGCATACCTGTCAAATATTAAGCAGTAACAAACATTAGGAATTGTTATTTTTAAAAGCTTCTACTGTATATGATCACATACTTTTCATTTCAGGGTTCTAGGCTAAATGGAGAGCTGACAGTGGTTGAGAGATTTGAAGTGAATAATCCATCAAAGAATAAAAGATAGCAGGCAAGTAAGTCGTATCTCTTCGGTTTAAGTGACCGAAGTGAATTGTGAATCTCAGTGTAATAGATCAGGAAGGAGCTTCAGTTTCAATCCTGGATGCTTAATTTTCTCTCTGTCTCTGTCTCTCTTGTTCTCTCTCTCTCTCTCTCTCTCTCTCTCTCTCTCTCTTTCCTCTCTTTCTGTCTCTGTCTCTCATCTCTCCGTGTCTCTGTTTCTGTCTCTCTCAGCCTCTCTTGTCTGTCTCTGTGGTGCCTTTGTTTTCTGATAAAGGGGCTTTGTCCATCTGACCAAGCCCGAGGCCATCCATCAAAGTCTTCACCAACTTCTGAATGAGCAGGCGTGTTGAAAGTGTGATTCTTTTGCCCAACCCAATAGTTTATGTATTGAATATAAATTAACACATTGTATGAAAGGTTTTTTTTTTTACCCCCTCCCAACTTCCTCTGTTTTCCCTTTCTTATCTGTCTCTGGCTGGAGGATTCCGGCTGCAGTTTGGCTCAAGGAGCTGGCTTGACCTGTGACAAATCCTGCTTCCTGGGGGCTTTCCTTTTTCCTCCAGAAGGTTTAGATCACCTTGTGCTCATTGTTTAGGGACTTAGTCACTATCTTGTTTCTGGTTTCTGTAAGATCAAATCGAATGAGGTAATTTATGTGAACTGTGTAGCGCAAAGGAAGATGCTGTGGCTGCCCCAGCCCAGTTCCACGCGCGGTGGCTGGCTTCCCAGCCTCGGGTCTCCCACCCGCAGATCGACTATCTTCCCTCTAAGGGATTTCAGCCTTGTTGGACACATCCACAGTTTGGAAACAAGCTTGCTTATGCAAAATTTGAATACAGGCATTAAAGAAGCTCAGCGAGTCATGTGATCTGTTTGGCTAAGTCTTCAGAGTCCGTTTATGCTCTGTACAACTGGTATGAGTGTTGGAATCTGGTGGCAAACCTCTTCCTTAAAGCCACGTGAGCCCCCGGGCTTTGCTAGTCCTTCTTCGTTGCCAGCCTCCCTTTCCTTTGGCTGTGTGTCTTACAATAAATTGGTTGTTTAAAACTGGCTTTATATTCTGACTGCCATTGTAGATACTTTTAGTCACTTAAAAAATTTTAAAATGTGTCTGAGCTGTATTATCATTGTTATACTTTTATGCAAATGATTATCATTAATTCATAGCAAGGTCTTGGAACATTAGCATATAAATACATATTCAGTAAAGGTTAACTATTATTATTTCTAGTGTTAGCATTATTAAAAAGTTTGGAAAGGGCCTTTTTGAAAAGATTTATTTATTTATAGGGAGAGGGGAAGGGAGGGAGAAAGAGAGGGAGAGAAACATCAATGTGTGGTTGTCTCTTGTGCATCCCTGACTGGGGACGCAGCCTGCAACCCAGGCATGTGCCCTGACTGGGATTTGAACCAGTGACCCTTTGTTTTGTAGGTCGGCACTCCAGCCAGGGCAGCCAGGGCACACCAGCCAGGGCAGTAAGGAAGGAGCTTTGTTTTGCTCCCATTTTAACAGTTTTTAATGAAAGTTGTCCATGGAATTCCTTTACTCCTGCATCTTCTCAGTGGTTCCTTCCTTGTACTTGCCTTTTTCCTTTCTTACCCGGTGAGATTTGGCTTTACATTCAAGGATCTCTTTGTGGTCTCTGTCCAGCACTAGTCCAGTGGTAACAGCTTGCTGGGGTGGGAACCCACACGAACAGGCCGTGTGCTTTCTCCTCCCGCTGCACGCGTTCAGTGTAGATGACAGGTCGCTTCCTATAAACCTGGACTACTTTGCCAGTTTGCTGCCCTTTGCAGTGTCCTCTTGCAACCTAAGCTTTATCATCCTTTCGGATGGGCATGGATTGGACATCGTACTTCTGTTTCTGCTCTTTGGAAAGAGGAGAAGATACAAGGTTCCTGCGAATGTGGGAAGGTGCGTTGAAAATACTTTTTACGGTTCTTGCCCCAGTCAGAAGTCACAGAGGGAGTGAGTGAACTTCATTTAGGTGGCTGGTGCTTCAGAAATGGTGGCAAAAGGGAAGAGCTGTCGGGCGCTTTTTCTAAGAGAGTATGGTTCGGTAGAAAAGCCTAGGGATCTGTAAATGGGAGACTGTCTTGGTTTTGGATCTGTCATTACCAGTTCCGGGAGCTGGAGCGGGTTCCTTAGCTTCTTTTAGTTAAAAAAGCTTCATTTTAAAAATCTTTATAGCAGCTATAGGAGGGTTAAATGAGGCGGTGTGTGAAGTATTCTTAGATTATAAATTGTTGTGTAATGCAAGTGTGACAGCATCACAGATGTGTTTAGGACCTATACTATAAAATTTTCTCCTGCTTTTTAAAAAGTATTTTAAAAAAGATTGTATTTATTTATTTTTAGAGAGAGGGGAAGGGAGGGAGAAAGAGAGGGAGAGAAACATCCGTTGGCTGCCTCCCACACGCCCCACCCAGGGACCTGGCCCGCAACCCAGGCATGTGCCCTGACTGGGAATCCAACCGACAACCCTTTGCTTTGTGGGATGATGCCCAACCCACTGTCTCTTGTAAATTGGTTACAAATTTTCAGCCTGCGGTAATATTGCAGCTGACACGTATTTGATACATTATTGTTGAAACTCAGTTATTCCCCAATCCCATTCATCCGTGCTTACTTTTATCTGCACAGTAGCGATTTGCGTTTGGGAACCTGAACAGTTATACCTAAGCAACAAGTTTAAATTACTTTATGAATTGATTGTGGTGTTGATTAAGGCCTCACATGCTTTGGAGAAAGATGACAATCCAGCTTATATTTGGATGCATCAGGGGACTTGAGTAAATTGGGTTTTAAGCTTTCCAGATTATCCTGTCTGTGAGTGTCACAAGGGCAGGCCACATCTGTCTTGTTCACTACCGTATCTTCATTGCCAGCATACCTGGTGCAGGGCATTGGAGGGGCTGTCAGTATTTCTTAACTGATCACCTGATTTCCTCTTGATCAGACTTGTGTCAGAATTATAGTCAAAAAGAAGTTGGTTCAAGGCAGTGAAGCAGATTTCTTTTGGTTTCAGAGGGAGTAATAATAAAATGAAACAATGGCAATTGGTTCTGTATGATGTAGAAGTGGGACGTTTAGATGAAATGGAAAGTGTTTTGGGCAGGGGATGTGGAGACCTGGATCCCAGGCCTGGTCCTTTGTTAACTGGCAGAGATAACTCTAGAGAATTACTTAACTATTTTGGGCCTGTTTCCTCCTCAAAGGCCCTGCCCAGTTCTGTGACAAATTTATTCTTGACATGAATTTCTGATTGGGGCAAAAGTAACAGAGATACGGCTTTGAAAGGGATTCCATGAAATGTATTAAGATGCCAAAAGAATTTAGAAACAGCTAGCTTAAGTCATATCTGGTTGGGTGAGGCTGAACTTAACTGAATCGACTAGTCATTGGTGTTTAGAAATAAGTATAACATGTACAATTATTTCTTTTCCTAAAGAAGGAATGTCTTGGGAAAGAAGTCAAGGGGGCATGAGCGGTGTATTTAATTTATCCACGTATAGTGCTACCAAGAAGGGATTTCATGCAAGCCAAAGGGACCACTTACCTGTTCTGAACTTGTATATTGCAGGAGTTATTAATATAATGTCAAGGAGTATTTAAGAAACAGCCCACCAGCGATGTGACATTCCTCAAGGACAGAGCAAGAAGAATGTATGAGGGTCATCTGTTTACCGAGAATGCAGCACAGTTTAGTCACTGTCCCTCCAGGAAGGCTTAGTGCTTGTGGGGTGGTACAGTATTTGGGAGTGAAAAATTATTCATTTCCTTTGGAGGATTTAATTTTTTTGTTTGTTTTTAGTGCCTCCTTTATTCCAGCTGGTCTGCACATACCCTTGCCTAGTAAATGTTCTTAGAAAACTTCTTTAGCAAGTTAAACTCCATTCTAAAACACCAGAGCCTATTGCCTAATACAGCATATCCAGATGTGAGGCTTCCAGAGGCTGCTAACCTCCCTTGCCCACACTCCGTGTAGAGTGCCTTACTCAGTCAGCCTCTCTGTTCCTTGATCCTAGAATACCCACGCAGGTCAAGGCTCATTTCTTATCATGTCTTGTCCTCTGATTGCTACAGGTAAATTTTATTTTATTTTATTATAGTTTTAAAGATTTTATTTATTTTTAGACAGAGGGGAAGGGAAGGAGATGGAAAGGGAGAGAAACATCACTGTGTGGTTGCCTCTCCTACACGCCCCCCCAAACGGGGGGCTGACCCGCAACCCAGGTCTCTGCTCTGACTGGGGATCAACGACAACCCTTTGGTTCGCAAACCCGTGCTCCACTGAGCTATACCAGCCAGGGTGCTGCAGATAAATTTTGGCATTTTCTTCCCTATATAAATGAAAATTCGTAAGGATCAGGGACCTTTGCTTTATAGAGGCCATGTCAGATGATTCTTGAGCGTGATGATTAATTTGATTCATTATTGAGACATTGTCTTTTCTGAGAAAAATTATTTTTAATATGAGCCATTCATTTAGAACTTTCATCTGTTTCAAATTTCATATATACTTAAGGGGCTATTTCAGCAGGACCCTAAGGGAAAAGATATTTCTTCAAAATTGGCCTTTTAAACACTTGAGGGATTGTTGATAATTTAAAGTGACATAACTTCAACTCCAAAGAAATGGACTAGCTGAAATGGCTCCCTTTGACCTGGAGAGTCCGAAGGTTTCTGCTGTTCTTTTAACTAGATGGAACATGCTAGAGTGCGTACTTATACACAGTTTTGTTTTCAGTTATGGAAATCATAAAAAATTATTTTTCTAGTGACTCCAGTTCTTTTCATTAACCATATCCTAGTTTTCCTTTAAAAAGTGGTACATTTTAGATATGGAAAATGAGTGACGTGATAACATGAAGGGATGGCTGATTTAGCTTGCTCCTTACATTTCGTATTCATTTGAATTTGAAATGTTGGCCATGTGAAAATGAGCATCATGTCAAAATGGCTTCAGTGAACTATAGTATTGTGTTAGTATTTTGTGTGAAGTAAAGCACTGAGTGTTCCAGATCCTAAATGTTACAGTTATTAAACATTATTTGAATTATCTCTGAATTCACACATAGGCTTCATTCTTTCATTTAGGCACTAACTGATTTTTAACAATTTTAGCGAACAGAAGGGAAAATGTGGGCTGAACTATAAAGTAATAGATCCCCCCCCAGTTGCATAATTTGTCACCAAAAAAGATAAAAGTGTGAAGTTATAAACCTGCTTGGAAGTTTTGAGCCTTTCTTTTTGGCTGTCAGAATATATATCCAATCGTGTCCACCTCAGGAGTATGTTCTTTGTACCCGGTCGTCAGCGGCTGTTTAGTTGCTGAGGTGGGGAATGAAGGCAGTGAGAGCGGGGAGGGATCAAGTGGGAGAGGGGCCAGGTTAGAGATGTTGGTGAGTTGGGAGGATTTGGTAGCACTGAATGTGGGAGTTGGGGTACTGAGCGAGAGGACTCAGGGATGAATTGTGGGTTTCTGGCTTGGGTAGGCAGGAAGAATGATGCTGTCACTCACCAAGAAAGGGAATATAGAGGAAAGATCAGATCGGGGAAGGAGGGTAAGTTCAGACAATGTGTTGATTCCGGGCAGGCAGTAAATACTGAATGAATGAATCTGGGTGTATTGTTTGAGGCCTCTGTAGGGTGTCAAAGTTTCCTGGGCTTGTCCAGAAGATCGACAAGGTAGACCTGGTCTGGGGAGGGAGCTTTGAGATTTGTTGAAGCCACGAGGTCTTCAGACAGAAGCATGAAGGATACCGGCATTGAAAGGGTAGGCAAAGAAGAAGGGTGCATCCCTGGAGATAACCAAGGTGAGCGGGTAGTGAGGTAGGAAGAAAACCAGGAGAGGGTGGGTGTCCTGGGAGCTGAGGTGGGGGCCGCCTCAAGAACAAGGCCTAGGTCATTGGGAAAAGTGCTGCAGAAAAGCCAGGAAGTTGAGCCTTCGTGGGGAGGGTGATCCCTGGAGACCTTGAGGAGAGTCTCCTCAGTGAGCTGGGGGGTGGGAGTCAGAGGGCAGTGGGGAGAGGAGTGAATAGCTGAGAAGGAAATGGGGAAAGTGAGTGTAGGCTGCTCTTCTGGGAAGCATGTCTAGGAAGGAAAGGACAGTGTAATAAAGGAAGGAGGCCATAAGGTGGAGGGAGGTTGTACGGAGTGGTCGTCATCATTTTTAGATGAGAGACATCAGTGGAAAGAGCAGGTGTTGGGAGTGAGGATACAGGTGAGGGAGACAGGACCGATGAAGGAGAAGGCCGTCTTCCCAGTGAAAGGGATCTATTTGAAGAATGGGCATGGGGGGGGCGGTTAAATCTGGAAACATGTACATGATACTAGGGGCAGGTAGTAGGGGATGAGGAGTTTGATGAGTGGCAGGTGGACCTTGATGGAGGAGTTGGGTGTGCACGTGTGTGTGGAGAGAAACCCACTGAGGCAGAAGAGGGAGTGCTGGTTTTTCTGCAGAACTAGCTGGTGTTGTGGGTGGAGCAAATGGTATCACCCTGTGGGTGTGGTCTGCTAAGGGGTAACCATTAGGGAAAAGTAATGTGGTCGGATCTCTGATTTTGAAACCCACAGCAGTTTATGGCAGAGTTAGAGGGAGGCAGGGCTCTTGTTTGGGGGGCTATTGCAGTGACCTGGCTGAAGGTCCTTAGGGCTGGAAATGGGGCAGCCGCTGTGGGGGAGATGAGGATTCCAGAAGTTGAGTGGGCCGATTGGTACCTGGTTGACCAGTGCAGGGGAAGGGAGGGGGGGGGAAGAGGGAGAAGGAAGTGTGGAAGGTGCCTGAGAGGCTGGCACTGCCACTGAGGAAGTAAGAGGACCCAGGAGGAGGTGGAGCAGGGCTAGTGAGGTGGCAGGACAGCTCCCTTTTAGGCACGTTTACAGAACGGCTGTGTAGCGTTCAGCTGGCAACCAGAATTGGGGGTCTGAACAGCTCAGGAGAGTGGCTGGGGCAAGAGACAAAGGTTTGTAGCATGAGGTCATCATCCTTGAATTGGAAGTACTTAAGATTTATTTGAAGGAACAAGAGAAAAATAAATCTTAATGTGGCCATGGACTGTAAAAGTAAACGTCTCAAACCATTTCAGCATGTTTTTAACCTTTGTAGAACAAAGCCTTTGACGACCAGAGTGTGGGTATGCATCCCCCCAACCAAATAGCTGAAAATTAACACGACAAGAAGATGTCAGGAGATAAATTCAATAAGATTCCATAGAAATGCTGTTATTTTAATCCTTTTTTGTTTCTCTCGGGTTAAAACCTGTTTTTTCAAACCTTTTGTTTATTATTTTTGATAAGAGACTTCAGAAGACTGGTAGGGACTAGCTGCTTGTAATTTCGCAGTCTTTGAAGATGAAATATACTGTGTTGAGTGCGGTATCGTTGCATTTTTAAAAAATGATTTTATTTATCTTTAGAGAGAGGGGAAGGGAGGGAGAAGGAGAGGGAGAGAAACATCAATGTGTGGTCGCCTCTTGTGCAGCCCCTACGGAGAACCTGGCCCGCAACCCAGGCAATGCGCCCTGACTGGGAATCGAACTGGCTACCCTTTGGGTCACAGGCCAGCACTCAATCCGCTGAACCACACCAGCCAGGGCTAGTAATCATTGCATGTTATTCCTTGGCTTTGACACCAATGGATACCTAATAATTAGATATTTTAATGCAACGTCCAGAAAAGAATGGAAAAGAAAAGAAAAAAAAAAAAACCCCAAAGAAGTTTATATTCTCTTTTTGGGAAATAGGCTGATTACAATTTGTGTTTTTGCTAAGTACTGATTTGTAGAGCTTTGCTTTGGAATTTCCCATAAAATCTACTTTTTTTCTGCCTTCCTTCCTAAAATGTGTAGGTAGGTAATACTGCTGTTCTTTGGAAATGAACACTTTAAATCTGTGTTCTACGCAAACCTCTGCTACTCTCTGTTGAACTACCTGCACTACTTCCGTTTTGATTTAATGCTGTAGAAGAGAAAATACTCTTTCTGCTTTCATGGTGTCAACATACGTTTATTGAGTGCCTGCTTTATTCCCAGCGCTTGGCTCTGAAGATTCACAGAGGACTAAGCCAGTACCCCCTGCCCTCAAGAGCACGCTGTCTAGTGGAAAGTCACAAAGAGCCATTGTGATATTGTGATTTATAACAAGAAATACATGTTTGTTCCTAGAACAAAACTTCAAACTCTCTTGAAATTTCCTAAGTGGTTAAGGGCATAAAAGTGAGAGGAGTGTCTTTTGGTATTCATAACCAGCCTCTTTCAACCACACTTTAGTTTGTTAAATGAGGTGACTTTTGAAAACCCCCTAAGCATTCTGAGGCTGGTTGCCAGGGGAACCAACTACATGATTAGAGGTCTGGGGTGGGGACCACAGATTGAGCTCAATTACCAATGCCAATGATTTAATCAATCATACCTATGTAATGAAGCCTCCATTAAAATGCTAACTGATGGGGTTTGGAGAGCTTCCTGATTGGTGATGTGGGGGTCCTGAGAGGGTGGCACATGGGGAGGACATGAAGCTCTGAGCCCCTTCGCATGGACCTTACAGTCCAGGGGTGTCCAACCTTTTGGCCTCTCTGGGCTGCACTGGAAGAAGAAGAGTTGTCTTGGGCCACACATTAAACGCATTGCATCACGTTATCACACACAAAAAAATCTCCTAATGTTTTAAGTAAATTTATGATTTTGTGTTGGGCTGCATTCATAGCCACCCTGGGCGGGCCCGCATGTGGCCCCGGGGTTGGACACCGCTGCTTACTCTATACATCTCTTCCATGGGCTATTCCGGAGCTGCGTCCTTTATAATAAGTGGGTAATAGTAAGTTAAGAAGGCACTTTCCTAAGTTATGTGAACCATTCTAACAAATGATCAAACACGAATTGGGGCTCTTGGGACAGTCAGAAGCACAGGTGACAACCTGGACTTGCCATTGGCATCTGAAGTGGGAAGGCAGTCTTGTGAGACTTGAGCCCTTGATTAACCTTTGGGGTCTGTGCTAACCCCTGGTAGGCAGTGTTAGAATTGAATTATTGATAGATTGTAGAGCACCCAGGTGATGTCTGCAGAGACTTGCTTGGTGGGGGAGGGATAACCTCATATATCTGGTGTCAGAAGTGAAGTTTTATGAGTAGTGGGTCAGAGAGTACAGAAAAAGAGTCTTTTATTTCAGCTATAGAGTCCATTGTCGACAACACATGGCATAGGCACACTGACTGTCGCTGACAGTGATGGCTCTCATCTGTGGTGCACTTACAAGGCATTTTACCTTTACAGGGTTAATTCATCTTCACACTGGCTCAGAGAAGTAGGCAGGGTTATTCTCTTTGCATGGAAGAGGCACAGAGAGGTTGAATAGTAGCTGGTAAATACAGGAACCAGGATTAGAAACTAAGCGGTCAGGTATAAGAACCCACACTTTCAAAGAGTGGGGGGAAGTGATAGTCTGTTTAGTGTGACTCTGCCACTTCAGCAAAAATCAGGATGAGGACTCAATGCTGAGTGCATGGAACTTGGGCTCAGGGTTGGGGGACAGTGGGAGGGAAATCTAATATTAAGGTTAAAAATTAAGCCTGGAAGGTCTAGCCTGAAGTCAGGAGGTGGAAGGTGATGGTGGAGAGGAGATGAGGACCAGGTCATGGAAATAGGCAGTGTCTCCTTTTACATTAAGGTTTACCATGAAATCCCTAGAAATAGGTAGTTTTGCATATATTGCATATCTACTGTGGACATTCAGAAGAAGCCTGGGACATTTTAGTTTCTAGCATTCTTATTTTCATACTGATTTCATTCATTGTCATCTAAAAAAAGGTGCATGTATATTATAACATGGATGGAAATTATGATTGTATTAGAAATGGCTCACAATTCCAAAGAAGTTGGCGGGTTTTGCGTGTTTTTTTGTAATTTAAAGATCAGTCTTGCTCTGGCTGGTGTGGCTCAGTGGATTGAGCACTGTGGACCTAGGGGTTACAGGTTCGATTCCCAGTCAGGGCACATGCCTGGGTTAAGGGCCAGGTTCCCAGTTAGGGATGTGCAAGAGGCAACCAATCCATCTTTCTCTCGCACATTGATGTTTCTCTCCCTCTCTTTCCCCTCTCTAAAAAAAATAAATAAATAAAGTCTTTTAAAAAAAGCAGCCTTTAATTAGTAGGCTTTGGAAATTTGAGGAGTGGTAAATGGAGGAGTTCTAGAAGCTGGTTGTATATTGCTGCATTTTTGTTTACCTCTCAAATCAGAAAGATGTAAAGGACTTGGGTGTACATCAGAAATTCAAATCAGTGACTCACAGCCTTATTCACGGCACTGAGATTGCTCAAATGTTTGCAGTATTATTGAGCAGGGCCCATGCACAGAGCTTAGCACCACATAAAGCTGGGTTTGTCACGAGAGAGCACGGCCCCTTTCGTGAGGAATACTCTGGGATTATGTGCGGAGACCAACATGACATGATGCCACTTGCGAACAGTGACAGCTGTGTAATGAGCCTAGAGCAACCCAGAAGAGATTAAGATAAATACATTTAGGAGACCCATAAAAATACCCTTGATTTATTCATGGGCAGCTGCTGAGCAGAGGGCACCTGGAGACTGAATAGAAAGAGGCGCTTCTAATTGGGAATACCTCCTGAAGGTGGTAGAAGCTTGGTTTTGGGTGTTGGAAGGCTAGAAGCTCAAACAATGACTGTCTTTTATTTGAAAAGGTTAAGATGGGCTCAAAACTAGGAGGTTTCTAGACTTAGTTTCAGAAATGCCACATGTGTCTCTAATAGGGATCATCTCGTGGGTTAGACAGGTAATGTGAGCAGCTACTTTCTGGAAGCACTCATACCACTATGTCTGTGAGATTGGGATGGTTTTTAATTTAGGATGATCCCTTCCACTCTTTCTCTGTAGTTATCAAATCAGATATTTCTGCCGAAGAGTTCAAGATTGTAATAAAAAGAAAATTCAGGGAAATCTTTTTTGGAATTATATTGTCAAAGTAAATATGAATTTTTTGAGACAGGTCAACACGTTAAGGAAGACTATTATAAGTAATTTTGAATACAGTAACTACAAAAAATATTATGAATCCCTTTTTTGTTACATTGATTTAAAAGATTAAAGATTGCAGATACTGTTGAAGCCTCTGGAATCACTTCCTGACCCCATTTTCTCCCTCTCTTTCTTCCCAAAACTTTTTCAAATCATTGCTGTCCATGTATTTTATACTTCTGTTGTGTGTGTCTGTGTAAATAATAATTAATATCTAGTGTTATTTTGCTGCTTTTAAAACTTTTAGAAGTAGTGCCATATTACATGTTTTCTCCTGTAGGCCACTTCTGGTGCTCAGCTTTGTTTTTGAGATTGAACCTTGTTGTTCTAGTTTATTCTTTAAAACTGCTGAACACACTAGAGTGTATCCATTTTCCTGTTAATGGACATTTAATTATTATTTCCTTCCATTTTTCTCTATAGTAAATGATATAGCAATAAACATTTTTATGTGTTTTCTTTTGTGTATGCGTGACTTTCTATAGGTTTTGATCCCAGGAGTTGCTTAGTTGTAGGGACAGGAATGTGTCTTCAGGTTCATTGGCCTTAGGTAGCACCTGCCTTAGATACTTCAATTCCATCTTTAAAATAGGAAACTTGAGGATTAAGCAATTGTTGTTTTTTTTTTTAACTTACATTTTCTTGAACCGATAGTGGAACTGTGAACACTTGTTTTGAGGAAACACTTTGATTTGAGGACAAATGGAATACAGAATAAGTAATATATGTGTTAATGGTTTGTATGTCAAGTGACAGTCATGGGCCCCAACTCAGCTCCAATAGGTATCCCCGATTTGGGGTCTGGTGAAGAAGGAAACTTTATTCAATGCAGGCAGCTCAACTGTGACAATGCCGTGGAACACCTCAGTAGTGTTACAGCTCAGTTATGAAACTGCACAGCTATGGAACAGTGTGCCTGTGAGGCAGCTGGGGGGCAGGGCGCCTCTGGCCAGACCAATCTGTTCCGCCCCAGTGTGGTCGGCTTCCCTCTGCCCTGCTCCCTGCTGGTCTTTTCTGCTCTGCTCCTGCAAGACATCTTCCGTATCTTTGGTGTTTCAGCTCCAGTCACGATAACAACCTGTGTTCAACAAGAAGGGAAGGTAGGCTCTCCAAGACAGAGACAGGGGAGCTGCCTTATGTCGAGCTAAGTCCCTCCTTCTGCTCCCTGATTGGTTTATTCTCATGCAAATAAGGACTCCAGATCCTTGCAGTGTGATTGGCCTAAGTGGAGCTGTTCTGATTGGTTCGTAAGGATACTAATGGGAGTATAGCTGCACAGTTCTGATTAGATAGGGAAAGTCTCATCCTCTTGGTTGAAATGCAATTCCAGGCCCGCTCACCAGTAACACAGTGCAGGAGGTAGGCAGTTCAGTGCAGTCTTCTCCCTGAAACATGGCTTGTGTGAGAGGCTCCTGTTAGAAAAGGCTGCTAAGCTCTGTTTTCTTTTTCTCCTTTTTTCCAATTTGAGCCCAGTTAGCTACCAGGAGACCTTCTTGATGTAAGCATCTTCTTTCTCGAGGTCTTAGGAACTCTGTGATTTATATAAAGTTCTTTCTATAGGTTATGATAGAAAGACATATGGTTAAAAAACATGGTTGCACATCTTTTGGAACCACAATGAAAGATTTTATAGAAGATAAAAACTCATAAATTGTGTTTGGTTCTCAGCGCTCACTTGAAATTACAGTGAGGGTGGCTTGGTGGGGCAGGGAAGGCTTTTGAAATAAATAATATTTTTATGGCATTTATATTTTTAAAAAATTTATTTGAAAATCTCTTAAAGTCTCAATGTCTCAGGGTGACCAAGTAGAAGGGAACAGTTTTCTGAATTACAAAGAATGGCATAAATCACAACAGGATTTGGTGTACTCCCTTCGGGTGAAAGAAGGTTGTGTTTTCTTATCGGGGCCTTCCTGCTCAAGCTGCCCAGGTTTAGTTTGTAGGTTCCAAGATACCTGTTGGACTGGCTTTAGGCCGATAATAGCAGTTCCTTCATGTTTGCTCTGCGTGTTTTTTTCAGAACTTTTATGTAACTCTTCAATAAGATTCTGAAACCATTTGCTTAGTCGAGTTTAGTTGCTTCTCCAAACATTTATTTCCTTCTGGCAGGAATTAATAAGAGAGCTACTTCTCGTGGATCTTGGCTACAAATGCTGCGATGCCATTATTGACAGGCCTGTTGCGAGAATGCAACGTGAATGAAACGGGGTAAAGTTTGCATTTATGTAGATTTAATATAGGTCACTAATTGATTCATCTGAGGCTTCTGAGGGCCTATTATATTCTTCCCCATTCACTCTTCCACTAATTTGGGTTTAGAATTTTAAAGCAGGTGATGGTTAAAGTTGAGAGCAAATGGGAAATCCTATGGATGTGGGTTCCTGTGCGTCTGTACAGTTGTCAAGACTGGGTTTGAAAAATAAATGCCACCAAGGGACATGTAAACCAGCATTTCTTCAGTTGGTGATCACCAGCATTTCTTCAGTTGTGTGGAGCCAGTGTCCTTCGTGACTCTGCGGTACCCAGTGATTCTTGTCCCTATATTTGAAGCTATCCAATTATAATTATTTGTTGCAAATGATCTTTTCTACTGCATTAGGCTTCCTTGTAAGCTTATCAAAGTAAGCTCTGGCTGACAGCTCACCTGGTTGTTGAAGTTGTTTGCTTTGTCTTCTGACCGAGCAATTCTGTTTCTAAAAATTTATCCTGAAAAAACAAAACAAGGATACATGAAAAGATCTCTTACAGGAAGGCTCATCAAGGCATTGTTTTGGAAACAGTTTAAAGGCCCAGCATTAAAAAGTGGTTAAAAAAACAGGTTCTGGATCCAGACTATTTGAATTCTAATGCTGATGCTGCTTAGAGCTATGTGACCTTGGGCAAGTTTCTTTTTCTTGTTCTTTTTTTTTTCTGTTTTACAAATGCTTTTTTCCCCTGGTTTTATTTATTTATTTTTAGAGAGAGGGGGAGGAAGGGAGAAAGAGGCAGAGAAACATCAATGTGTGGTTACTTCTCTCATGCCCCCAACTGGGGACCTGGCCCACAACCCAGCATGTGCCCTGACTGGGAATCAACCAGGGAACTTTCAGTTTGCAGGCCAGTACTCAATTCACTGAGCCACAGCAACCAGGGCTTCTTTTCTTTTTTAATGTAAAATAATACATAATATAAAAATTATCATTTTAATCCTTTTTCAGTTTATAATTAAGTGGCATTAAATACATTCATGTTGTGTTGTCAGGTGTCTTAATAAAATTGAGAATTGTAGCCCTGGCTGGTGGTTCAGTTGGTTGGAGTGCCATCCTGGACACCAAAATTAGCAGGTTCGATCCCTGGTTAGGGCTTGTACAGGAGGCAACTGATGGATGTTTCTCTCTCCCTTCATCTCTCCAAAAATCAATAAACATATTCTTGGGTGAGTATTAAAAAAAAATTGATAATTGTAATTATCAGCTGTCTTTGGGTTATTGACTGTTAAAGAAGTTGATACATGTAAGTAGCTTAGAATGTGTCTAGTACATAGTAAATAATAAACATTAGTGCTATACATATACTTTTTAAAAAATAAAAATTATGTACATTAAAATATGCAACATGTTTGATACACATATACATTGTAAAATGATTACTGCAATCGAGATAATTAACATATCTTTTCACACAGTTATAATTTTTTTGTGTGTGATGAGAGCACCTGACATCTACTCTTTTAGCATATTTCCAGTGTTCAGTACAATATTATTAATTATAGTCAAATTGCTGTACAACAGATATCTAAGTTTATTCATCCTACGTAACTGCAACTCTTACCCTTTGACCACAAACATTAGCTCTTGTTGATAAAGTATTCAGTATACAGGTAGTCATGAAATTTTTAAATGGAAAAGATTAAAAACAACATGTATGGTTTATCATTAAAAATAAAAATAAAAAAATAGATCTGCTTCTGGTTGATATGATGATCTCTTTACTTCTGTGCTTTTTGGGTTTTTTTTTTCCTTTCCCATAATTTTCCTGTTTGCTTTTGTAATTGAAAAAAAAAACAACAAGTTTTATTCTGAGGTCTTTGGGTAAAAACATCCAGAGGTTACTGGCAGGTTAATCTTAAAAAGAACAATTTGATTTTTTACTTTATCTCAGAGTTTCATTTGTTCCCTGTGACTAATTATTTAAACAAAGTTAAGATTCATTGTGGCATGCATGCAGTTGGGTCAGAAATACACTTCCATACAAATGAAACTTCCTAAGGGTATCCTTTAAAAAATTGTATATAGTTTGTTCACCTTATTGTGGTATTTTTGTTTTTCTTAACTGTAGTTTCCTGTTCATTCAATTTTGCATTTAATGTTGCCGAAAAAAATATTTTACTTATTAGCAGGGTAGTAAGGAAGATGGAGTGGTGTTTATAATTCAGGGAAACAGCCTATACTGTCATCAGTTAAAGTTGCATGAAAGTGGGCAGTACTTTGATTTTGATTAGAGTTTTATCAGGTAGAGAGTCAGGAATTCTGCATTTCCTGTGGCCACGTTGTGACAGCTATTCCTGAAATAAAGGTAGAGAGCACTAAGGTGTCCTTGGGGGGGGTGGGAGGGAGTCAGGGAGCAGAGAGCGAAGCTTGAAGCTTGACATGACTGGCTTCTGAAAGCTCAAGATTTCTCAGCAGTCACATATTATCTTAGCAAATATTGTAGTTTTTTAAATATCTGTTTAAATATGAACATGTTTTCTTCTAAATTTTAGTTAAGATTGCCTCAGGTACTTGTGCCATACGTATTCTTACCTGCAGCATACCTTGGAGTCCCCAGAGGTTTGTGTATGTGCTGGTGGCAGAAGCAAGGCCTCGACAGCACGGCTATTATGAATGCAGGTGGAGTTGTTTATGGTTTGGATGCTTTGAGGGAGCTTCTCCATGTTCATGCAACAAATATTGAACGCCTTGTCGGGTTGAGAATTTTTGTGGGTTGAGCTGAAAGGGAGTGAGGAAATGGATAAACAGTTATGTCAAACAATTATGAAGTGATGAACATGTACCGTGTTAATGTATATGTGCTGAGTTAAGGAATTATTAAGTTATGGATAGGTAGTGTATTAAGTGCTTTTTTTAGTCTTAGTTAATCACCATGACGGCAACCCTATGAGATGAGTCCTATTATCACTCTCATTTACAGGAGAGAGTACATTACAGGTCAATTTATCCTTTCTAAAAAAATATTTTCATTTTGAAAGTTTTTGTGTGCTTTAGGTATATATTTTGTTTAATTAAGTAAAACTTTTTATTACTAGCCTTCTGTCCTGCATCTCTTATCAAAGGAAAAAAGAAAAAAAAATTTATTCCTGTGGTTAAGAATGGGGCATATTATTATCTTCAGACATAGAATCTTAGTCTTTATTTGTGTAAAGATTTGAATTTTAAAAAGTGTGATATAACTAATGTAAAGTAAAATGAACAAATCTTAACTGGCAGCTTAATGTGTTTCTCTCCTCTCCCCCAGCCACCAACTGCTGCACAGATGAAAATGTAGTACATTTCTGTCATCGCAGAAAGCTCTTTTTTGTCCATTCTTAATCAGTAATCTTACCCCTTGGCTAGAACCAATATTCTGACTGAGATCACCACAAATTAACCACCCCGATCTCGAATGCCATGTAAGTGAAATCATGCGGCAAGCAGGTTTTCTTTGCAGCTGACATCTTTCGCCAAGCGTAGTGTCATGTGACTCATCCACATTGTTGCATGTGTCAGTAATCCTTTACTATTGTGTGGTATTCTGTTGTATGAATACGCCATAATTTATTTTCTTGATGAGCATTTAGATTGTTTTCAGCTGCTTTGAACATTCTTTTTTTCTTTAAAAGAATGTAATTATACTTCAATACACAACTTCTGTACAACCAGAAAGTAGAAAGCACCACAGTAAAATAACAAGAAAAAAGGTATTTCATTGGCAGTGCATGACAGGTGGTTAACATCCTTAGTTAGAAATGAACTCTTAGAAACTGGCAACAACCCGGACCGGTGACTTGGTTGGCTGGGTGTCGTCCTCAGGTCACTGAGGCCAAACCAGGTTGATTCCAGGTCAGGGCACATGCCTTCATTTTGGGCTTTCGATGTATGACTAGCTTGTCATACAAGCTAGTGTGTATGACTTTCAATGGACACAGACCCTCATTTCTCCCGGGCGCACGTCTAGAAGTAGGCGGCTGCATCGTAAGATGGGCGCGTGTTTGACTTTTGTAGAAAGTCCCCCGTTATCTGCAGCTTTGCTTTTTGAAGTTTAAGCTACCAGTGGTTAACCGTGATCCAAAAATATTAAATGGGAAGTCCCAGGAGTAAACAATGCTAAGTTTTAAACGGTGCGTCCCTCTGAGTACCTCTCGCCGTCTCATCCTGTGGGCACTGTCACCTCACAGCATCCATCACACGGAGGGTGACTGTAGTACATACAGTCAGATGCTTTGAGAGAGATACCACATTCACGTCATTTCTATTATATTATTATAATTGTTCTATTTTATTAGTTATTGTTGTTAATCTTTTACTGTGCCAAATTTATAAATTAAAATTCATTATAGGTATGTACGTATAGGGAAAAAGCATAATCTACATCAGATTCAGTACCATCTGCGGTTTCAGGGACCCAGCGGGGGTCTTGGAACAGTTTCCCTGTGAAAACAGGCTAGGGGGAATGTCTTATGTTTTCCAACATAGTTAGATCAGCGTACATGCCCACTAGTGATGTTTAAGAGCTCGTTTGCTCCATATCTTTGCCAACAGTCTTTTTTAGATGTTTGAATTTTCATTGCATCTTTAAATAGGGAGCTTGGGAGAAGGTTGTTGATTGGTGTGACTTGAATGGATTTATAAATTCCCGACACACAACTGGCCCTAAGTCTTCGCTCAACCACTTATTCAGGTGTACTAGCTGTTTCAAGGACAACCAAAAAAAAAAAAGGTGGTAGGACACTACCCATCCTCATTTACTTTAAGACAATTTTATCAACAGTCTAGTCCAGTTATATTTGTTTTTCCAGGATAAGAGACCCATCTAATTTTCCTGCCGGAGTATTAAAAAAAAAATCACTTTACATCAAATTCATATAGGAATCTTCATACTTCAGAAAGGACCAGTGTTTAATTTCTCCTTTCTCCGTTTCTTTTGTGTTGAAATGGAGTCAAAGACCCAGCTGAAAAATGCCTGTGATCCAGTAACAATTTGATGGTCCAATAACTATTAACGTTTGTTGAGGGGCCTCCTCTGGTTCAGGCTCTGTGC
The DNA here is from genome assembly GCA_004026545.1 of Mormoops blainvillei. NCBI lineage: Eukaryota > Metazoa > Chordata > Mammalia > Chiroptera > Mormoopidae > Mormoops > Mormoops blainvillei. Next base: position 65,502 of record PVJD01000044.1, read on the forward strand.
TCAGTGCATCCTATTCCTTAGCTCATTCACTCTCCATCACAAGTCCTCAAGGCCCAGGCACTATTATTCCCACTTTACAGATGAGGAAACTGAAGCCCTCAGAGGTTAAGTAATTTGCCCAAATTTATCCAGTAGTGAGTACAGAAGTTGGAATTTTAATCTAAGTCTGTCTCATCACAAAAGACAAAATTAGACTCCTTCCTTATGATTACTAGGTTGTCAATAATTAACTGAATGTTAGATCGCTACATAGTTACAGTTTTCTAACACAATTTCTCTTTTACTGAGCTTTCCCTCCTTTACCCCCATCCTGCCAAAAGATAAATGAAGCTTATATTTGTTGTATTATGCTGGGCACGCAAGGCTAGTTTCCCTGCATATGATTATAAGGACAGTTTTCACATCTTCCACACTAACAGGCTTAGTGTACTCTGTAGTTTTTAGAGCCTTCATTCTGATCCCCTTGAAACTGTTCCTCTTTGTTACTACTGCTCTTCAAATAAGGCATCCCCAAATTAAAGCTTTTGACCAGCATAAAATAGAGTGGGACCATGTAGTCTTCTCTTGTTAAATAGAGAATGCACTTCAGCATTTTTGGGGGGTGAGGGGGGAGGGAGAGTGAGGGATCACAGGTACAGACCTTAAGCGTACCTTAATCTGTCTTGGATTCATCCTATTCTTTGAGCCTGTGGGTCTTAACAGTGTTAGCTGGCCCACCTTCCCAGGTGTCATTTTGCCATTTTAATAAGCAAATCTGATCCTCTCCAAGCAGAAGAGGAAGCAGTGTCTGAAAGCCAGGCTGAGGCAGCCTGCCTGATGTCTCTGTCATATGACTGTCATAACGTGTTCAGTTATGGGCTGACAGATAAGACCAAGTCCTAAGTTTAATCAATGCCTGACTGATGAGTGGTCCTCGGCATGCTAAAATAAGGAACTTCCTTTTCTCCTCAGAAGATATTTATTAAGAAAGGAATTTAGCCTTTTCCTGCCCCCTGAAGAAGTAGTCGCACCAAAGTGATTTGTTGGTTTGGATGTTTCATATTGATTCTTACACATTTTTGCTTAAAATATATCTCAGCCATTGGAAAGTCCCTGCACTATTGACTTTTAGTCACTTCTGTAAACTTCGGGATTGGACATGTAAGACTGTTGGCATGGCTGCTTCCCTGCCTCCTGCCTCTAATGCCCATAACGCTGATTTATTACTCTTATCGAGTAGCTTCCAAGAAGCCTTTGCTATGTGTGCTTTGCTGCAACTGATACGCATAGATTTGAGGTTGGTGTTTGAAAGTGCCATCTACCAGATACAAAGCTAACTTAGTACGGGTATGTTACTGCAGTTCAGACCCTGAAGTCTAATAATAGAAAAAGCAGCCTCTTCACAGGCTGCACCTCTCTCTGGTGCCTTCTCTCTCCCTCTCTCTCTCTCGTTTTTTTTAAATTTTAAGTGCTGACTAAATGTCAGGACCTTTGGCAGCTAACTTAATTTAAGGCCCCAGGGTATGTGGAGAGGCAAAAGAAAGTAATAATGACTGTGGTACCTTGCGATGAATATATTAAGAAGTTATGTTTAATTGTAGACTTGGTGATTGTTATGTATAAATTGTTAAATATTCTTATTTTGAATTATCGGAAGTACTAAGGCAGTTGTGTTGAAATTTACAGCAACAAGCTAGTTGGTTAGATAACCGATTACCATGCTTTTCAAGGTATCAGCAATTTCCTTTTTTTATTGAATAGGGATGAAGAAGGGTGGGATCTTAGCTATAAATTAGGGGGCTGAGATCTTATGTTTATTTGAATGCTATAATTTTATGAATACATGATATATTTTTATTTTGCTTTATAGAACCAGATTTGCAATTTCTTTAAAGACACACTGTCCATTTTAAACATTTCTGTCTTTTTTCAGTATGTGCTATAATACAGCCCTTTGGTCAGGGCAGGAATTCAGACTTTTTTTTAACACATCCATGAACCATGGTCTTACAGGAATTATGTCCATTTTGTAGAGTAAACAGATTAATTTATTTGCCCAGCTGGTGTTTGAGCAGCTCTCAGACTGAGGGAGTGTCCAATACTGACATGAATGAGGACTTCTTACTCTTTAAAAAAAAAAAATTTTATTGATTATGCTATTACAGTTGTCCCAATATTTTCCCCGTTACCCCCCCTCCACCCAGTACCCCCATTCCCACCAGCAATCCCCCCCACTTAGTTCATGTCTGTGGGTCATGCATATATAAATTCTTTGGCTTTTCCATTTCCTCTACTATTCTTAACCTCCCCCTGTCTGTTTTGTACCTACCATTTACACTGACTTCTTCCTCTTCATGCATTGTTGTCTTTGCTTTCTGTGACTTGTACGAGACTTACTTGAATATATGATAAAATTATGTCAGGGCTACCACAGTAATCACAGATACATTTCATGGTTGTGTGGTACTTGGAAAACTTTGACTGTTTTGGTATGTAATTCTCAGTGTAATTCTCTTTATGTTTAAAGTCTTGGCATCTTTGGCAACCAGCCAGTAGCACATCCACATGGTGGAGTCTAGAGATGACTACCGTGACCCCAGCTCAGGGCCACCTTCGCAGCCCCAGGTCGGCAGAGGGCCGGTGTTAGTGGACTCCGTCTGAACTGCGAGCAAGTTCGCTTTGGGAAAGGGTATTATTGCCCCAGTGTCAGATCGACAGTCCCCCCGCTCCTCTCCCAACCCTGATCCCACTAAAATAAATTTAGTGGCACTGGATGGAGTCATTTCTACCTTGCACAGTAATCTTGCCAATAGTCTTATTTTTTAATTAAAACTTAGGGGTAGGGGGAGGTAGAAGAAGGTAGGGGGAGATAAATGGTGATGAAAGAAGACTTGGGGTGGTGAACACAATACAATAAAAGTTTTAAAAGAAATATTTAAAACAAACAAACAAACAAACAAAAACCCCTCTATATTCCACTGGGAACAAATTCACCAAGACGGCCACCTCTTATTTCCAGGTAAACGATGTCATTTAGATTCTTCTTTGCCATTGCATTAACTTCTTTGAAAGCTGTTAAAACAATACTTATGCTGTGATTCACTGAGTATTAAGAACTAATGACACCAATACCTGCCCCAGAAAAAATCTCTTCCAAAGACATCAGTAATTCAAAACTGGACATAAAATACACAGATGATATATTATAGAATTGTACACCTGAGACCTGTATAATTTTATTAACCAATGTCACCTCAATAAATGCGATTAAAAAAAAAACTGGGCAAAGCACATGCCCTTCTCTGAGCAGCATTGGTATAGATCCATAGTTTTCAAATGGACATAATGTTCACACAGTTTTTATTTAGTGTTTAGCTCTCTGTGATCATAAGTAAATAATTTATCCCCTTTTTAAAAAAAGCATGTGATATTCCAGGCATGTGCTTATTACTTCATTTAAGAGGATGTAGCATCTGAATTTAAAACACATAGCCTGTACGCGTTGGTTTAGGTGGGAGAGAGGCAAGAGTCTATAGAAAAGGGTGGGAGTGGGGGGCGGCGACCTGACCCCCATGGCGGGGCACGGAGAAGTGAGGCCCGGACGTGTTCTGGAGAATGTTACTGTTTTAGGAACATACGTCTAGTTTTTAAAAGAATCATAAATTCTTTTAATCTTAACTGGAATCCGAAGTTACTGGAGGAGGACTAGATCCTGGGATATGCCTGGTAACAAAATTTCTGAACACAGTGTTTACTGGAAAGGATTATTTTCAAGGTTATTTATGGTGTATGTATATCCGCACTTGATGGTAGAGAATAAGTTATTGCACTTATAAGCACTGGCCAGGTATTTTGGGGCAATGTAGGAGTGTAAGACTTTACCGATTAGATATAAACTAGGATTGTGTTCATGGGAAGGAGAGTGGTGTAACTACTAATGGATATACAGGGTTTCTAGATGGCGGTGATGGGTGTCCAGCTTTGTGAACCTACTAAAACCATTGAATTGCTTACTTCCAAGTGGGTGAATTTTATGGTACATGAGTTATATAGCTCAACAATGATTTTTTTAAAAAAGGGATCTTAATGAATTTGCACTGCAGAAGATGCCAAAATTGTTTCTGAGTCCCCATGTTCCTTTTCCCATTCTCCAGATCTCCCAGAGTACTTAAAGTGAGAGATAACCCAGACACTCTTATCTCCTGGTGGTGGGGAAAAGTTGAGGGGGAAAGTTGTTCGCACAAGCCTGAGCCTGTAAGGCCAGAGATAAGAAATATCAGGCTGAACGCCCGCTCAGTGAGGAACTGACCAGAGAAGCGGGCCAGCCTGCCTGATGGGAAATCTGGGATTTGCTGATAGTGGTCCCTAGTGGTCCCTGAATCTATGTACCATTCCAGGCTGTCAACAAAGCAGTCGTTTAATAGTAAAATTGTAGCACATGCTACAAATGGAACAACCTTGAGGGTGTTACGGTAAGTGAAATAAGCCAGTCACTGAAGGACAAATATTGTATGATTCCACTTACATGAGCTAGCTAAAGTAGCCAGATTCGTTGAGGGAGAGTAGAACGAACGGTGGTTGCTAGGGGCTGGAGGAGGAGGGCATGGAAATGGAAGAGGCATTGTCTCCTGAATACAGAGTTTCAGTTTGGAAAGATGAAAAAGTTCTGGAGATGGGTGGTGGAGATGGTAGTACAACTATGGGAATGTACTTACTGCCACTGAACTGCACACTTAAAGGTTCGTGGTTATTGCTGGAGGAGAGGGGGGTAAGGGGACTAAATGGTAATGGAAAAAAATACAATAAAGGTTAAATTTGAAAAAAGAAATGTCCAAATGGTAAATTCTGTGTTATGTATATTTAACCACAATTAAGAAAAATAAAGTAAGAGTAAAATCACATGGAGGAAAAGGTGATGGGACAGGGTGTTTGGATTCTCTGTTAGACTGGATACCTTTTTTGATGGCCTTGGCATCTGCTGCTGTCCTGAGTGTGTGAGGGACAACCAGAATTCTCATCGAGGTCCCTGCCAGCTCTACCTTCATTCTAGTCCTTCCAGCAGTCACAGATGGAGCACCTCCCGGGTTCCAGAAACTGAGCTTGGCACTGGGGAGGTGGGGAGAGATGTATTTGCTTTAAAAAAAAAAAAAATCTTCACGTTGTGTTGCACTCATCTGTGGTAGGAAGTGTGGGTGGCACTATTTAGGTAGTATTTGGTGGGTGACAGTGACATGTCTGGAAGCCTAATTTAAAGTAGTAAAATCAACATGTGGCTGAAATCTGATACCTGCAGATGTACTCTTTAAAAAAAACAGAGCATCTCTAAAGGAATAAGGCTTGTCTATATCCTAAAAATTCTTTATGGGAAGAAAGGTCCTCGTGGTTCCAGAGGAACCGCATTCTCGGTGAGGGGCCGCCAGGATGAGGATGAGGTAAACCGGGGGCTGCTGTTTCCTGAGGCAAGAGAAGAAAGACACAGCTAGTTCCTTAAGGAACTGTTGGGCTACTCAGTGGAGGAGAGACTAAAATACACACGTGTATTTTGTTTGTAAATGGCATGTCATGTTTACAGAGTGTCTTAGCCCTTTGAGCTGCTATAACCAAATACTATAGATTGAGCAGCGTATAAACCACAGAAATTTATTTCTTACTGTTCTGGAGTTTTCGAAGTCATAGATCAAGGAGCTAGCAGATTTGGTGTCTGGTGGGGGCCCACTTCCTTGGTCACAACAATATTTTTGTTGTGTCCTCCCATGGCCAAAGACCTCTTGGCCTCTCTTTTAGGAGGGCCCTTACGAACTAATCTCCTCCCAAAGGCCCCACCTCCTCATACCATCCCACTGGGGCTTAGGATTTAATGTAGGATTTTTCAGAAGGACAGAAACATTTGCTCCATAACACAGTAATAATTATAAGTAAGAATTAGTTAATTAAATAAATTATAGAAGAGGAGCATGAAAGTCAGGTGAGTTAGTAACCATGAGCTAAGAAACCCTGTTTTCAAAACACACGTCATAGTCCCATTAATGTTTTCACAGCAGGGTCATTCTCAGAGGCAATTCTATCTGTTATATAAGTTCTTTCCCAGGAGGAGGAGGAGAAGTCGAGGAGGTGGAGGAGGTGGGAGGAGGTGGAGTAGAGGTGAGGTGGGGGCAAGGATGTGATATTTTTGGAACAGTTTGAGATCCAAAGTCATTTCCTGATAAGATTTGTTTTCACCAAGTTAAGCCTGAACTGCAGCCATTCTTGTACTAATGAAGAAGTCAAAAACCAACTTGGACAAGCTTGGAAAACTGGGTTCCTGACTCTTGTGCAGAATTCCGAGTTGGGACCTAAACATCTTAGAAAAAACTGGGTTTGGGATGGGGAGGGATCAGTTTTTGTGGAGTTTGAGGTTTATTTGTGAATTTCATAGTAAAGGTCAGTCAGAGTCTTTTTCTCATCCCTTTTCCAAAGGAGGGAGGAGGAGGAGGGTTGAGGTGAGGAGAAGAGTGTACCAGTTCCGGGTATAGCAGATTTTGAAAGGAAGTTTAGAAAAATCAAATGCTAAGAATTATTAAAAATGTTTCTGGAAATAAGTCCTGGTTTGTTTTTTTGTTTGTTTTTTGTTTTCTTTTCTGAAAAAGAAAACTGGAAAATAATTGCACTAAAAGTCATACTTCCTTCTCTCCACTTACTAATAATTCCATTATCATTAGTCATTACATGTAGAAGCCATTGTTACAGGCATTTGGAGGAAACTATTAAGGAGCTACCTCCTTGCGTTTAAGGGCGCGAACCCTGAGGCGCTTGTGTTGGCCAGGGTTGTGAGAAAGCTGCTGCCCGAACCTGCTTTCATGATATTTCGTCAGTAAGGTTAATATTTGGTCCATAAGCTAATTTCTTGACTTTCAAAGAGTAGGGTGAATTTTTGAAAAATAAAAGTTGGTGACACTGTCATTTGTTTTTCCTTATAAAAGCAGGGAAATTTCTTTTGAAAGGTTTTTTTTTTTTTTCCCCTCCCCCAATGACAAAAATAATATATACTCAATGCAGAAGCCTTGGAAATTAGAAAAAAATGGAGCCGTTTCTGGAAAACCTCTTCCTTTCAGGCAGTCTCTTTTCAAGATCAGTGTAAGTTTGAGCAAGCTTTGTCTCTGTGACTTGCCTATGGCCATCATACCAGTCCTCCGTGGTTTCGGGGACACTTCTGTGGAGCACTTATCAGGGACCATGAAGGCAGACCTTTTCCTACCTCCTCTCTGGGCTTTTGACCTTGGAGGATTTGGGAGTCAGTCACCTGGCCTTCTCACCCCATCAACCTCCTTTCTTTTTCACGGGGAACTCGAGGAACTGTGCGTTGAATTTCATATACGTTAAATCCTGTAGCTCTGCTTAACCGAACACCCTGTGGCGGCCCCTTTCTTGCAAACGTGTGTTCCCAGGGTTTGTGTCTGAGTCAGGGGCTTTGACAGAACGCTTTCTGTACAGAGGCACTGGGTTCAGAGTCTGAGCCATTACTCAGGGAAATTGTGGCAGTGAGTGACAAGTTCAACGGGATTTGCTCATATATACTTGGTAATAACATTTCTTAGGTAAAATGAACTGATTTACCTGATGCAAAGCAGGTGCTCAGGAAGCGTTCTCTCCATAGATGCGACGCACACAAACACCTGTTTTTTGCTTTCATTCAGAAGTGTTGTTGAGCCCGGCCTCGTGCCAGGCCTTGCTCTAGGTGCCGGACAGCAAAACAGAGAAATCCCTGCCCTCCGGGAGCTCAGATTCTTGTGGGGGGAGGCAGTGGTAAACAAGATGAGTGCCTAAAATATGCGGTACAGTAAACCGTGGTAAGCACTAAGCACAGAAGAGGGTATGCTGGGTGTGTGCACTGTGTGTGTTTGTTCTAGGGGGGGGGGATGTTGAATTATTTACTCTGCAGTGTAGCTGCCCATTGTTTCCATGGGTCTTCACTGCTCCTGCTGGAGTCCACAACTCTGCCTCTGTTGACGTGATGGCTGTCGTTGTCCTGGTGGAAGTGGGTTCCAGATCTTCCCTGGCTGGGAATGAGGGTTCCTGGTTTGAGGAGAGAGTGAGAGGGGAGGTGTGGAGGGAGAATGCGTGCGTGTGTGTGTGTGTGTGTGTGTGTGTGTGTGTGGTCTTTGGCTATACAAGGAGAGTGTTTAGAATAGTGTCAAATGTTCAATAAATTTTAGCTATAATGTTAGTACTGTTTAGCTGTTACATGTCTTATGTTATAAAACTTAAAGCTTTAAATAGAAACCGGAGGGGCCGCTTTCTTGGAAAAAGTGCCCCAGGGTAGAAGCATTAATTACATAAACACAGTATTTTGGACCGTAGACCTAATGTTGACCACCCTCCTCCCAGTCTTTCCCAGATTGGCCCTTCTTCAAATCTCTCCGCCCCCTTTCATCCCCTGGGGCCATTTTGGAGGAATAGGCTTGAAGGCAGGAACCTGGGTAATATGTGTAACAAAGGCCACCTAGTGACTTAGGCAAAAAGAAGAAACATTCTCAAAGCATAGTCAGGTTTCTAAAAATGTATGTGGATGAAGAGAAGAGGATAAGAAATCTAGGACAGATGTGGTATATACTGATTAATGGGGCGGGGGAGGGGGGAGATACAGTGCTTTCCTAAGCTCTAGCCATATCCTGTTCAGTGACTAAATTTGAGTTTTGGAAAATACAGAAACTCATTCAGGGATTCAGGTTTATGCTATGTGGCCTATACCTGCAGTTTGTCATTACTTCCTAGTGATGCTGTTTATAGTTTAAGGATTGTGTGTTTCATTGCTGGCATTAGAAATTACACTTCACAAACTTTACTGAAGCTACTGCTAACTATGTCACTCCCCTGCACAGTGTGTGTCACCTCAGCTTAGCAGTGGTCACTAAGTCACTTTAATGATAGGTCTCCATTGAAAATATTAGGAGGACCTCTCCTAAAAAAATCAGAGGTCCTGAAAGAAAAGGTATAGGGTTGTCTGTTGGTTATGGTATTTTGTGAACTAAGCCATCTAAAACCGGAAAAGCAGTGAAGTAGAGTGGCAAGTTATACCGTGGCTCTGGGTTAGAGCGGCAGCCCCTCTCAACCAGTTGTATAAAAGTTGGGTAGATCGGTGTCTCCGTCTGTTTTTTCCCATGTGAAATTATTATCTCAAGGTTGTGATGATTAGATGACACAAAGTAAATGCTAAAATTAAATCTGATTTGGCTTCTATCAGAAATGGTTTGTACATCCTAATAACTGATTTTGAAAGCCTTCAGTTAGGCCAATTGATAAACATGAAATTTTTAAAAGACTATTTATTTTTAGAGAGAGGGAGAGAACTAACGTTGATGGGAGAAACATCTATGGGTCGCCTCTCACGCACCCCCTGCGGAGGACCTGGCCCGCAACCCAGGCCCGTGCGCTGACTGGGGGTCCCGTCAGCAGCCTTTCTGTCTGCAGGACGATGCCCAGCGCACCGGACCACACCAGTCAGGGCCACATTAATTTTTAATGTTAGATTTTAACTTAATGTTATTATTAAACACCAATTTAAAGTTGGTGTTTAATAATAACATTACATTAAATAGCAGTGAGACAGGCTAGTCAGCCAGGACAAGTGGAATAGGGAAAGCGAGACAGACAGACAGACAGGTGTCCCAGCTGTTTACAGCCATCTAGTAAATCGGAAAGATACTAGCAATGGACACTGAAGAGTAAATGGTTTGTACTTCTCCCCAGCCAGAGGGTGAATCGCTTGCATCACCCTGCTGGGGAGATAGATAACAGAAATCCAGCTGGTGCCATTTGTGCCAGACACACCCGCGTGTGGGTGAAGTGGAGGAATAAATCTCATTTTGGTGCATTCAGCATCAAGCTGATGACTGTTCTATTGAGATCCTTCCCTAAGCTCCTAGCCTTTAAAGCCTCAGGACGAAGGACCCACTGTGCTCTCTCACTCTTGAAGCACAGCCGCACCCTTTCATTCCCTTTCCCCTCTCCTTGCCCCCAGGCATGTTACCTTTGCTTTTCTCTCTCCTAAGCTCCAAGGGCCCTTCTTTTGCTTCTGTAACTTGTTTCCTGAGCCTAGGCAGAAATTTTATAACTTGAGTCCTTGGCTCTGAATTCTTTCTTTTCTGAGTTCTTTCTTTGCCGAATTCAAGAACTGAGGTCCAATTTTGCCGCCAACGCCATTGGTAACAGTAGTAGCAGTGACGGTGGTAGCCAGCCAGATGTTGTAAAGTGCTTCATGTGTGATAGCTTGGTTACTCTTGGGGAGGAGGAGACTCCCCCTTAACCCCCGGAGTTCTTGTGGCTGGGTTAATATTGGAATTGACATAGGACAGGTTAATAGGAGAAAAAACAATTTAATAAATATGCTTGGGGAAATCATAACATGATGCTCAGTGAGTGCCCCAAATCAGGCAGCTTTTATATCCTCTACACAACGAAACAGTCAACTTAAGAAGAATTGACAGGACACAGAACCTTAGGTTTGGGTGCTCATTAGTGAGGAATCTAAGCAAAGTTTGGGCTTGGGTATTAAATTACTAAAGGAGTCACAAATTTTGTTTATATGCTTTATGGCCCAGAGTTCTCTAACTGATGATAAGGATGTCTTTTTTGTTAGCTTCTAGGTAGGAGCAGGGCGGGCACCTTTCAAACGGGAGATTTATCTCTTATTTGCAGAGTGACATAGAGAGGTCAGAGCGTTCTTGCACTGGCAGTTTCTTAAGTAACTTTAATTAAAAATAATCAGTATGCCATTGTGGGCTATTTTGGGGTGGCCTGCCATGTTCATTTTGCTGACAAGAAACTGAAGCTTGAGTGAGATTAAGAGATTTAGAAAGTAATGAAAGAAAAATGTGATGTTAAAAGATCACTTTTTGTTGGTCAAGATAACATGATTTGAAAAGTCATGGGAGATTGCTTATAAAAGATAGAAGTGAGAGCTTTCTTTTGGAACCAGTTCAACATTTTGCAGGGCAGAAGACAAGCCTCTTGTTGACCTTAAAGAAATAGACCACCAGCTACTTCTCCAGCAAAATGGGTTGGTTTGGGAACAACACAGAATTGCAAAGGGACACATGCAGTCTAATGGCAAACCATGCCCAGTCCAGAGAACTAAGGAGAAGAACTTTCTTTTCCAGAGGAAAGGGGGAGTTCCGAGGAGCTCTTGTAAACAAAGAGTTCACTGGGGGAAACTGGGTGTGTGAGTTGTAGTGGCTTTTCTTTTCTTTTGTTTTTCCTTTTTTATTGAGTTTCTTGGGGTGCTGTTGGCTAATAAAAGTGTAGGTTTCAGGTGTAGTGGCTTTTCATTGGCTGAGTGGTTCCAGGTGAGGAAGAGGTCCTGTTTCCCGCTGGAGCAGCTGAGTAGAAGAACATCTTACTCTTGGAGATGGAAAGCACTGTATTTTGCCACGTATAATGTACTCCTGTATGTAATGCGCACCCATGTTTTTTGGCCCAAACGTTCGGAAAAAAACTTTAGTTTTAATTTTTTAATTAATTAATTAACTTACTTACCTACTTATTTATATTTAGAAACAAAACCGATTATCGTATTTCAGGGTATTATTTTGCATATGGATACCGTTATTGCTTTCTAGAGTTACACATTTAATGCATAAGCATAAATAAAATAGTTAAAAACATTTATATAGATACAGAGTTAGCATGCCCCATTTATAATGCGCATCCCTATTTTCCCTAAAAAATTTGGGCAAACAGTGCGCATTATACATGGCAAAATACAGTACATCTCCTGTTTGGGGTAATTGACAAGGAGTGGTGGGGCTTGAGAGCCCCCCCTACAGGTCCTCCCAACTCTAAATGAGGTTTCTGTTTCTTAATCTTAAAATTTCTTAATCTGAACCCTCACCCTTTAGTTACTACAACATCCAGCTGTGTTTCATGAACACAGTAATGGGCCCTTTGAATGCTGATTGAATGAAATCCTGAAGGTCTGGTGCGCAGTCAGGGCACATCATCCGAGGCTGCGGGTTTGATCCCCGATTAGTGTTCCTCTTTCCCTCCTTCTCCCCACTCCCTTTCTCTCTCTCTCAAATCATTAGACATATCCTCACCAAAATCATTAAACATATCCTCAGGTGAGGATTAAAAAAATAAAATAAAAAGTTTGCTATAAAATGGTATGCTCTGTCATACTGGCAGCAGCCCCATACATCTCGTGTTCACTGTCCCCTGACTGCATCGTTTTTGTGCTTGATTTAATCTCATGTTTTGTACTGGGACATGCTGTCCAGGCCTGTAGCCTAGGAGCCATAGGCTGTACCATAGAGGTGAGATGTGTAGTAGGGTATAGCATCTAGGTTTTTGTAATGTGATGTTCGCACAACAACAAACATACCTAATGACACATTTCTCAGAACGTATCCCCTCAAGTGCCACTTGACTGTATTTGCACAGTCTTCTTGAAAATTCCCAGGAAGTCTTTAACTTTTCTGCTTTCTTCTAAGTTGATCTGTTCACCTGGCAAATAACTGGCTTACCACCGTTTGATTACTCTCAGTTCCCCCCAAAATGAGAGTCCCGCCAGTAAGCTCTGTTTGCAGGGAAGGAAATAGCCTGGGGAACCACAACAGATAGTTTGGTCGTCAACACCCTGCGCAGGTTGTGAGACTTTTGTGGTTTGTAGCAGAGTCACCTTTCCTTTGGGATTCCTGATGGGGATGGAGGGCTGTCCAGGCGACTGGGAACCTGTGGTGAACCAGCAGTTGGCTGTCCTCACACTTAGCAATTTAGAATTTTTGATGTACCCAATACTCCAGTTAACTGCAAATGAAAAATTACTTTCTGGAACGCAACATTACTCCGCCCCCCCTCCCCCCCTTATATTTGTGCTTATTTCCTCTCTTTGAATGATGACATTTTAGTGAATACAGAGTGAGTTATATTGATTTCAGTGCTTTAAAACAAGACCAAAAAGACTTAGCAAACCAATGTAGGAATCTTGATTGGATCAAAAAAGCTACGAAAGGTATTTTGGGGATGGGTAGGGAACTCTGAATACGCGGTGGGTATTGGATGATAGTAAGAAATTATTATTGGTTTTCTTAGGGATGATAGGGTGTTTTGATGATGTAGGAGAATGTCCTTATACTTTAGAGATTCATGCTTAAGTATGTAGTGGCAGAGTGTTATGTCTGCAGTTTTGAAATAGTTCTGCAAAAATAAATAAAGCTCACTCCTTATACAAGGATGGGATTAAACCCACTGAGGGCAGAACCACATGTGCCTTCGTGCCTGACACATAGTAACAGTAAGTATTTGCTGAATGGAAGATCCTTCCGTTGCCAGCACTGTTATCCCTGACCTTTCCTCTATGCTTCTTAGCCGTCCGAAGTCTTTGTGTGGATGTTTCGAAAGGCAAAACCTCAGAGTTTGAAATAAGGAAAGATTTATTGATCGAGAAGGCACCATCCCCAGAAGATTGGGGAGGAATCTTAATTCTCAAACCCATTTTTTAAAAGTACAGAGTTCAGGCTTCTTTTATGTCAGGAGAAGGGAAAATGGGCGGGGCTGTTTTCATAAAACCTCGAGCGGGAGCCGAATTCCTCCAGTGAATCGCTCGAATGTCTAACAGAGGAGCTACGAGCCCGAAGGCCCTGGGAGCTAACCAGGCTTGAACAAGAGCGAGCCGAGAGACGGCACCTCGGCCTGTTACGCGCTGAGCTCCTTAAGGGCAGGACCTGCCTGTGGATCTCCCCAAAGCCCCTTGCATAGTGTCGGCACTTAGTAATCTCCATTGAATACATGGGGAAAAGGTCAGCAGCACAGCTAGTGTAATAGCAGTGAGCATTTGGAAGTGGAATGTTTACTTTCCTTGCAGACTTTCACCAACTGGCAGCAATCCAAAGATGAGGGGAACCTGGTTCCTGGTGGGGCGGGGGGCGTATTTTCAGGAAAATGAGGCTGAGTTAGTAACAGATCTGAGAAACGAGTGACAGGGCATTGGGTGATGTAGCCGACATCCCCAAGACTGACAGATTTTTGCAGAAAATAAGTAGGTGCCATTGTGCATAGTGAAAGCTGAGCTATCCGGAACCTCTCGTCCCAAACTTTGAAATTTGGTTTGGCTTCAGACTTGGGTAGTCAGATAGTTTGTAAGAGGCTAGAGTAGGCTTGAGGTCGCCCTTGGGCTAGGAAATGCTGGAGCAATTCTTGGGCGGCATTGGGAAGGGAGAGAAACTTAAAGTTTTGTGTTCATTTATTGCCTTTTTACTTTTATGTTTTGTCAAGATAGGCTGTGAGGACTAACAGCTGTAGGCAACTTTCTTTCCCAAGTACAAAGCAAATACTTATGGTGTTGAGGCAGAGAATGGAATTAGTCACAGAATGTCAATTGCTTATTTTTTATTTCAGGATGAAAAAAATCAGGCACCAAGAAGGAAAACCATTTTTCCTTGCAATAAATTTGAAATAGTTTCTTTTTCTTTTTTTCCTCCTCTCTACTGAGAAGTTCATAATGGTTAACTGAAGGAGACTCTAAAAATACCCTTCAGTAGCATGCTACAGTATTTTCTCTTTGTCTAAAATTAGCTGATTTGAGCTGTCTGTTCTGGTTTTCTAAAGCCTTCCAGTAGGCGTGCTGGCTACTTCTCTCTGGTTTTATTGAGCTCTGCGTAACAGGGGAAGGAAGAAAACTAGGAATGACTTTATCTTTTACAGAAGAATTTGCCAGTAGCTGAGGCAGGTTCCCGCTTAGGTCTCACCTCCCCCAGGGCGTCTGTGTGAGGTTCTCCTCTGCTCTGCCCCCCTCTGCCACCTGTCATTTCACCCTCCTTAGCACCACTGTTCACTGTCTTCATTGTTCTGTCCCAGTGACTCACACAGCTATTTGCTAAATATTTAGGCGCTTAACAAGTGTTTGTCGAATGCCAAAATTGGCCCACTTACTAGACATAAAGGAAAATGTAATTTATTAATGGTATACACATAGAGACCTATCTTTTCACATGAAAGTTAAGGAAGTGGGGACGGAAGAGAAAGTGGGAGAGAAACTGATTGAGATGGGAGTGGCTGGGAAGTGTTGACAAGGTCAGGGCGTGGTGGCAGAAGCCCTTGGATTAGAAACCAGATAACAAGTCCACCAGGTAGGGAGGGCAGCCACTACCAGCCTTCCTTCTACTTGAGTCCCAGACGGCATTGGGCATTTCTAAGGCGTGTTTTTGTTTTTAAAACAATATCTGTGCTTTCAAAAATGTGTATCTGCTTCAGTGGGGGAACATTTATTTTTGTGAAAGTGGGTGCACTTGGTAACAGTTTGCATTTGTTAATGTCTGAAAATATTTTTCAGTTCAGAGAGAGAGAGAGAAAGTGTGTGTGTGTGTGCGCGCGCGCGCGCGCGCGCGCGCGCGCGTTCTTTTTTATTACAAGTTCCTTAAGTTGTAACTTCTATTTTGGACTAATAGAATTTCTGTCTGAGAAATGACTGCATTTTACAGGTATTGTGGGATTCAAGGAGGACCAGATTTCATTGTTCCCCTGCCTGAGTTCAGATCAGTTGAGAAGGGAGAGAGGAGTGAGGAAGAGGGAGACCAAAACTTCCTGTTGTTGCCCATAACAGATAAAGCCGATGGGGAGAATGTATGCGGCTTACCCGTGTGTGCAGGCGGCCTTCCTGAGGTTAACCTCCAGTGCTGTCTTGGGGAGGATTGCTCCCCCTACGGGGTCAGCGTAGAGTGTTGGCCCCCAAGTGAGGACAGAGTGGGTGCGGGCTGTGCAGGCCTGCCTCCTTTCTCCTTCCAGACCTACCGATCCTGTTCCGTAGGGGAGGGAGACTGATGGTTGGAGAGAGGAAGACTTCCGTCCCTATTAAGAGGTTAAAAAAACAAAGCAAAAACAAAAAAACAAAAAACCACCTGTTATATACTTTCCTGACATCACACTGCTAGTTGGCAACAGATTTTTCTCCTGGCCTCTAGATGCTATTTGGTATGAATGGAAAGGGCGTGATTTTGGAGTTGGCCAGGCCTCGTGCTCATATTCTGCTTCTGTGACCTTAGCCTTGGTTCATGCAGATATACAATGGGGCTAAAATTTTTAACCTCAAGGGCTCTTGGAAGAGTTGCATTAGATCTATTGTTCAGTAACCTGGGCCAGTGCTTTGCCTCCATTTCCTCCTCATCAGTACTGCAGATATCACCCAGCCAGCCTGGGGCATTTAACAGTACCTTGTTTCTTTCTTTTGATTTTATTTTTTAAGAAAGATTTTATTTATTTTTGGAGGGAGAAAGGGAGAGAAACACTGATGTGAGAAACATGGACCAGTTGTCTCTGGCACACGCCCCAAGCAGGGACCGAGCCCGAACGCCAGGCATGTGCCCTGACCCGGAATCGAACTGCCTATCTTTTGCTTTGTGGGTCAATCAACTGAGCCACATCAGTCAGGACTGTCGTTTCTTTTAAATCTAGGCTTGGAGCTCAGAAAGCTTGGTGACTGGGGGTATGGTTCTCAAAGGGTGGGACTTGGAAGTCGACTATTTTAATTTTGATCTTTTGGGGGTGGGGGGTGTTGTTCCTGAGGAAGTCACTTCCTAAGTTGAAAGAATTTTACATGCCACACATACCCTAGAAAAGCTTGCAACACTTGTGTTACACCTGGAAATGATTTTGTAATCAGGAGTTGAACAACATGGTTTGTGTAACCTTGGGAAACAAATACCTTTTGATTCGAAATATTCTCAGTTCTTTTCTAGGACATTCTTTAAGTGGATGTTTTAAAAGTTTTGTTTTGTTATACAGGTTAGAGGACTTTATGACGAAGACCCCGGGTAGGGGAATTGCTGACCTAAACATTCACATCTGTGTGTGCAGGACCAGCCCCAGAACTTGTAAAATGTGTGGTAGTCCTTCTTGTCCTCAGGTTTCCTTAGATGCACTAACTGGTTGCGGAGCCCTTGGGGACTCTGTTGTTTCAGGCGCCGCCCCATGTGTGGCTAAGGATGCGGCTCCGAGCAGGCGTACATCCTGTGTGGAATCCTGTGTGTTGGCCCTCCCCTTTCGGTGTCTGCTGCGTGCTTCCTGTCCAGACCTGTAGTGAAGTACAGCTGTGAAGCTGTGTCCACAACATTTCATCCACATTTGCTTCAGACCCCTGATGCTAACACATTCATTAAATTAAGCTTCTCTTTTTTCCTTCCACAGCAAGTCAGGTTTTACTTTTAGCAGATTTCCAGCCCACGCTTGGCAGCTGAGCTGCCCCTCTCCTTGTCGGTCTCCCACTCCGGCCCCCACCCCCCTCACAGGCTAGACTGACCTGACCCCGTCTGTGGGGGGGTGGGACCTACCAGGTCTTTGACCCCCTCCCAGCACTGAGGAAAGGTGGGGCGGGAGGGCACTTCCTCCGGGGCTTGGACTTCCTGTGCACACCAGGAGGAAAACAGCTGGAGGGTGTGTGAGCCCTCAGGTTAAACAAGCTACACAGACACTCCTGCACAACAAAGAAACTGTAAATCGTGTAAATTGCCCCAAAGCCAAAATTACTGGCAGGTCAATTTGAAGGGTGACTGTAGGGTACCTGTTATCTATAAATTGGTGAACTGATAGGGTGATGTTAAAAAACAGAAACAAAAAGAAAAACCTACCTTTCTTTTTTGGCAATAGCAGTATTTTTTTTTTTTTAAAGACTTATTTCCTAGATCACAAGGGCCTATTTTTACCGAGGAGCTCTCGTTTGCCCTCTGACAACTTCCATACGTCGATCCCTGTAAGCGCCACTGGCTGTTAAAGTGAAGGAGAAGGTAGCGCTTCGCCACTGTGGTGTCTGTTCTCAATGTGGGAGCTGTTTGGGTGCTGGTAGCGTCCCCGCCCCCCAGGTGCGCTCGGCACATCAAAGAGTGTTCAGTTCTGGCAAAGTCCTGAACTTTGTGTTTACTTTTGTTTCCAAGCATGTTTTTAAATTTTTTTTTAACAACATGAAAGTCTTTTTTATTTTTCTTCCTACATTTTACTTTTTTCCTGATTAACAGTCATACAGACTTTGGAGAAGTTTGGTACAGGGAGAGAAAAATGCCATCTCACATCTCACCAATCAGCCATAAACACTGTTAACATTTTGAATTATTTCCTTCTAGCCTTTAGGCACGTAATTTGTCATACCTGATACAGTTTCTGCTCAAAGTGTTTTCCAATTAAAAACCTCTTTCATAGGCTTCACGTAAAACAGCTCCTGTATGGGTCCCTCTTTAAGATCTGAAGGTATTTATTTATCAATTTCCCTAATACTGGTCATACAGTTTCTGACTGTTAAACGGATTCTGTGTGGTCCTGGTGTGATTAGTAATTCTCTAGTAAATCGCTGGTTGTGTTAGTACTTCACCCTCCAGAATTCAGGGTGAATATTGTCTATCAGAACAACTAAGCCTCCAGAAGCCAACCATGCACACACCCCAGGGTCTTGGCAGCTTTCCCTGTTCTTATCTAAGGTTCTTCCAGCCTCCACTTGGCTTAACTGGCTTTGAATCAGACAACCTTACTCAGCCTCGGCAGTAACTGTGGGTCCTCGGGCACATGTAATCCTCCTAAGTCCCCATTTTCCTATTTACAAAACAGATGCAATAGTAATACCCAATTACAGGGTTCTTGTAAGGATTCTGAGTCAGGCTGTGAAGGGTGTTGAAGGGCGTGGTGTCCTGTGTGGAACTGGGTCGTCGTAGGATTCACAAGGGCACAGTGTCTTCCTCTTCCCGTCCTCAGTCCCTGTCAGGGACTTGGGCTGGCTAGTTCTGCCAGTCCCGGTTTTGGAAGAGGGACCAGAAAGGAAAGAGAAGCCGAATGTGGGGAGGTGTATTAAAAAGATATTTTTCCCCCCTTCTAAGTATACAGTTTAAGCATTTGTTTTGGGCCCTGCCTGAATTCTGAAAGGTCTGGGCAGGGAGCAGGCCTCTGGCTGGGCGCAGTGAGGTGGCAGAGGTGGGCCGCGGGCGCCAGGCCCGTGGGCATTCTGCCTGCAGGGGCTCTGCCCTCCTGGTCGCTCCCTTTCTAGTCTTTGCGTGCAGCCTGACTCACCTGAGGCCTCTGGAGCTGACCAACCTTGTGCCCCTGACATTTTCCTGGAGATTTTGTGTTTCTCATGCCATCAGCAACTAAGATGGAGGGTGGGAGATGATTTCTGTAGAGAAGAGTATCTTTAGAAGTTGCTTGTGCGGACCTTTAAGGTACTAATCCACCTGATTTAAAAAAAAAAAAAGATTTTATTAATTTTTTTAGAGAGAGGGTACAGTAGGGAGAAAGAAAGGGAGAGAAACATCAGTGTGAGAGAGAAACATCCATTGGTTGTCTCCCACACTCATCCCAACCCCGGGAACCAGACCTGCAACCCAGGCATGTGCCCTGACCAGGAATCAAACCAGCAACGCTTCCCTTTGCAGGATGACAGCCAACCAATTGAACCACACTGGTGAGGGCTCCACCTGATTTTCATGTGAATTGCTCTAACATAGCCTTTAATTACCCCCAAAGTACTTTCATCTTGGTGGGAAGGAGGACCATAATTCCTCAGATAAACCCAACACCTTGGGCTGCACCTTGCGAAAGAAATGGCTGCTCGGTGGACCTGGCCGTGCAAGTGTTTGCCATGTGCCCGTTCGTTGCGTACATCTCGGAGGGCAGCAGCCGGCTGTCTTTCTTTGTTCTTCATCATGTATTGCCTGCGGCAGAAGAATGAGTCCTTGTACACTTGGTACTTCAGCTATGCCTTTTAAAGGCTATGAATAGACTTAATCGAAAAAGCCATCTTGAGTGGAGTGTGGGCAGGCGGGGAGGAGAATTCAGGAAGAGAGGGTGGATTGAATTAATGGGAACAAGAGTGATATAAAACAGTTTAATTTCTTGTGGCCCCCTTCAGACTTTCGACTGTGTGCATTTATTTTTTAATTTTTATTTTTTAAAGATCTTATTTATTTTTAGACAGAGGGGAAGGGACAGAGAAAGAAAGAGAAAGAAAAACATCAATGTGTGGTTGCCTCTCACACGCCCCCTACTGGGGAATGGAACTGGTGACCCTTTGATTTGCAGGCGGGGCGCTCAATCCACTGAGCTATACCAGCTGGGGCTCAACTGTGTCTATTTAAAACAAAAAAAAAAAGTTCATGGTCTGGACATCTGGCTTAGAAGTTTCTGCCTGTTGTCTCTCTACTGCTGTGGTGCGGTCCCTGTACCTCAAAATGGTGTGAGAGAGAGCTTTACTAGTGTTTGGATTAGTGCATTGGGAAGGCTGTGGTAAGAATTGGGGATCTACAAATCTGGGCCTTAAAGGAGTTAATGTGACTGTCTCCCTGGGCAGTGTCGTCCTGAACAAGTGAGTTATATCATCTGCCCTTTTTAACTCGGTGTTGCTCGAAAGCATAGGACCTAAGTTGCTTTTAAATCTTTTATTATGTGGTGGCAGCTTAGACTCCACATTCTAATTGGCAAGGAAGAAGACATCAAATGATATTCAGAGAAGCTTGCTTCTGATAATTTTTCTTGGAGGGCTGGTCTGCAGACTTTCCTACTTTCTTGAGACTCCGTCCTCTGTTCATGTTAGGTTTCAGCTAGGAAGGTGACGAGTCTGTTCACAAGCCTCTGCCCTTACTTTCGGATTCCTGCTGTCGGTGGAACTGGAGCAGCCGGAGCCTGCCGAGTTGGCCAGATGGGCCCCACCTGTGCCCTCCTGGGCTGCTGCGGCATTCCTTTGTGCTTCCTGTGTGGCTCACCTCCAGATGAGCCGGCCCATTTCCTGTCTCCAGACCTGGCTCTTATCGCCAAGGTTCAAAGGTTCCATAAAGCATAGGGTGGACCTGACCTTCAAACTCTGACTTTTGTAGGAGCCTCTAGTATCTCTGGGCTACCCTGAATTAGTGGACCTGGTGACCCCAGAGCCACAGCTGTTAGCAAAAGAAACGGATGGCTGCTGGGACCTTCAGAGCTTTGAGCAGTGAGATGTTTCTATCTAGACAGAGTTTAGGGTGGGCATTGTGTCAGTGCTTGGCGTTGTAGTGTTGGTCTTAACTTTTCTGGCTTCTCTGCAGTTTCTTATGTTTACTTCTCCACTTAATTTTCTTTCTTTTTTTCCCCCCCTTCATAGTTGATTTTGTTTATTTATTTATATATTTATTTTCGGCATATTTTATTGATTATGCTGTTACAGTATCCCATTTTTTTCTCCCCTTTATCCCCTCCGCCCTGCACCCCATCCCATCATCCCCACACCTCTTAGTCCGTGTCCATGGGTTGTACATATCAGTTCTTTGTCTTCTCGATTTCTTATACTATTCTTGGCCTCCCCCTATTTTTTTGCTGAGGGGGTGGTCAACATTGTCCCCGCTTCCACTTTCCCCAGCCCCACCCCTCCCCACTTCCCACCCCCAACCCTTTCCCCATTTGGCTTTGTCGATGGGTCCTTTATGCATGTTCCTTGATGACCCTTCCCCTCCCTCTCTCCTGTCACCCCTCTCCATCCTCCCCTCTGGCTACCGTAAGTTCGTTTTTTACTTCAGTGTTGCTGGTTATAGTTTACTTGCTAGTTTATTTTGTTGATTAGGTTCCACTTAGAGGTGGGATCATATGGTACCTGTCTAGTTAATTTTCATGATGCCCAGCACACTTATTTTGCAGGTACTTGGTTAGGATGGTGTTGTAGATGGTGTAGTGTTAGAAAACTTATTGCTTAATATCCAGTGCTCTCTTTATAATTTTAAAAAATAAATGTATTGACTTGAGAGAGAGAGAAATACCAAAACACCGACACGGTCCCCTTATTTACGCAGTCATTGGTTGATTCTTGTATGGGCCCTGATGGGGGAGCAAACCTGCAACTGTGGCTTGGAGATGACGCTCTAACCAACTGAGCGACTGACTGGGGCCCCAGTGCTGTCTTAGTAATCAGGGTGACTGGGTCCTTGAGGACATGCCTGACTTTGAACACCCAAGAAGCCATTGGTTCTGAGGCCTCGAGAGAGAGGTGGGCTGAGGTAGAGTGCCGGCTCACCTTCGGCCACATTCTTTTTCCAGTTATAACGCTGACTGGCTAGATTTGGATGTGTTTGGCTCTGAGGCCTCTAATAATCTTTCCTTTCTTTGTTACCCAGCTCATTAGAATTTGAAGAAAGTTAAATCAGTCGTGAAATGTATCACCTTTCAGAAATGAATAGCATCTTAATTGACTGCCTTTGAAAACATGTCAAACTGGGATTTGTGAGTCCGGGTGTAACCTGGTACGCCTGGAGGTTGGGGCCTCCCGCTGGGGCACTCTGGGGAGACTGGTCCACCTCCAAGTTTGTTTTCTGGCTCCAAACAAATGAGTGGCTGTTTGACTGTTGGCACGCGACCCAGTTTTTAAAGTACAACCATATAGGGTATGGCGGACTGGTAACCAGGGGGTTTGAAAGTGAGGTCATGCAAGGCCCAGATGAAACTCTTTTAATGTGTATCACAACTGCAATTAATCTTATTAACATGCTGGGCCTGTGCCTGCTCTCACTGCCCCGGGTGTGCGAGGGTATTTAAGGGGCACGCTTTGAAGGACTCTCTTCTTTGATGGTGCAGATGGATAACAGAAGTGTATAAAACTTTGTATCTGGTATTATAAAGGCCTTTTGTGTGCCCTTGCAGATTCATTCAGTTTTGAGAAGCAAACAAAAAACTCCATGCAGATTGATAAGATGTACAAAAGGGGATTGATTTTAAAGGCAGTCTGGTAACTGTGGGCTCTGTGACCAGACAGAATCATTGAGAAGGAGTGGAGCCCTCCGTGCCCAGCATCGAGCTAGTTCCAGCACAGTATCTGGGACTGAGAGATTTAAAAACGCTGTTGGTTTGTTGGGAGGAAAGAGTGAACATAGAAACAGCAAACCATGGTAGGTACTGTGGATGCTAAATCTGCATCGGTGGGGCAGCATAGGGGTTCCTGAGATAGAGAGGGAAGCGAGGGCTGTTGGGGTTAGGCCAGCTTCCTGGTTGGGGTCCTCCTTGAATCAAGGGAGGATCACAAGGGAAGGGCAGGGTTGGGGGCGCACATGGTAGGTACTCTTAGGGGAGAGTTACTCGTGGCTGAGTGGAAGGGTGGTTGTCCGTGGCAGGGGATGAGGCTGGAAGAATTTGAAGGCAGGAGATGGCATACTTTGATCTCCCTCTCTCTCCCAAGTGCGCCTGAGAGAAGGTAGTACAGCGTTGCATCTTTATAAGGTGCTGCCTAATTCTGTTTTCGAAGTCCATTTTTTTTCTTATAAGTTATCTAATACACCCGCCTAGACTCCCTTTTGCTGTTTTCTTTGTTGTTTAACAAGTAGCCTCGGGGACAAAGAGGTTGTTTAAAATTGTCAGGTTCAACATATGTGCTTTGGGTTTGCTAATAACCCCTAATGAATGCAGAAACCACTCAGTGAGTGAATAATTAATAAGAAAAGAAATATCTGTTCCTGTATAATATACCCATTTGCTCATACATAATTAACGAATGCCACACTTGTAACATCATTAAAGTTTCCTTGCTGTGTGCTTACAAAGGTTTCTTACCTGCAGGACTTGTCAGAGCCTTTAGCGGTGGGAGAGGAAGAGGAGGAGTGCCCCTTCTGTCCATAGAACATCTCGGAGGATTGGTGTCCCGGGGGCACTCTTTGGGAACCCGGCGCCCCTCGGTTTGTTGGTGTTGTTGCATTGCCCTGGCCTCTCAACCACTCCGCATTTTCCCGTTTACTTCTGCGCTGATGTACCAGCGGTGCGTCTCGTGGTAGAGGGACCGTGAGGGAGCTCTTGCAGGCTACCCTGCCTTTCCCATTGCCGCCGGAAACGTGAACAGCGCACATGTGGCTGCATGGAAGAGTTGCCTACTAGCTGAATTCGGGCAAGATGAGTCCCTGAAACCTCACAAAAGTGGAAGTAGAGCCCCAGCTCTATATCCTGCCATTTAAGAAAAAGGGAAGGGGGGAGAAAAACCTTCCCATCTGCAGGGGGAAAAAAAAACCCCTAAAGTGGACTGGATGACTCAGCATGCCATGGCCGGACACCAAGATAAGCGTCTCTGGATGTGGCACGGCCGATGGTCAGTGCTGGTACTGTGAGAACACAGCCGCCAGCAGCGCACTGTACTTTTAAGGTCAAGAACAGCAGCGCCACTCAGCCCAGGAACAGTTGTTCTGGTTCCTTCCCTCCAGGAATAGAATCTTGTTTGCTCTAGAACAGTTCTTTTTACTTTAACATAACATTTTGCGTTGCCTTCTTCTGGGTTTTTCCTTCCTTGTGCTTCATTTGTACCTGCATGTGCTCCATGCCGGGCTCACACTGCCCACTAAGCGCTACAAGCCACATGTGGCTTTCTACTTTTAAGTTACTGACAGTTAAATAAAATTTGAAATTCACTTCCTCATTTCAGTTGCTCAGATGCCACATGTGCTGTGGCACCTCTTTGGACACCATAGATCATAGACCATCAGACCATTTCCATCACTGCAGACACCAGAATGCTGTCAGAAAGCATTGTGTATCAGCATCACAGGTCCTTGTTTGCGGAGACTTTCTGGGGCCCTTCAGTGCCCCTACCTGCCTTAACATCAGTGGCACTACAAGTGAAGAATGCCTGACAGACCTCATCGGCTGTATACACAATCTGACCCCCGTGGCCCTTCCCACACACATTCATGAGGGTTGAGCAAAACGAGCTCCCAGCCTAAAATATCTTGTGAGGGCTTTGTGGGTTTAGCTCCATGTGACAGCCCTTCCTGTATTTATCACAGGGTTTCCACATCTAAAATACACCTCAGAACAGTTTTATCCTGCTAATCATACTTGACAGTCTCATTCAGGAGTATCTAACCTGACGTGTTGAAGGTTTCTTCTGAGCCCCCAAACAGCGTGTTCTCAGGCTCCTGCAACTTACTTGCTTAACACCATGCTGTCGTGCAAGCCTGCGTTGGCTTGCTTGTAGGTCCCTCCCTGATTGCTGTGGAATGATCTCTCCCAGAGAAGATTTTTCTGTTTTATCTGGTCCGTGATACTTTATCTGATGTCTTTGTTGGAACAGAGCCTGGAAGGAAGACCTCCCAAGCAGCCTTCACTTAGGCTCCATTCCGCTCGAGCTATCCCTGAATTCCATTTGCAGCAAGGCCCCCTGCTCCGAGGAGGTGCAGTCTTAGGATGAAGGGTGCTTGATGATTTGTTCTATGCCCAAGACTGGCACATATGCTGTGTGTATTGCACTGAGTACCAGTTTGAGACATCAGTAGGTGGTTGCCTATTCGCACAACTAGAAATGATATAAAAAGCGAACATCCGTGAGTTTGGAACCTAGCCTTGCCTAGAGAAAGCACAAGCACCTGTTGGCTCAGGAAGTTTATGCTTTTCCCCTGACCCAGGCTCGGACCTCACAGCTGGCTGGGAGTCGGAGCAGCTCCCTGCGAGAGCTGTGGGACCACCGCTGGAGAGAGGATGACTCCGCCTAGAGTGTCTGCCAGGCCCCTGCCACCAGGCACTGCGCATATATTGTCCCCCACTCACTTAGAGGATCTCGCATTAAAAAAGGGGGGGGGGTCAGTAGTTTTATTACTTACAGAGGTCTGTGGTGCAAAAACTGAAAGACAAAAACAACAAACAAACAAAACCCCCCAAAAAACAAACAAACAAAAAACCTCCGAAGTGGGTGGAATGGTGGAAGTACGGCAAAATTGACTAGGCTGTCAACCAAGAAAAGGTGGAAAGGCAGGGACCACGACTGTTTCCCTGCTTTAAGTGTTGGCACAGAGCCAGGTGCCAGTAGGCACTCACTAAGTTGTTGGATAATAGATTGTGTTATATTTTCATAACAATTCTATAAAGTATGTATTGGTGTGCACATTCTAATGACAGGAGAAAACTGCAGCTCAGAGAGGCTAACTAACTTGCCTTTGGTCACACAGCTAGAGTGTGGCAGACCTGTGGTTTAAGACCTTGTCATGCCCAAACCGTGGTTCACGTGCCGTCCGTAGGCTGAACCGGAGCGGGTGAGAGGGCCATGTTCATCTTCTCCTTCGCTCTCTTGAATAGAGTCATTCCCAGTTGCTTTGTGTTTGTTTATTTGGGTTTTTTCTTTTGGTGTTGCTATATTTTTAACTTCAATTTTTTTAAAGTTTTGACATAGTTTCACAATTACAGAGAAGTTAGCAAGAAGAGTATAAATAGTTCTCAGACCCGTTGCCCA
Source organism: Mormoops blainvillei (assembly GCA_004026545.1). Taxonomy (NCBI): domain Eukaryota; kingdom Metazoa; phylum Chordata; class Mammalia; order Chiroptera; family Mormoopidae; genus Mormoops; species Mormoops blainvillei. Next base: position 91,642 of record PVJD01000044.1, read on the forward strand.
TGTCTGCAGGGGTATGCTCTTGGAAGACCTTGATTTGTGAGTTGTTCTAACATGAGATCAGGCCACATTGCAGGAGGATTCCCGGGTGTCTGCGAGGTAGGGTGTGTCCCTTATGAGAGAGTTTACCCGGGGTGGGGGAGCAGCGGTGTGACCCCACCCAGGAACTGAGGCTAACCCCAGAGCAGCTCTCTAGGGCATGCTGGGTAAAAACAAGAGAGAAGAGTCTAGGATTTATAATTTTGCATTGAGGAACCTGCTCCAGAAGCTGAAGGGTTTGGGGAATATAAAAGAAAAGTGGCTTATAAAAAAAGATGAATTCAGCTTCCCAAACAGACGCTCTCAGGTATGGCATCGTGCCCTCTCGGACCGCCAGGAACAACAGCTGACGCGTTTACAGCCGGCTGCTCCCCACGCCATTTCCTCTTCTCACTATCGCAATTAAACCTTAGTGTTTATACTGCTTTATCTGTTCCACCCCCACTGCGCTGCTTTTTAAAATTTTTTTTAAATTCTCACCCCAGGATATATTTGTTTGTTTTAGAGAGAGAAGAAGGGAGGGAGGAACGGGCGGGGGAGAGAGAGACACTGATGTGAGAGAAACATCTGCTCGAGCCATGTCTGGGGATCGAACCTGCAACCTAGGTATGTGCCCTGACCAGGGGTCAAGCCTACAAACTTTTGGTGTATAGGACAACGCTCCAACCAACCGAGCCACCCAGCCAGGGCCACACAGGTTGGCCCCGCACCACCACCCCCTTCTTGCTTTCACTCTTGGTACCCATTGTACCTACTTTCTTCCTTTGGCTTCCAGGTTTTTCCACCTCCTTCCTGCTAAGGCAGCCGTATTCCCCAAAGACATTGTATTTGATGGAAGGGCAGGCAGTCTTCCCTGTATGAGAGGAAAGGGGGTCTCTCTCTTTCTCCATCTGTCTCTCTCTTTTTTTAACCCTCACCCAAAGACATGCACATTGATTTTGGGGTGGGGGAGGGAAACATCAATGAGAGAGAGGAACATGGATTTGGTTGCCTTTCATAAGCACCCCAACCAGGGATCGAACCCACAGCCTTTTGGTGTATGGGTTGACAACTGCCCGCTGCCAGGGCGGAAATGGAGTTTCTTTTAAAGAGGTAAACAATGTGGAAGTTTTCCAAATCAGGAGAGTTTCTCCAATTCTGACACCGAACAAACCAGTGACCTCTACTCCAGGACCTAAGTTTGTGACTCCTCTGTCTTTCCTCCTGTGGCTGGACCCCTTCACTGGAGAAGCTGTGCTCAGCTATTCCCTGACGTTCCTCTCTCATACTCCACCCGTGCTGACAGTAAGTGCCGTGAGGGTGGAGGTGATGTCCCCATGCTCAGGCAAGTGCCTGGTGCTTAGTAGAAGCCCAGCAAATATTTGCTCAGTGAGCAGGTCTTGGCCTGCTAATGCTCCATCAGTTGACTTAAAAATACAGGATCACGTAAGAGGAGATCTTAAAAGTTCTCATCAGAAGAAAAAAAATTTATAACCATGTGAAGTGATGGATATTAACTAAACCTATTGTGGTGATCATTTTGAAATTATCTATCTATCTATCTATCTATCTCAAATCCTTATGTTGTACACTTAAAATGAATGCAGTGTTATCAAAAAATACCGGATCACAACCTTTTGGGTTGTAGCTGCTTCTCGGATTTAATTTTCAGTTGATCTTTTAATAATGAGGGTTCAGCCTTGGAAGTTCTTTCCCTGGGTTTTTTAAATCTCTCAGAAGGCAAGAGAGTTATTACACAAGCATGTGTCAGTTGTCCGTCTGTGGACAATCCAGAGAAAGCTGCTCTTCCCAGATCGGTCCTTTCCTATGACGGTCTTCAGGCTTCTGGGAATGCCGATCTCCGGAGGGGCCTAAGTCCAGTAAGCACCAGCCAAGCCTGTAATTAAGAATTGATCACAGTGATGCTAAGTGAGATAAGCGGGACTGAAAAGGACAGGAACCATGTGATTGCGCTCCTATGTGGGATATCACGCAATGTGGGATATCACGCAAAAGCAACAAATGAACAAACAAAACAAACTGATACAGACAACAGAATGATGGGAACAGCGGGGAGGGGTTTGGGGGAGGATGAAGAGGGTAAAAGGGGTCAAATAGATGGTTAGCAAAGGAGGTTAGATTTGGGGTTGTGAACACACAATTGAGTATACAGATATTGCATATAAAACTGTACACCTGAGATTTATATAATGTTATCAACCTATGTTGCCCCCCAATAAATTTAATTACCAAAAAAAAAAAACCCTGACCGCATTGACTACTTGGCCCTTGTCTTTGCTCTCAGTCGCTCCTCTCACCCCTTCCCCTTCTCTGCATTCTTAGGCTTCTGGCCGCTTATTTCAGTGGTAAGCCCCTGGGGTGTACACATGCTACAGTATTCATGTAATTAGCTATCTGGTAAGTTTTAAATATTGAATCTTTTGTGTGTATGACTCCTCAGATGGAACCATCTTGTCCCGTTAATCACACCAAGTGAGAACAGCATCCACTCCTTGCAAATTTATCCAGTTAGGCCAGGAAGCACCTTTAAGACAAGGGAACAACCTAAGAAGGGTTGGTAAGTCCCAGGGCAGGATTCGCTGGTGGCAGAGCAGGACTAGAGCCTGGGTCCTGCAGGCAAGGGGCACTTTCCGCAGCACCTTTGCCCTGCCAGTGTCACACTCGACAGCTAGGGAGTGGATTGGAAGCAGTACAAGCAGAGAGATGCAGGGGTATGTTCTACATTTCCTTGGAAATAGACATTGAAGTTGCTGAAAAGTTATTTTAATCTGCATCTCCGATCCCACCCCACCCCCGTCGCCATCCCGCAATCAATGACACCATAAAATAAGATTGCTTGGGGGTTTTACCTTGGCAGATAGAATCTCCCGCGGGAGCTTGAGGCTGGCCCGGCACCTAGGGAAGGACGCCCCTCCAGCGTTTATTATCCAACGCGAACCGTCAGACTTCGCCCGGACCGCGCTGAAACGGAAAAGTTTCTGACATAATTGATAGTCAGCACACCGCTCTCAAGGTCTCGAATCAAAGGACTTAAGGCCTGAATGGGTCAGGGGCCATGTTACCGTCTTCCAGGATCTGTGCAGGGGCAGAGCTAGCGGACTTGCCCGTGTAGGATGTAACACCAGCTCGCAGCGAGTAGGCGGCAAGTGCCTGCTTGGAGAGTCTCCAGCTGTGAGGATGGTGTGATGTATTCGCTGGGAAAGTGTGGGACCTCTTCAAAGGCTTTATTTGTGGGGATAAATCATTCGATTTTAATTGCGCTTCTTTCTGTCTTGAAGATCGGTAGGGTCCTCCATCTTTTCTGAGTTGCTACTCTGGTTCGAATCTGATTATCCAGCCCTTCTTTAAGTTTTCAGATACCCACGTGGGAACTGTGGGCACCTATTTGATTTAGTGGAAACAGCATAGAGGACCTGGATTAAAATTGAGTGTGGTCTCTTACCTAGTTGGGTTGTCCCTGGCCAAGCCACTTGATCTCTGTAAGTCTTCGTGTCCCTGTCTGTAATGTAGGGGGGCTAATTAGCTCATTGTCAGGAGGATCAAACGAGGATACTCTGTGGAAGGACTTAGTGGTTTCAGTAAACATTTGGAGTTATTTTGGGATCTGGCTTCAGATGAGTTCCATCACTTCTGCAGAATAAAGGTTCTATTGGCAGGTTCATTTACTTCTCAGAACTTGATCTTATCTGGAAGCTGGAATAACAGCACCTACTTGTTAAATTGTTGGGAGAGGTAAATACAGTCTGAGTTAGGTGCCTAATAGGGTCACAGTAACTTGGTCATCTATCGTACAGTAGCCTTCGCATTATGTCATATACTGGTTGAGCTCTTTGAGACAACTTTGAGACAATAAACCATTAGTGAATTCCTCACAGTGATTACAGCAATATTGTTCCCGGCAGAGAGTGAGTGAGGAGGCAGGAGTGGGGTGGGACCAGAGTGGTTGGGGATGAGAGTGGGTGGGTAGGGGAAGTCTGGCTACTGTATCTTGACATGAGGATTTGTTTGGAAAATAAATTTCCTTCTGGTAATTGTGTGTAATTTGACAGATCAGCGATTAGTGCCAATTAACTTTCATTAACTCCTGTACAGTACCGGAAAGTTCTAAGATCATAAAGGTCATGAAATTTGCAAAAGAGAAGATTTTGGTATATGTCTTTAAATGTCATTTAAAATGGAATAGGCAATCTAGCAGGTACTTTTAGGGACTTGTGTTTTTGCAGAAGGAAAAGTTAGCAAAGACAGTTTTGCAAAATAATGTTTAATGAAGTATTGCTTTTAGCTGCTGACAAATTGGTTTTTGACATATCCCTGAAGAAGACCGCAGTCTGAAGGAATGAGATCCATAGTTGTGGATGAGTCTGAAATTGAGGGGGAGAAATGTGAGAGGGAGGCGGGGGGAGGGAGGGAGGGAGAGAATGTGTGTGTATGTGTGTGTTTCAAGGTAAGGTGCTCCATGGTTAGTCAAAGTGTCTCATATGTCAAGAATTCTGACTTATCTGCATGTTTTTCTATGATTGCTCATGTGTGGCATGCCTTGTTTTTCTTCTAGGATGTGGAGAAAGAGAAGGAAACCCACAATTATCTCAGCAAAGAGGAAATCAAAGAGAAAGTTCATAAATACAACTTAGCAGTCACAGACAAGTTGAAGATGACCTTGGTAAGCCCCCATAGTACTCCTTAGGTCGACGGAGGCCTAAAGACAAATATAAGTTGTTGCCACTATAGTCTGTCTGTCTGTTTTAAAATCTGAATCACACTTGCATAAGTTTAATGGCCAAGGTGTTGTAGGACAGGAAAATGTTTCTGCATCTTTCAAATTAAAGCTGTATTTTGAAGTACCTTTATTGCAAAATCAGCTAAATGAAATTAAATTTTATTTTAAAAGATTTTGTGCCCCCGTCACCAAAGATTTTTAGCATTGAGTGTAACCATTGGCTGTTTAACATATAGGCTGTAACCCAGATCCTCATGAGGTGTTACATACGTTTTATCTTGTGTAAATAAATTTGGAAGTATCAGGAAAAGGGTTTTGTGCCAGTGGAGTGGAATATAATTGAACTCAGACTTTCTTCAGCTGGTTGTCTAGAGTAAGCCTCAGTATGTAATATTCAGCTTCCTACATATTGTTGATTCAGGCTCCTGCAACTTTGTACCCAGACTGTTTGAAGCTCAGTGGGGGGTGAGGGTGCAGGAGCTGGGAGCACAGAGCTTGGTGGAGAGGAAAGGAGAGCTGAGGACAAAGCCAGGAGTATTTGTGTTCCTCTAAACTGGACTGGCTACCTGTAGTGTCCCCACCCCCACTTGGTGACTTTCCTCGAGGCACCTGCCATCCCTTGGTGCCAGTTTCCAAGGCCCTTGGACCCCTGCCTCTCAGTCTACTGACTGTGAACTGACAAGAGTTCAGTAAGGGACAGGGTGACCTGTTTAGAACAGGCCCCACTGAATTCTGTGCCCCCGGGGTAGGAGCTTTTAAATATAAACCCTTGTGATAAAGGATCCCTCCCTAGTGGGACTCTGCCAAAAAGGGGAAGAGGGGCAGATGAAATCAAGATCATTCTTCACTGTTCCAGCAGTGATGTTTCTCCTTTTCAAACAGTTTTCATCAAAGTAGAAAAATTCCAACCCCCACCCCCCTTTGGAGATTAAAACAGATGCAAGTTTCCATGTTGTTTCATAGATAAAAAATTTAAGCATCGTATAATACTTTCCACAAGACTGAACACGTAAATTCGTTTTGCGAAGTGATCTTGTGGAAAGGAAGAAAAATAAAGGACCGTAAAGAGGCTTTTTATGTCCTTGTTTAACTGTCATTTACACATAACATCTGAGGATTATTATTATTATTATTATTATTATTTTATTTTTTTATTTTTTAGAGAGAGGGGAAGGGAGGGATAAAGAGAGGGAGAGAAACATCAGTGTGTGGTTGCCTCTCACACACCGCCTACTGGGGACCTGGCCCGCAACCCAGGCATGTGCCCTGACTGGGAATTGAACCGGTGACCCTTTGGTTTACAGGCTGGCACTCAACCCACTGAGCCACACCAGCTAGGGCCCACCTGAGGATTTATTTAAACGAAACATTACAATAACACTTGTTCTAAATGTATTGAATGTAAAATAAAAAGGGAAGACAAGACAGCTATTACTGTTTTTGGTTAACTGTGAAACAGTAATTCAACCATAACTTAAGACAGGTGCTAAAACTCATCAAATTGTGTATATTAAATGTATACATTAAAGAAATGATTTTATTTATTTTTAGAGAGAGGGGAAGGGAGGGAGAGAGATGCAGAGAAACATTGGTGTGAGAGAGAAACATGGATCGGCTGCCTCTCATGCGCATCCTGTCTGGGGATGAACCCGCAACCCAGGCATATGCCCTGACCAGGAATTGAACCAGCAACCTTTCACTTTGCAGGATGACACCCAAACCTACTCAGCCACACTGGTCAGGGCAAATATATGCATTTTGGGGGGTATAACAGTTATACTTCACAAAAGCTAGTTAAAAATATATGTATGTATAGAAGGAGACATAAATACCATGTTAAAACAAAAAAGATAAGTGTTTGTATTATATCTGTGGTTCATACTGGGGCTTGAATTTGTTTTAAAAATATTGCTGCTTGAAGTGCCTGAAATGCATCATCGAGTGCCCTGTGCCACATGGGATATATTTCTATAAAAGAGTTTCAGTGAAATTGGTAATTATAGTACATATGATAATGGCCAGTAGGATTGGAAATAGCTTGTTTTCTTACTGCTCACTCCTTGTTGACTTAGGTATTTCAAAGTCCTGATTGTGACCTTCCCTTTTGTGTAAGAGCTAGTCATCAGTTACAGCTGTCGTTTCCTTTGAGCGGTCAGCCTAGACCTACCCCCCCCCAGCTTTAATGAGCCTTGCGGTTTGGCTAGCATCTCCTGCAGCGGACTGTGACCTCACCAGTGGGCTCTGACCTTTCACATGCAGCTTCAGAGGCGTGAGGCTGAACTTCAGTGGGCACCGCTGGGAGGCTGTCTCCTGTGGCCACATCTGCCCTACAGACCGTGTCTCTGGAAGCACTTTGCTGGGGTACGCTACCCTCCTTCAGAGGTCATTCCCTTAGGGGCAGTCTCTAGTGAAGTTCTGCCATGGGGCTGTAAAAGAAAAGAACAAGAGAAAGAGTGTTTCGCCCTGGCTGGGTAGCCCAGTTGGTTGGAGCATCGTCCCTGTACACCAAGGTTGCAGGTTTGGTCCCAGGTCAGGGTACATACAGGAAGCAACCAACAAATGCGTAAACAAGTGGAACAGCAAATCATTGTCTGCCTGTCTGTGCCTCTCTGTCTCATCAATAATAATAATAATAATGATGATGATAATAATAATAATAATAAAAAGTGTTTCACCTCCTTGTTTTGTCTTGATGTGATCCTTTCCTGAAATGCCACCGTCATCCCAGCTAAGTGTGTGCTTGTCTCCCTGCTTCAGAATTCAAATGGGATTTACACTGGCTTCATTAAAGTACAGATGGAACTCTGCAAACCGCCGCAGACCTCCCCGGACTCTGGGAAGCCTGCGCCCGGTGGCAATGGCTGTGTGAACACCCTCCACATCAGCAGCACGAACACTGTGGGGGACGTGGTCGAGGCCCTGCTCAAAAAGTTCCTCGTGACCGAGAGCCCTGGCAAGTTCGCGCTGTATAAGCGCTGTCACAGGGAAGATCAAGGTGTGTGCCATGCTTAGAATGAGAGTGGTCCCTGCTTTTGCTTGTCTTTTGTCCTCATTAGCAGAAGGAAGACAGGTGGGTGTACAATCCCCGTCAGGGCCTGCGGAGCCAGGGACGGACTCTGGAAGACATGATGGTCATGACATGAGCTTCATGCCTCCCGGGCGTGTCCGTCTTTTTGAGTTGGGCAGTTGTGCGTCAGAAGAGCGCACACGCATCCACATAAGATTGGCTTTTATGTGCATGGGGTATGGCTTTGGGGGTTTTGTTTTTGTAGCTTTCATTGTAATGCTCTTTAATGCTCTTCAACCCTGTGGTTGAAGTTTGTGGCAGCACATCCCACGTGAGATGTGCATCTGAACATGGAGCAGCCTGGTGGACTCGCGGTCTCTGAGGCCTTGAAGATGGGGAGGCCCGTGTATATTGCTGCACATTTCATATTTACCAACAGAACTGGCACAGCCCCAGGCTCTTCTCTTTCCTTAGCTGTCTCTCTGGCCATTACACTGGGGTATTTTGGCACCCAGCCCCCCAGAGGCACTTACAGTGGGTGGATAACATTGTGATCTGGGGTCTGCCTGTCTGAACATCATATCCACATTCAGTGGATAGAAAGAGAATATTAAATTTCTGCATGGAACAGAATAAGATATTCCAGGTCAGGTATTCAAGCAGAAATTGATACCAGTGGTGGACAGCAGCGACTGAGTGATTGACTGAGTGCTAACTTGGAAATGGTGTCTGTGTCTGTGTGTGAGGAGTCAGCTCTTTACGCTCTCTGGTTTTTCTGGGTAAAGCCGAAAGCAACTCTAAAGGAAAACAATACTAACGTGACACGATAGGAATGCCCTCCATTGCATGGGGATGAAACCCAGCTAGTCGCTGAGTGTGTACGTTTTTTGAATCCATACCATGGGCCGGGCCCTGCAGGATGCAAGAATGCATGGACCGAGGTTTCTACCCTCGAGTCCACAGGCTCAGTGAGTGGGGCAAGTTCCCATCTGTAGGGAAGTCAGCACCTGCAATGCAGCGGTACCTGGAAGTGCCAACATAAGGCAGATGAGCTCAGTTGGCATTTTTATCTTGCCGGCTTCTTTACCGGCTCACCTGGACGTAGCCATACACTCCTGCTGAAATATTATCTTCATGGCTGAGAAGTCGTTTGACACTGTAGGCAGTGCCAGCACCCTGTGAGTGCGATGAGACACGTTTCACTGTGCTCACAGCCACCGGAGCTTGTATTCCAACTGCTGTTCGTTCGCGGCTGCTAACTCGACATTAATTTGCAGAGAGATTGGCTCCTAGAGCCCTGCTTCCATGTCCTTTGGACGGTATATTTTTATTGTTTTGAAAGGGGTTGCAAATTCTTTTTGAAGTTTCTTATCTTGCTTTCTCCAGGGAGGAGCAGAATTAATTATAAGCCATTTGGGGGACAAATACCCATTTAAATTCATTCATGAAAATTATTCCCTTTTTGACCAAGGCACAGTTCGTACCGTGCAGCTAGAAAGAATAGATTTCCTTCTGCTGTGGGCCACTGATACTAAGATGAGGAGGACATCGCCTTGATCTGGAGGAGGGATGTTGGGGGGGAGTGTGGTGGAGGGAATGATTCCGTGATCTGTCTGTGACTCACCCCTTGTTCCCTTACCCAGTCTACGCCTGCAAGCTCTCAGACCGGGAACATCCACTCTACCTGCGTTTGGTAGCAGGGCCCAGAACAGACACACTTAGTTTTGTTCTCCGTGAACATGAAATTGGAGAGGTAAGTAGTTGTGCATTACTGCTTTAGAGTGTACACGCCAGCTGGTCCTGTTTTATTGCTCTAGTCTAGTGATTTTACCACGGGAAAGGAGGAGGAGGGTAGGGTGGAGGAAGAGAGGGAGAGGGTGTTTGCTGTCATGCAGGAGGAGGGGTTGGTTAGTCCCGTGGAGGGCAGCCTGCAGTGTGTTTTTGAATGGCTAGAAGTGAACCTCCGGAGTTAGTCTATAATATAACTCTTTTGCAACACTCATTATATTGGTCTGAGATTTTCAGAGGTGGGGGAAATAAAACTTTTACTTGATCTCCACCAAAAGAGTCATTTTCACCCCTTCTACATCTAAATTCCTCTAATCCAGCTGAACTTTGAAAGCTGACACTCTCCATATGTTTGCTACTAACGAAGTCTCCGGGCTAATTTGCTCCGAAGGGAAATAAAAGGGAATTCAATCTCTTTACCAGGAAAGACATTTAACTTTGTAGAATCTTTTTTTCCTCTTGGCCCAGATGATTAGGAAATTATGTTTATGTGTATAGCATCGTTTGCCATTTTCTTTTCAGGGAGGATTGTATTTAGGCCAGTTCAGTTGAAGAAGAAAGCACTTCAGACTGTCCATGTAGATCAGGTGTCAGCTTTAAAAGGACACTTGAGCAAGTCTCTCAAGCTCTGGGTCTGTCTCAGTCTTTCGTCTGGAACGGGAAATGGTACGCATTGCCCATTTGGCGACGCAGTGAGAACAGGGTTTCTGGGTTAGAAAGTTAGGGAACCAGGTCTCTGCTTCTGTTCGATTAGTGGCGTGGCCTTGGGAGAGTCTGACCTTTTCAGTCCTCGGTCTTAAAATCTGTGAAGTTTGGGACTAATGACTTTAAAAGGTGGTTTTAAGCCACACATTAGAAATGTATTAAACATGCTTTGTAAATACTACGTTTGTGTCTATAAATTGGAACTTTATTTGGAGAGTTTTCAGAAGACAGTGATTTCGGACCCTTGAAATCTGTTTTGATTCTGATATTCTGAAGTTTTAAAAATTTGCTGTCATTCTTGGGGGGAAACTGGGTCTGGCCTTTTAATTGGCACGGGGCAGCGTTCCCTCAAAAAAGCCTTGCTGGACGTGTCAGCATAGTCTTGCCAGTGTTTTATTTTTCTTGATATTGGCCTTTTAAGTATTGCACATAGTTTAGTGGAATGAGAGCGACATTCGTTGTTTGGGAGGGAACTCTGGTTTTGAAATTTCCGCTGTGTTTCAGTGTTCAGAAGTGCTGTATTAGACTTGTGCACTGTGTGCTTATTTCTCAGTGTGTTAAGATTAACTGAGCTGAGGGAACAGACCACTCTATAGCTGTCAGGGACAGGGAGGAACTTTATTTTGGAGAACATACATGAAAAATAAAATTGTAATTAAAAAAATTTAATAGCATATTCCAGTGTAGGAAGTTTTGCTCTCCTATCCATGTTTCTCATGTTCTTTATTAACCAAGATCCATCTTTGGAAACCTTCTGTCACTGAGCCCGCTCGGTGGTTTTGTCCCGCCTCCTCTCTGTTCACTACGTTGGATCTTCTCCAGGCTCTCCCCTGCGCGCATCCCTGGGAATTCTCCATCACAGTTGGCCCCGGCCCTCGCAGAGATCCCCAACCGGGACCCGGGGCCCCTTTCTGGGGAGGGCGGGATGTGTGGTTTGAAAAAAACTTCTAGGTGATGCCATATACCCTTCTTGACATTCACTGCTGTGATGAAAAAATAAAAAGCAACCCCACAAACATTTATTTTGTGTTTTCTTAGTACCAGGTGCTTTTATAGAAATAGAACTCAGAGCTCAAGGGCAAGAGACAAAGCCCAAATAGGAGAAATAGGATAGCTACAATGTGGGTGAGAGAGATACTCAGTAAACAATTATAATAATTTTTATCTTTAAAAAAAATTTTATTTATTTTTAGAGAGAGGGTAAAGGAGGGAGAAAGAGAAGGAGAGAAACATTGGTATATGATCGGTTTCCTCTCGCACGCCCCCAAGCACGGACCCGGCCTGCAACCCAGGCATGTGCCCTTACTGGGAATTGAACCAGCGACCCTTTGGTTCTCAGGCTGGCACGCAATCCACTGAACCACACCAGCCAGGGCTTTATATCTTTTTTGATCAGGGTTACGAGTGCTCAGTGAGAGCTTTGTAATAGACTTAGTCCTGGGTGGAAAGGGAGGGGAAGACGTCATGGAAGGGTTTTTACAGAAAGTGGCATTTAAGCCGAGACTTGATGGGGGAGTAGGAGTTCTTCAGGCAAAGTGGAGGAGTGGAGAACATGTGCAAAACTACTTGGGGTAGTAAGTGGGGGGACAATATAAGAGAGGTCAGGGTCTTCTCTTACACTTAGCAGAAACAACCAAGGAAGCCACTGAATGGGTCATGACCAGATTTGCATTTTACAAAGAGTACAGTTTGTCTGCTCTTATCCATGGTATCCATGGTGGATGCACTTTAAAACCCCCAGTGGGTGACTGAAACCGCGGATAGACCAAACCCTTTTCACTTAAAGGAAGCACTTTACAGCTTCTCTTTGTCGTATCTGAATTGCCAGCATCACTACTCTTGTGTTTTAAAGTAAAATAAGGGTCACTTGAGCAGTAGCACTGCAACATTGGGACGCTCAGTCTGATAACCAAGATGCTACTAAGTGACTAACAGGCAGGGAGCATGTACCACATGGAGACGCTGGGCAGAGCGGGGGGGTGAGTCATGTCCTGGGGGGACGGGGGTGGAGTGGATGGCTCAAGATTTCTTAATGCTACTCACAGTGACGTGCAATTTGACACTTACGAATTGTTCATCTCTGGAATTCTCCATTTCATGTTTCTGGGCCATGGTTGACCCGGGTAGCTGAAACCATGGGAGAGAAATTGCAGATGCAGGGTGTGGGGAATGACTTCTATGTTCAGGCTGGCTATTTGGGGAACAGATGGGGAGCATGGAGTGGAGTGAGGAGGCCAGGTAGGAGGATGTCCAGGGTAGGAGAAGAGGATGGTGGCTAGGACGAGGGGCACAGCCTACATGGAGAAAAACACGCAGACTGCAGAACTGTTTAAAACGGACATGATTAAATGGATTGCGGGAGGTGAGAAAGAAGTGACAATGATGACTCCAAGTGGAGGGAAGAGGTGGAGGGAGTGTGGGGTTGTTTCTAATGTTTCTGGAGGTCAAATCAGGAGTGAGCATGTTAGGTGGACTCGGAGACGTGGAGGCCTCGGTCTTGTGAGAAGCGTTTGGGAGGACGGCGGGAAGAGCGGGGCAGCCGGGGTGGCAGTGGCAGGGCTGGTAGCACAGCTGGGCGCCTGTCGCCGGGCCCCCTGCGGCTCGGGGAGCCTAGCCACACCTCATGTGCTCATGAGCAGCATTCCTGAGTCCTGACAGAACTGAACACCTGGCATTTTTCTTTTTTGCCTTCTCTCCTAGTGGGAAGCCTTCAGCCTTCCAGAGCTGCAGAATTTCTTGCGTATCTTGGACAAGGAAGAAGACGAGCAGCTGCAGAGCCTGAAGAAGCGCTATGCAGCCTATAGGCAAAAGCTGGAAGAAGCCCTCAACGAGGTGTGGAAGCCCGACTAGGGGCTCCAGTCACTTAGGGCGGCACAGGGACCGCGGACAAACCAGCAGCAGGTGTCTCTTCTCGGAGGGCTTCTCCTTGCCCTGTGATGCGAGGCTCTTCCCCCTTTATCTCTAGATTTAGTTCCCCAACCTGGGCACACGGCACCTGCGCCCTCACAGCCTCTGGAAGGGACTGTGCGCATTTGTTGTTGGGGCGCTGCGGCGAAACCTCCTGGCCGGCTCTGAATCGGGAGCAGCTACAGCGCTTCGAAGCATGGACTCTGGGTTTTCGTTTTCTCATTTTCTTCTAGTTACTTTAATTATGTGAGGATGATGTTAAGCTTCAGGATGTGCACATGGTTTTTTAAAAGCTTAACAAGGAACCTGTCTGAATACTTGTCCTATGTTGAAACTACCTGTCTGTTGTCGTCGTCGTCGTCGTCGTCGTCGTTGTTTGTTTGTTTTAAATATCAGAGGGAACAGCCATGTGAATTGAAAGGCACAGTAAGCTAGGAACTCTGAGGACTTTGTGAAGGATTTTGGAGGAGCTTGACATTTCAAGAAGGTAAAGAGCAAGTTTGGAAAAAATGTGTTAGTGGAGGTGGGCGGAGCTCTGAGGAGCGTGGTTTGGGTGATGAGGAGCTGGCGAAGAGGAGAAAGGCGCATTTGTGTGTCAAGGAGGTAGAAGCGTTCGGTATTGAGGTATGATACCCACTGTAGGATTGCTTGATTTCTTGGTGAGTGAGATGCGGGAACAGAGCCAAAGAAAGTGGGAGCTAGACCAAAAAGAGGGGCTTGTAAGTGCAGCTGATGGGAAAGGCAGCATTCAGGCAGCTGGGTTCTTGCAGAGCCGGGCAGAGCCTGGGGCCCCCAGGTGGACCAGTGCCCGGATTCTGCCTCCCCCGCGTGGGGGGTCAGTTGGTGCGGCTCCTCTGAGCAGGTGGAGCAGGGACTATTTGCTAATAACTCCCGTTAAGTTACAGCTTTTTCCTGAGATTGTTTTCAAAGCTGAAAAGGAATCTGGGTAGGGGTCCCTGTTTTTCCCTGATTGTTAGCGGGGAGATTTGTCAAAGAGCTCAGAGCACACATTTGTGACAATCAATCCCTCCATTTCCCCTCCCGTCCCCTCCGTTTTCCTCCTTCCCTCTCCCTTTCTCTTCCTTCTCCCTTACTCTTAGAAATTGAACTGTGTTCCTGCATAATGGAGAACAGGGTATGGATGGAAAGATCTACCACAATCCGATCCTGAGTCCCAGAGGAGGACTTGATTGTAAGGAAGAGGGCAGCCAGAAAGGGAGGAAAGTCCACCCCCAGTGACCACAAGAGAGGCTCTTTTATGGGAACATTTTAACAAAAGTGCATGTTCCTACCAACCAAAGAAATGCATGTGCAATAGAAGCCTTCCTTAAAGCAGGTTAAGTAAACTCATTTTATGCAACAATCTGAAAACAGTGGGAAAGGCGTGCTGTGGTTCTAGAGGGGGATTTACAGTCTATTTTTTTGTCTAGATTTTTTTGTTGTTGCTTATAAATTCCCAAGGAATTGTTAATACTTTGGTGACACCTAATGGATTCTTTGTGAAATTCCAAGGTGCTTCAGTCCTTTGCCGTTGACGTGAACTGTGCCTTTTATTGCATTTCTGTTTCCCTGTTGGTGGCTCTTCTGATGGTCAGAGACGCCCATCGTGTCGGAGGCAGATATGTGTCGGCGAAGCAATGCCACACGTTACTGAGACAATCGTATCTTCCTAAGCTTTTTAAAGAAAGTTGGAAAAAAGAAAAGTAGAACTAGCTATAAAATATGTATGGCACATCTTGTTTAATTTTGCATGTAACTTCTTTTTAGTACATTGATGAGGTTTTGGTGTCATTGTCATCCAACACTTTATTGTTCAGGGAACGCCTCCATGGTTTTTATACTGGTTTTACTATTCAGACTGTAGCTTGGGTTTGAGTATAGTGTTATCAGCCACCTGGTCTTTTAATTACCCATCCCAATAAGCTTATATTTTGTGAAGCATTTCTTTCTCAGATTAAGACAAGACACTGTTAAAACCTAATGTAGTAGCTGATGGGGATCTGTGAATTTTTTTTTAACTTGAAGTAGAGCATCTAAAATAGGCATCCTCACCTGTGTATCCAGAACCCTGTTTGCTGTCGTGTGCACTACAAGTTTCAATGTGGAAAACTTACTGTGTTGCAATTCTGTCAGCTCATGGTTCTGGAAGACCGATGGCCTCCCCCAAGCACTGGTTACCGCGGCAGCGTTGTTAATGCGTAAAAGAAGATAGGCCCTTGAGGCCACAGGTTTTTAAAAATCATTGTGCAAATTCTTATGTTAAATTAAACTATCTGAGCTTTGCTGTAATACTGTTTTCTCTTCAAAATGGATGGTACAGGAATGATGTCAAATGAAGGGGTAAGTATTGCAGGGGAGCATTTTAAATCACAGACGTAAAAAGTTATAATATTTATAATTTTGATGAGTTTAAGTTTATTTTTATAGGGAAGATTTTTCATCCCTAAAATTGTTTTTGGAATGGCAATTTGTTTCCATCATTAAAAGTTGATGTTGTTAGTTGATGTTTGTGTGTTTTTATTTATGACGCCACCCCCGGTAAACGAAGGTCACAGGAGTGGGATAAACTTCTTTGGCACACACCTGGGGACACATACCAGCATGTGACAAGTTTTACAAGGTTGGAGTGGCGCACATTTGTTCTTTCACATGTCCTTTTTCCTTTGTCTTATCCTTTGGGGAAAATAACCCTAGCAGAGTGTCTGCCCATACAATCCATTGCTAAAGCAGTTGTTTTAATCGTGAGATCTGCATACATTCAAAGTGTGTAAAGCATGTGAACAGTTTAAAGAATTATAAAGTGGGACACCCTGTGGCTACTACCAAAATAGAACATTGTAGTTTCCTTAGAAATCTTCTTTCTCTACGCCCCCACCCCCCAACCCCCACCCCATTCTTATCCCTCGGGTCCTTGAAACTGACACTTTCAACATAAAAAGTATTTGTATTTTTTAGTCAACCTGTCACACATGGATGAGGAGTGTTTGGTGGTCAACAGTGGCGACTAACTGGGTTTACTTACCACCCCATTCCCCTGTGTTCCACTGTCTTTGGGTCTTAGGCCTCAAGCCTTCCGTAGGTCAGTGTTTTTACTGCGGCACTGCCCCCTAGTGGCACTGATGAAATAGCAAGGCTATACCGATTGGTAGCGGGGGGAAACGTTTCAAGTGCTATAAGCTGCTTCACAAGTGAAAATATGATAGAAAATGATGGCTCTATGCAATGTACCGTCTTGACGGAACTATGCAGAGGAATCTAATTTGGGAGGTCAGCTTTGGCTATTATCCAAGGTGCGGGGGGGATGGTTTGAAATTTTTATTCTTTAAAAGGGTTTAGCTTCCTACCCTAGGCATCTCTTCAGAATTTGCCACCGATAACTTATTTAAATAAATATTCATAGGTTACAAAATCAGTTCTCAAGAATTGTATACTGTGTTTGGGACTCTGTCAGATGATCCTAATTAAGGGTTTTGTACTCTTGAAAGACAAGGGAAAGTGTCTATATGATATTCAAACACAGTGCTTACTGTGTACCAGGAATTACTCCAAAAACCTTAATATGTGTTAACTCATTTCCTCCCTCTCACCCCCAGTTTGCAGGTGAGGAAACAGATGTTCATTGGGGTCCGGCAGCTTGCCTGCGGCCCCTCTGTAAGTGGGCCGGGTCCGGGCAGTCCAGCTCTGCCTGTCCACCCTCTTCCTGTGAGCACATTCCAGTCTGTCAATTAAACTGCTTATTCAAAGCCTTTTTGGTTGCCTCTAACGGGCAGTTCACCTGAAAGCAGGTCTCTCTGGGTGTAGTTGGGATTTATGAGAAATGAAAGGACAGCCTTGATGTCAGAATGCTTTATCATTCTTTTTGTTGTCGTTCAATTAGCATTCCATTTAAGTGATTATACTAAGTTACATATAGTGAAACACCTGGCTGTGTTTGTTTGCAGGTCGTGTTGCATGGGAGAAACTGATAGGGTGGGCGACTGAACCCCGTGTTCTCACTACCGTTAGAAAGATAACTCCCTGGAACCACAGAAGAAGAGTAGCTTCAGAGTTCTGAGTTTAGGAGGAGCCCCCAAACACTTAAGGCTGGAGTTTTACTCCCCATCAAGGATGATCCTCTTCAAAGGAACATAGGAAACTTAAGTATTTTAAGTCTTTAAAAGTGTACACTTGTCTGGTGTGAATCACTGCTTGCTTCATTAAGTGTGCAAGAAAGCAGCTTTGTATAAGGATGGGGGGGTGGGCAGGGAGAGGGGAGTGGGCAGTGATAAATAATAACTGCAAAGTTTTTGGTTTTATTTTGTTTTTTGTTTAGTGGTTTTGGGGTTTTTTTGTTGTTTTTTTGGCAAATTCTTCCCTTTAATTTTACAAGGTGAGAATGGAGGGGTAGAGGACAGACCCTTTTTGATCTTAATAGTTTCCAAAGAGAGTTGAGATTCTCAGGTTTGGCTGAGGTAGCACTTGGCAGCAGCTGAACTCCAAAAGCTCTTCTCTTCTTCCCGTTTCCAAGAAAAGTGAGTATTGGAATTTTAAAATGCTTACACACACACCCAGACACAAACATAAGGACTAAGTCTGGTTTTTGGCTTTGTTTTGGGAGGGAGTTCTCTTAACCCAGGATGGTTTGTTTTTATCTTTCTAAACAAGGAGGCTTACCTTTAATGGGCCGCAATCTTGAATAGCACAGACCTGAGGGCGTTTGCACCCTCCCCTCACTTTATCCACCCTTTATGGGCACGTGGGATTAATTCAACCCTGGCGGCTCCTTGTCTTTGAAGTGCAGTTCCAGGGGGCTCTGCTCTAGAGGGCTTTGTGACTTTCAAGGGCCATAAAATTTTCTTAAATTCTAGAGATTCTGGAGTAGCAAACTGTTGTGTCTTGTCAAAACTTAGAAACCTGGAGTTATTACAGTGGTAGGTGCGGGGGCAACATGCTCATATCTCAGTCTTTTGATCTGAACTACAAATGGTGTCTTCCTAGTCTTTCCAAAATGGCAAACGTTTTCAAATGTTTTTTCATGCCTGTGTGCTCTTTTAAGGGAAACATTCCAAGTCAATGATTTTTAGGTAAAATCAAACATGTCTTCTAATGCCTTACCAATAAAAAATGCTTCTCTGAGAACACAGGGGTAGCTATAGAAATCGAGGAACTTGGGTCTCAGACTTCAGAGAAGCCCAAATTCCATTGCCTTTTTTCTTCTTTTTTTAGAAGATTTTATTTATTTACCTTCAGAGAGAGAGAGAAGGATAGGGAAAGAAACATTGATGTCAGAGAGATGTATGCGCCCCAACTGGGGCCCCGAACCCACAACCCAGGCGTATGCCCTGACCGGAAATTAAACCAGCGACATTTTACTTTGTGGGATGACACTCAACTGAGCCACAGGGGTCAGGGCGCCTTTTTTCGAAATATACTTCCAATGGGGGGTTGTGTGTGCTGGGGAAGGGAGTGGGCTTCAAGGAAGACAACCAGCTAGTGTGTAGAGCTGTGGGTGAGGCCACGAGTGATGTTTCTGCCCCCTGTCACCTCATGCTCCTTTTAGCTTGCTTTTTAAAATTTTGTTCTTTTGCAAGTAAGGTGATTGATCAAGTAAGTCATGTGAAAAGTTATTTGTTATGAAGCTGGCGATTGGGAAAGAGCAACGTTTAGGATCTGTTGGAAGAGATGTCAAGAGAAAATGAGGTCCTTGCATTGAAATGTTTCCATTAAAAAAACTGCATTTGTACAAAAAAGTGGTGAGTTCTGCATATTCCTAATTTTGCCTAGTTTCTGAAAAGCTTGCCAAATGACAAATGCTGGCATTACTGCTGCTACCAACTTCTTGATTCCCTCAGGAATTCACACTTTACGGTTATCTGCAGTATACATAGCTTCGGTGCCTCGGATCAGTAATATTCTAACAACATTTAAGCTTTCTTTCATATTATTGGAAATACAGTAAGGTTTGTGTTTATTAAAATGAGAATATTATGGTTCCTCCCTCCCCCCCTTTCTTCTTTTTCTTTTCTAGCCAGCAGCTTGGAACTAATTGTAATCATATTTGAGGAATGAGTATATCTGGTTTACTGTCAGGCTCTGTTATATCTGTATTACAACCATATATTTTTTTTTTAACCTTTCACTTTGTTAGTTCTGTTCATTGCACAAACAGAAACCTGAGTAGAACACCGAGTGTTTTAATTTCTTTCAACAAATATTTATAAATCACCCTGAGGATGTTAGGTGCTGGGTAGATTCCAGGGAGAAAGAACACCATGACCCTTGTCTTCATGGAAACCGGAGTCCGCATGCCATGCAAACTGGCAAGTGTAAGAAAGATAAAGTACAGAGGGTTAGGAGAGTTTAGGAGGTTAGAGAATGCTTCCTGGAGGAAGTGAACTAGAGCTGAGGTCTCAGGGATGAGTAGGGGTTAATGAAGCAGAATCCATAACGTAGATGAAAGTTTCCTGCATTATGGGGACTGGTTTCTCAGGTCTTTGGCAGCACGTTACATCAGCGTCACTCTTACCTCTGTTTTCCCTCCATTATGAGAACAGAACTAGGGCTAAATTCTTCTTAGATTAAGAGTTCATCTTGGGCAAGAGTGGAGTTAAAACTTAGGACGGCAGTTGCTGTGGATCAAACCAGCTTTTTTTTCCCTGTGAAGTGTTGGCTTATCTCACAGGGCTGATGTGAGGAGTAAGCAAGATGGTGAACGTGAAGGTACTTTGTACCTGTAAAGCCCGATGCCGCGCCGGGCGGTATTATTTTCCAAGTTCTTGTTCCTACAGTGGTTTTCGTGCCACCTCTACCACTGGGCAAGGTGCTGACACTAAAGTCCACCTGGAAGCATCCCCTAGGACGCGGTTTCCAAGAGGGGCATTTTTCTAAGCAGAAACTTCTTGTTTTTTAAACTCAGGCTTAGGGAAGGAAATGGAGTTAATAAGCAGAACACTTGAGATTCTAATCTGGGGTGACTGGAAGATTAAAAAATCACTATTCATTGCCTTCCCTTGTGCTCCCCTTCTATACAGTGGCAGAGTGTTGTCTTTCTTCTCTGACAGGTTAGAGCCCAGTGCTCAGAGCAGCTGGGACAAAGGGATGCCCATGCTATAGTGTCACTGAGGAGAGGGCCATGCCGAGACAGCCAGGCCGGAGGGCTGCGTGCAGGTGCAGTCGCAGTCGCGGGGAGGGGGCGTCACTCATTTCTGCTCAGTGTTGTCGTTCCTGTGACTGCTCCCAGACAGTCATCCGCAACTGGATCCGCAACTCACTTTGTATCTCCCCCAGCTGCAGGGCACATCTGTGGCACTAAACATTTCAGAGACCTCTCTGGAAGCAGCCGCTTGCGCCGCTTCGGGGGCAGGAAGGGGCCCCTGCAGGCGGCCCCTGAGCTGCAGCTCCCTCAAGTCCGTCTTCTCCCCTGGCCGAACTCTTACCAAGGGCCTGCCGTGGCACTGCAGGAAGAAGAAAGGGGCAGGAGGACCGAGGCCTGTTTTTGTTTTCCCCTGCTGGGCAGAGACCCAGAGCTGGCACCCGGGCTCTGTTTTCGTGGCGGCAGCCGTGGAAGCATAGGCAGCGGCTGAGGGCGGCCCTGTTGGGCTCAACATCAGCAGTCACTCATTCCAAACTGCTAAAAGAACCCAGGGTGTCACGTTGATCTCAGACCTAATGCTGCTGCTCACCTCCTCTGGGGGGGGTGCTGGGAGATGGGAGGACAGGAAGAGACGTGCACAGTGCAGCCTTTTGCGGCCATTTTCTTAGGGACTTCAGCAAGAACAGAATCAGGTGTGCTTCTGAGCTACTTTCCGAGCTTTGGGATGAGGCACGGGAGTAGTGACTGATTGTCTTGGTTTGGACCCCAGATGCCTCAGAAAGCAAGCCAGATCCTGACACGCTGCAGCTGCTGACACCTGCCCTGTCCTCGCGTTCCGCTCTCCTCCGCACAAGCTCCGCCAGTTACAGAGACCCCTGGAGAGAAGACTGGGGACTTGTGACTGGAGCCTGCCAGCCAAGGAGAGCCCATTAAAATATTTTCCACCCTGTGCAGAGAACATTTTAGCAACCAGTTCAAGGAAGCTTCTATTTGGTTTTAGTAATAATAGCAGGGAACCAGTGCTTCTAGTCATCAAGCATGTAATGTACACTTTTTCCCTCTCCCTTTGGAGATAAGTTGAGCCTTTACCAAAAGACAGCTTTGCCTTGTTCCAGGTTATCTGCAACTGGATAGATTTTTGACAAAAGGCATGACTCGGTTTTTCCTTTGGTAAACCCGCATTGGTCATTTTATTAGTCAAATATTGCAGCATAGCAAATTACTCCAAAATCAGCAGTTTAAAACAACAATGAACATTTCTGTATTATGTGGTTTCTGTGGGTCAGAAGTTTGGGACAGGTTAGCTGATGCAGCTGGCTTCGTGGGTGCGGGGGGGTCTCTCATGAGCAAAGATGTCGGCCGGGGCTGGGTGTAGTCACCGAACTGGGCTAGGCTGGGCCAGGGGTCTGCTTCTGAGATGTCCCACTGGGCTGGCGCGGGGCATTCGCAGTAGTCCTCTGACCTTTACCACATAGACCTCGCCCTGGGGCTGCTTGGGGGCCTTCCCGTGCTGGCCGGTTTCCCCTGGAGTAATCCGAGAGAGAACAATGCGGACGTGGCCGCGATTTTTATGATCTAGCCTGAGAAGTCACACCACCACGTGTCCTGTCCCATTGGTGGCACGGACCAACACTGACGCATTGCAGGAGGGGACTACACAGGATCATTAATTAGGGCCTCCTTGGGCACTGGCTCACCACAACCATGCTGGAAACAGGTGAATGCGGCGTGCAGACAAGAGCTCCGTTTTGATTTCCTTTCCAACAGCTATGCTATGAAGTGGGACAAGAAGCCACTTTAATGGTAGCGGCACCTCCCGTTCCCAGTCTGAAACCAGTTGCCTTGTAAATAGAGAAAGCGGGGACAAGTTCTCTTTTCCTTTTTTTCAGTCTAACATTTGCTTTATATAGTAAGGTGCTCCTCTGTTGGGTGCATAAACATTTATGAATTTTATGTCCTCTTGTTGGATCAATCCCTTTATCATTATGTAATGCCCCTTGTCTCTGGTTACAGTGTCTATTTTACAGTCTGTTTTGTCTGATATACGTATAGCTTTTTTGGGGGGAGGGTGGGGTTTCATTTGCATGGAATGTCTTTCTCTGTCCCTCCACATTCAGTCTGTATGTGTCTTTACATCCTAAGTGAGCCTCTTGTAGGCAGCGAGCGTACCAATGGGTCTTGTTTTTGTAAATCTATTCAGCCACTCTGTCTTTTGGAGAATTTAGTCCATTTACACTTAGTAATTATTGAAAGATATATACTTATTGCCATTTTGTGTTCTGGCTGTCTTATAGTTCCTCTCTGTTCCTTTCTTCTCTTACTCTCTTCCTTTGTCTGATGACTTTCTGAAATAGTATGCTTAGATTCCTTTACCTTTTGTGTATATATAGTACTGTAGGTTTTTGCTTTGTGGTTACACTGAAGCTTACATATAACAACTTGTATTTGTAAGTCTGTTTTAAGTTGGAAACAAATTTGAACATGCTGAACCTGTATTTTCACTCCCCTTTTATGTATTTAGTATCACATTTTACATCTTTTATCTTGTGTATCCCTTAATTATTGTATAGTTATTACTTTTGCCATTTAACCTTCATACTAACTTTATGATTAACCCACTACTTATATATTTACCTTAACTAGTGAGATTTTTACTTTCAAATGTTTTTTTTTTTTAAACATCCCCCATTTTTTCAGCTTAAAGTCCCTTAAGGATGGTTAAGTGGTGATGAGAGCTTCCTTGCCTGGAAAACTTTCTTTCAATTCTGAGTAATTTTGCCAGATAGAGAACTTGTGCTTGGAAGGTTTTTTCTTAAGTGCTCTTTAAACTTACGTAATATCCAACAGGTCAGGAATAGGACATGGCCAACAGGCAGAGTAGGCACTCAGATATGTGATGGAGTGGAAAATCCTTCGTAGATCGGAGACAGCAAGTTTAACAGAAACATGGCTTTGACGCCACATCTTTAAAATCCTGACTCTAATGAACTTTGTGCGACTGCATAAATTAAGCTGAGGGAAAAGCCCTATCCTGCACAGCTATTTTTGTCCTAATACTAATTACAAGCATCCTTAGTATCTGTCTACCCTCTGAGGACCCACCAGCAGTCAGAGCTGCAGCTTAAGAGGGCGTCAATGGATCTCAGGTCTCCCGGGCAGAAGATGGTCACCGCAGGCTTCCCCTTCAAGACCAAGATTTGTAACGTTGCCGACTCTCCTGTGCCTCCATGTCCCATGTTTCAATCTCTTTACACAACAATTCCTAGGCCACCAGGAGCAGTCTCAGCACAGAGCTTTCAGCCTGGGGCCTTTGGCTTCTCCAGCTGTCTGCTGTTGCCTCAACAGACTTCAAGGTACGCCTATGGCCCTTTAAACCCGCTGCTAGTAGAGAAAGAAGAGGAAACAAAGGCTAATTCTATAGGGAATTTGGTTCTGCAGGGAAGTCTCAGTGAAAATAGGTGGGCTAAATTATGAAAACGGATCTGGTGGAGTCTGTACTTGACCTCACTTTGTGAGTCCATCCAAGTAAACTGTCCCCTTTTTCTTGATGGCTTCACATTGTGCTATACCCAAACTCCCTGTTTTTCTGGTAGTAATCTGGCAACTTTACAGGAGTCTTCTAACATCTTGTTTTTCTACTTGGCCTTCATGATTTTTAAGATATGAGGCAACTTTCTAGATCTGGGTTTGGCAAATCCTGTCGTTTTTATAAATAAAGTTTCGCTGGAATACAGCCACTCACTGATGTAACTTATTGATTCGGGCTACGTCTGTGCTACAACAGCAGAGTTAAGTAGCTGCAAGAGACCACAAGGCCTACAAGCCTAAAATACTAACTTTCCCTTTTAGAAAAGATCTTCAACTTCATATGAAGTTATTTGGGACAATGGATCACATGACTGGGTATCAAGACACAACTCCTAGGAAGGTGAGTCTAGATTACTTAATTCAAAGCCAGCCAAGGTAAGATGGTTTTGCTCCAAGGCTATAAATGCATGCAGATTTATCAAGAAGGGTTCTCTGCGTGGTGCTCACTGAGGGACCTCAGGCAGCAGGGACCTCGTGTAGGGGAGCTTTCCAGGGATGGACAGACTGTGGCACCCAACGTGGAAATGGCCAGTCTCCAGTACCAGGTGAGTGATTAGAACATGAAACAGCACCAAGGAAAAAAAAGCATTTCGTCAATTATTATTTGTGGACTAAAACAAAGGACACATTTCCACTAGAACAGAAATAAATTTTAATTTGTTGAAAAGTGCAGCAGTGAACAGGGTCCTTTGAAGGGCACTTTCGAAGTCAAATGACTGAAATGACATAGAACCAGGGCAGAATAACTTCTAGGAACAGATGATGCAAACAGGAATTCACAAAATTCAGTGGGATATTAGGTGGTGGTAAAACTAAAGAACCCAAATATTCCCATCTAATTCCATTGGTGGATCAGGTGAAATACCCTTTTGTTTTCTCTTAGTAAGGATCCTGGGATAATTCTTTTGTTAAAAAAGCATTAATCCTTAGACACTTAAAGAACTTTTTTATAGATTAAAGTATAACTTCCATGGCTACCATTACTGTTTTGTATGAAAACCCAAGTGTTGTCAATTTGTATTGACAAAAAATGTATTGACCAAAAAAAATTTTTTTTGCAACAGCACCATTGGTCGAATTAAAAGGCGTTCAAAAGGTGTTTCCTACTCGGTATTGTATTTCAGAAAGAGCTTTGTAATCGGAGATCTTTATAAGGCAAAATCTATTTATTCCTATTGCCTCTCTTCGTTACTAATGGGTATATAGTTCTCTACTCTGAAGACTACCAAGAGATACGGACCTGGCCTTCTTAAAACGGAAAATAATCAAAATTTGAGAGTACAATTAAGAGGGAAACAAGGCAAGTCTTTCCCACTGGGTCCCTTGTACATAGACATTTTCAAAAGTTCAGTGCATTTTGGAGTCTGCTAGATTATGTAAGCTGAGGCCTCTTACTGAAAGATAATTTTAGTACAGATCCAGAATGAAGCCTGTCCAAGAGTGTGTCAGATTAGAGGCCACTCAACAGTTAGGCAGGAGATGCACTAATGAGAGGGCCTCACTGCCTCCCCATCACCCCAACAGAAGTCCACTGGTTGTAAGAGCAGTGACAGGGATGCGTCAGCAGCTGACTTGTGGATCACTATGACTTTACCCGCTTCCAGGAACCAGCATCATAAAATAAATTAAGTGAATAAGATGACATCACAGTACAAGATCTGGTAAGAGTTGGTTTCTTTTTATTCAGGAATAACTATGGCATTGATTTGGAAGTTGACTGAGTAATGTTAAGAATCAAAAGTGGAGAATAAAGCTGATACCCATGTTCAACATTGTACTTTGCTTTTAGTTACAAATTTTTATAACTTGCTTCCCTAAAACATTCACAGCAGAGGTGCTCATTTGCCTACTTCACCTCTAAATGCCACCAGTTAACGGGACTGCACGAGGTAAAGGAATAAACCCAATGGCTATTAACCAACCATTGCTAGCTGGCATTCTGATAGAAGGGCTGCTTATGACCATGTCTTACAAAGTGCTTAAAGCTCAACCTACGACCTTAAATAAAGCTAAAATCACTATTGCCTGAGTTGAACAGGTTACAAACCACAGTTCTTCCTCCTTTCCTGCTTTCCCTCCAACTAGCCTTCCAGTGAAGAAAATGGTGGGAACAGCATCGAGCCAAGAAACATAAAAATATGTGTTCTAAATAGTGAGGAAACCTCAACAAGATCTGGTTTTGATGAGAACAGTGAACGGGGCCCAAGTTACAAAGGACTCCAGAAACAGGAAGAAATTTAAAGGGAAGAAGGAAGGGTGAAGGAGCTGAGGCTTACATCAACTGTAAGAAATTTTTATATCTTAACAAATGAATAGAATGTCAGCAAAATGCAGAGAAAGTCAAAACAACTTCACACATGGGACTGAAACCCAGACTTCCTGCTGGACAGGCACTTACTGCATCCCAACTAGAGCCCTTCGACCTGCCAACCGGAGAGCCCCAGGTATGGAAGGCCCTCAGAAACACAACCTTCACCAACTCTTGGCAACTCTCTCTGCTGAGATACCTACGCCACTTCATTCTTCAGCGCTCGCGGGGGAAGTACTGAGAGAAGAGACACTCCCTTGACACCACTGGCGTTAGCTGGCACTCCATGTGGTTAGCAGCCACCAGAAAACAGATGACTCTCATTGTTGATAACCATCTGGAATTAGCCGGTACCAAAGCCTGTTTTATTTCAGTGTAGTCCCAGCCCAGAACTCTCCCCAATGAGCCGCGCTTGGTTGACAGGTTTTGAATTTGCGCCCTTTATCACACCACATTGTGATGGATATTATAAACGATATACTTCTGCTACTCTAGAAACAACGGTACTTGTTCTTAATCAGATGATTTAGCTATAACAGTTATTCTTCAAGCCATGTGATGTTAGTATTTGTTGATAGTGAAGTGTTCAATTTGAAATGCTGTACAGGTCCTTTGATTTTAGTTCAAGCTATAGATCAAAAACATTCCCCTGCCTAAAGCACTGCCATTTATCTGAATGGATTTATAAATTCAGACTTGGACCACATGGGGAGTAATCAAGAACTGCAGCCCCGGGACAGAAAGGGGACGGTGAAAACACAGACCTCAGGAGCAGTCGGACCAGCTGAATGAAGGGACCAGGGACAGCCGCTCCAGACAGAAGGGCAGAGTTCACAGTTTAACACATTGCACAAGTTGGTCAGCTGATTGGGCTGCTTTTTAAAACAACTTAAAGCCAGTCCAGAAACTTCCAGGTGTGGTCTTGAAGACTAGCTACAGACACCTACTACAATCACTTCATCAGAAAGAGGCGTGTGGGAACCCAACGGCACAGGTCACTACAGATGTTTTGAAAACCTTTGAGTCCTGCCGCCACCAAAATTGTTGAACATGAGGCGAGGGTCAAACCTGTATCTGGGGGAGAAAAATAAAAGGATGTCACATTAACTGTTGTTAGCCACTGAGTACATCTTTTAGAATGTTAAGTGGAAAGGATGGCAGGAAGAGATATCAAAGGGACAATTAAATCACCAGAAGGGAATCTAGTGGTAAAGCCTGTAGTATACATGGCATTTCCATGGCAAGTCAGCCAGCACAAGACAATGTGGCAGAAGGAGAGAGGAAGGGAGAAAAGAAACAGAAGTCAAGTTAATCTTGAAAGGCCGTAGGAAGCAGGCAAGGTTTGAACTGTTTGTTCTTTCTCAGGGGGAGGGATGATACGTAAGGTAGAAAGCGGCCTGATGGATGAGTCTAGCCCTTGCTGAAGGTCCTCCCAACAGCTTCCAAACCCTTCTTTTACAGTAAAGTCCCAGACTGTGGTGTGCACAGGTGTGCACCTCAGACATGAGGTTCAATCTGGCTCATTAAGAACTTAGGCAAGTCATTAACCCCACTGGCCGCCAATAAAGTTGTAAGGCAATTTATGTACGATGCCTGGCACGTAACTTATTTTACCATCCGTGGGAAAGTTACAGTGAATGCCGAATGGTAACTTGAGCTGAGACTTGGCAAACATACAGAGACTTACCACATACGTGTCCATGAAAGCTACAAATAACGTTGTATTTACTTTTTCCTGTATCTGCTATCTTTCGGGACAGACGAATGCTTATTATTATTTTAAAGCAGGGGCTGGCCAATTTTTTTAAAGGGCCAGATAATAACTATTTTAGGGTTTGTGGGCCATACAGCCTCTGTCCCTGCTACTCAGTTTTACTGAAGTACAGAAGCGGCTGCAGCACACACAGTGAGTGAGTGAGTGTGTGGGGCTGTGCTCTAACAGGTGTGGGTGGGCTGGGCCTGTGGGACCCGACAGCCCCAAATGTTTGGTAGGAGAGAATAAGCTTATGGCTAAGGAGCCTTTAAAAAATGAGTCCTAAAACGAGAATCCAGTTTCTCTCCTCATTCCCATATTGGGTTGGCCAGAAAGTTTTTTTTCCTGTAAGATGGCTCTAGTAGCGTTAAGTTGTCTTTAACTTCATTCAAAACAATTTTGTTAGATTGTATTGCGATGGCTGTCACATCAGTGTGCACTTAAAAAAACTTACCAAATTGGTAAATTTTTGTGTAGCCATTTTAATATTAAAGATGGAAGAAAATACACAAAATTTCCAGCACATTATGCTTTACTATTTCAAGAAAGGTAAAAATGCAACTGAAACACAAAACAAGATTTGTACAGTGTATGGAGAAGGTGCTGTGACAGGTCAAATGTGTCCAGAGTGCTTTGCAAAGTTCTGGGCTAGAGATTTCTGGCTGGACGATGCTCCACAGTCAGGGAGACCAGTCAAGCTGACAGCGACCAAACTGAGACACTGAGAACAATCAATGTCACACCATGTGGGAGACAGCCGGCATACTCAAAATATCCAAATCAATAAAATTATTAATGAAAATTAAAAATGCCTTATTTTACAGAAAAAACTAAGCAGACTTTTTGGCCAACTTGGTCTGAAGAATCATTTCACAAGATGGCAGCTAAATAACAACACTGCTACTTTCCACTGGTTTAAGACATTTCTTCCCTCTGTCCCACAATCAGAGTATAAGAACTCAAATAATCTTTTCCCAGTGAAAATTTAATTTAAAATTTTATAATTTTTGAGCAAAAGATGACAGGTTTTGCCACAGGCGTCTCAAATGCATGGTGTGCTGAGCCCAGTGTTAGCGGTGGAAAGTTGCTGTTCGAGAGGAATGAGAATGGGAGAAACAGAGCCGACTCAGTAGGTGTTAGTTAAACATCTTTCCTACCTTTGTATACTGCAGTGGACTCATATGTTTAAGCATTTGAGAGTTTGTACCTTCTATTTCACTGTCTGTATTTAATACATTAAATTTGCCGGTAAGTATTCACACTTCTGAGGGATGAAACGGAAGGCCTATGCTCTCAGCGGTGCTCGGAAACAGGGTAGCATCTGGTCGGTTACTCTAAAGAAGCCCCAGCTGTCACCAGTGCAATCAAGGGGTATCTTGACAAGAACTGCAGCCAGAAGGGGAGGCAGAAGAGCCCCAGTGGTGAGGAGTGGGGCTACGCCTGTAACTAAAGCACCAATTGGCACCAAAAAGCAAAAGTTTCAAACAGCTTATCTCCCCTGCACAACAGGCTGATGCACTGAGACACAGTATTCCCACTCTAAGTAGAAGAATGAGAAACACAGCGCAGCTCAAAGCAAAAAGGACCCATCAGGCTCCCCTTGCTATGAAGAACAGCACGACTGCTAGGCACAACTTGGCAAAGTCACTGAAGAAAATGGAAGCTTACCCAGGGTCAAAAACCCCTGGAGTGCGACAGGTTGGTCCGGAACAGGACTGTAGCATCATTAGCCGATAGTTCATCTTTCCTAAAAGCTCTGGGTCTATGCTTTTAGCAATGTTTGTGATTTGGTGTGGGTCTGCAGTCAGGTTGTAGACTTCTACAAACACCTACAGGAAAGGATGGAGGAAAGAAAAGGGCAAGGGGTTACACCTGAGTACTCATGTGAACTATTTCTAAATGGGGAGGGAGGAGGTAGACAACACCCCAGGCCCAGCAGGATATCATCTGGTCTCAAGGGCCTCAAAGGGAAATTAAAAAAGATCCCAAAAGAGCCCAAGGGTACACATGAGACAATGGAGCATCTGTTCTGGGCGTTAAATTGCTTCAGTCTATGGCCCACATGGTGGAAAGGGGCCTGTTTCAGGCAGCATCAGGAGGGGGCAGCGGGGGCAGGGATTATTTTCTATAATTAAAGCAGACAACAGAAGGCATAACCCTCAAATGGCAAGGTCTCAGAAATTAGCCTTAGTGATGAAGTTACTGAGTGGGAGTTGACATTTGAAGTTTATTTTTGCCTGAGAACTGTGAAGACAGGAAAGTACTCAAACCTGTATTATATGAGTATTAGGTTTCCCTCTTAAAAAGCAGTTTTGGATGCACTGCTGAAGGATACAACACTGTTATTTCTAACATTAGACATGTCTAATATCACTATTTCCCCTCAATCTGTATGCACTTTGTCCTCCAAATTGGAGTCCAGTGATAGACTGGGAAGATGGTAGGTAAATTCTGTCTATAACGGCTTCAAGTGGCTGCCCTTAGAGTATCATTTATAAAGTAGTTATCTCACTGATAAAGATCATGGGGGAAGGGGGACCGGAACTGAGTTTGAGGGGAGCTCTGTTGCCTGTCGTCTAAAGTGTTTACAAGCTACAAGCAAATGGTGTGCGAGTCAGTTTCGGAGAAACGTGATCATGATGAGCGCTGGCTCCATATGGCTAAATGGGGGTTAGCAGATGGGGCAGGTTAGCACCTGCTCAGAACAGTATGAAACCACAAGGGACCGGAGTCCACGTGCTCCTTCAGATAATCCACACTGACCTGTGCTGGCTAAAAGCCACCGTCTTCCACGGACGGAGTTCCTGGTCCTGCCTCTCACCTCCCCGCCAATCTATCTGAGCAGCACTGGATTATGCTGTGGTGGGGACAGAGGTTTCTGTACAAGCTGAGGGTGTCTGACCCTCAGCCCAAACTAATGGGGAAGTTAAACAGACCGGGCATGCAGCACACTGAAAAAGTGACCTGCACATCTGAAGTATATGCTTGGGTGGTGATGGGAGTGGAGAAAGCCTCATCCAGAAAGGTCACAGAAAAGCAGAGAATGGCCTTGGGGAATTCTATTTTCTTAGCTGAAGGAAATCTAAGTGGAAGTATACATAAGAAACCTCTTCCACAGAGAGCATCCCTGGGCCTGTTCTGCCACGGAGTCCAGCCAGCAAAGTGCCGGCAATGGACAGGGGTGGGGAGGTGGCAGGGGATCTCACCTCCTGGTCATCAAACTCGCAGTACTGCAAGTCCCACCGTGCTGACATGGTCCTCACACAGGCATAGGTGTTGTTATAAGCATCTTCACACACACAGTCTGGGAAACATTGCTGTAGGAGTATTTCAAAAGTTAAATGAAGTTAGTTCGATCTAATTGCCTCCAGGGGCAACCAAATTGGCTCAAACCAGACATACAAATGGACAGAAATTAGGAAACCTTCCATAGAGAAATGAATCAAAAACAGATGTGGGGCTTTGTTCCTTATTGATGTGATGGCTACCCTGACTAAGGAATGTGGTTGTGGTGGTTCTGTTGCCATCCTGTCTGCTAATCTCCTGACATGGATTTACTGTAATGGGCCCTGTAAAATGTATGGTTGGTAAGGAGGAGAAATCAGTACTCAAATGAGTGACTTTTAAGCTGTATTAGCAACTGCCATCCTAAAGGGCTGGAAAAAAAAAAGGCTAAAATGAACTTTGTAAAATCATCTGCAGGTAAGTTATTCATTATGAGTGTTCTTATCACTCAAGAGGACTTAGAATTCTAACAGATTTAAGACTTCCATACCAACCTTTGGTTGGTTCTTAACTAAATCCTAACACTGTGGTGTCAGGAGAATCAATTTCAAACGGAAGCCTATTTTCCGTTCTCGAAAGTGAGGCCGACATCGCTGTAACCGCATTCATGACCAGCCTGGCTGCCCCCGATGCAAGACCCTCGTGACGGCACAGTTACGGGTGGGAGCCCCATCTCTGCTAGATGCCACTGATGACACCCCTGATATAACCAGTACCACTACCGGCAAGGGTAGGAAAACAGGAACGGGTATTGATTAGTAAGGTAAGAATATGAGCAGATATGTGTACTTGTTACAAAAGTTGGAAGAATTCGAGTGCACATTCTGACAATACGTCAACAGCATCGTTTTTGTTTTCGTTTTCATTTTCATTTTCAGGATTACTGAATTTACCTTTGTGCATCTCCTAATCTTCCACAGTGAAGTGACAAAGTAAAAGTGAGAGAAACAGGACTCAGATTAAGGGTTCCAACACCTGATGCCTTGCTGAGCTGCCGGTGAGAAAACTGTCCAAGCCACCACAAACTATTACTCACAGATACTCCAGGACTCAGGGAAGGACATGTTGGGTCAGTGACATTACGACCTTCTCCTTGATATTCCACCAGGACATCTGATCGCCAAGTCACATTACTAGCACCTCTCTAGAAAGAAGAGCAAAAGTGGTTCCTGTGAGGAGGCATCTAGGCTGTGAAAAGGATTACAAAGTTGTTACTCTACTGCAAAAGGGGGCTTAGCAGACAACACTGATTGGGCTGTTTGTTCAGGAACTAGAGGCAATGACTAAAACTGATGCGTATGAAGGCTACCAAGTACCATGCCGGGTATTTATAAAGCCCTTGCAAGTGATGGTCGAATGCTTTGAGCATTTTATAGTGACCTACCAAGATTGCTTCTGTGCGGCAGGTCAGGAACGGAAACCAACAAAGCAGCTAAGCAAGAACCAGTCACATGTAAGGCACTGGGAGCCCAGGCTAGAATAAACAATCCCGTCCGTACACTCTGTGTGAGAACTATTTGAAGCCCGTACTAAGAAATTTATAGCTTAAAACACACAAGGACGAGAACTCACACACTTTAAACAGGGCTGTGCTAAGGACTGTAATAGGTTCAAAGCACTTCTTGAAGGTTAGAATGAGGACACCGCACAGACATGACCTTGTGGGGAGGGGGGACCTCTCCCTGCACCCCTTTAGTTCTCACCGCTGGACTTGTGAAAATAATAGTGACACTGACATAAGACTTAGGTAATAAGACAAAAACCAATTTAATATGTGTGCGGGGGAGAATCAAAAATATAATACTCAGATCATAAAATGAGGCTCAAAGGCATGACTGAACTAGGCACCCTTTTGTACTTTTCAGATAAAAAAAATTTATGAGAAACTGACAAGATAGATAGTCAGTGCTCATTAGAAAGGATTCTTAGCAAGGTCTGGGTGTTCTTAGTGAGGAATCTAAAGAAAGTCTGGGTAGTACATTAGCAAAGACGGTACAGGCCTTTTGCCGAGATTCTCTTAACTCTAGTGATAAGGTTGTCTCTTAGCCCTCAGGAGCAGCGAGGGCAGCTATCACATGGTATCACATAGGAGATTCACCTCCTGCTCTTGGGACAGACTCAGGGTTTTCTTCTTGTATGGGCAATTTCTTAAGTAGCTTTAATTCAAAATAATATCCCATTGTGGGGCATCTTGGGGTGGCCTGCCCTGAGCCCTGAGTGTATAGAGTATAAGACCTGTTTAGAGAAAGTTAAAGGAAGTAAATTTCCCTCTAACTCATCTATTGATTAGATGCAATTCCAACCAAAAGCCTAACACGACTTTTTAGGCAACCCGAAAAGCTGTGTTTAAAGTTTACATGGAAGCAAGATAGTTAGAATCCCTATAAGAACAATGAGAGAGGTACACCCGTACAGAGACTTACTTATACAGCTTTATTAACAAGACAAAATGATACTGGTACAGAGACAGATCAATCTTCGGAACAGAAAAGAAAATTGAGTATTTAGAGAGAAAAAACTGAAATTGGATCCCTGACTCATACAAGAAATCAATTCTAGATACAATGAGGACTTGAAGGTTAGCACAGTATTTTTAGAAGAAAATCTAAGAGAACTATTTTCTAAACTCAAGGCTCGGAAGCATTTTTATAAACAAGA
This sequence comes from Mormoops blainvillei, assembly GCA_004026545.1. Classification (NCBI taxonomy): domain Eukaryota; kingdom Metazoa; phylum Chordata; class Mammalia; order Chiroptera; family Mormoopidae; genus Mormoops; species Mormoops blainvillei. Next base: position 125,466 of record PVJD01000044.1, read on the forward strand.
CACAGAAGACACTAACCATAAAAGAGACGATTTATACATTCTACTCCTGTGATGTTACATGTTAATGTAAGGAAAAGACAAGTTACTAACAGGAAGAATATGCTGGGACATTTCACTAGGGAAGAAACACAAAAGGCATAAATGAAAAATTATTCACTGATTAAAAAGAATATATACAGTCCTGGTTGGTGTGGTTCAGTGGACTGAGTGCCAGACTATAAACCAAAAGGTCACAGGTTTGATTCCCAGTCAGGGCACATAGCTGGGTTGTGAGCCAGGTCCCCAAATGGGGGCGTGTTAGAGGCAACAGAACGAAGTGTTTCTGGTGCATGGATGTTTCTCTCCCTCCCTCCCCCTTTCTCTAAACATAAATAAAATCTTTTTAAAAAACCCCAAGGACATTAAAAAAAAAAGTATAAACAAATATTCAATAAAAACATAAGATGTTCAACATCATTAATCATTAGGGAAATGCAAGTCAAAACCACAAGATACCACATCACACCAACTGCTGTATAACAAGTGCTGGCAATGATGTGGAGAAACTGGAGCCCTAGGCCCTGGCTGGATAGCTCAGTTGGTTAGAGCATTGTCCCAGTACACCAAGGTTGTGGGTCTGACCCCCCGTCAGGGCACATACAAGAAGCAACCAATGAATGCATAAATAATTGAAACAACAAAGCCCTGGCTCGTGTGGCTCAGTGGACTGAGCGCCAGCCTGCAAACTGAAAAGCAGCCTGTTGGATTCTCATTAAGGGCACATGCCTGGGATGCGGGCCAGGTCCCCAGTTAGGGGCATGTGAGAGGCAACTGATTGATGTTTCTCTCTCTTCCTTTCTTGTCCCTTGCCCTCTCTCTAAAAATAAATAAATAAAATCTTTTTTAAAAATTTAAAATAAAATACATTTTTAATGAAGAAGAGATGCTGATGTGAAACCTCCTTTTCTCCCTGCAGTATGTAGCAGTCATCCTTTTGAGTCAATGTATACAGGTCTGTATCATTTAGTGTTGGCTTAACGGTGCAACAATTTAACCAAGTCCCACTGGATTTTTAGGTTTTCTGTTTTCTTCTGTTAACATTTCATGTATATTTTTTATAGTTAGCTCTGTATGGTGCCAGGTACGTAGTAGGTACTCCTGAATGAAATGTGTTCTTAAATTAAATTCCCAGACAGAACTTCTTGATGTGTGTGTTCTGAAGTGGTATGTCTTGATAAATTAGCCTCCTGACAGCTTATACTGAGTACGCTTTTATGAACAGAGTCTGAGTAGTTTCCATTTCTCAGACTTCTGCAAACAGTGGGTATCTTTGCCAATTCTGCAGGCAATAAGGGCCTCCTTTAGTTAAGCATTTCTTTGATCAGCATTGATGCAATCTTTTTGCATTTATTATGGCCGTTTCTAATTCCTCTGTGAGTTGACTGGTTACTTCTTTTACCCATTTTTCTACTGGGATAATAATTTTTACTTTCTAAGAACTCGTTTATTAGGACTTAGTATCTTTTTCACATGTTGCAAATACTGTCCCAATTTGTCACTGTTTTTATTTTGTTTATTATAATTTGGGGGGGCATGATGGGAAGAAAGGAGGATATAGACTGTCTATATGTGGGCTAATCATTCTTTTCAAAAGAAAACTCCTTCCTACCACAGAGAGGAGAAAAATCCTATTCTCTCTACTCCAAATTTAATAGCTTCAAGATTTAAGTTTTAAAGTCTAAATTTATACAGCCCGGAATTTACTTCTGTCCTGGCTCAGGCCTGACTGAGGGTTTCGTACTCACCAAAATGGGCAGCAGCGACATCCCATCCATCTGTGTCTTATTCAGGCTGTAGCCGGCAATGTCCAAAATAGTGGGACCCAAGTCAATGTTGGCAACGAGCATCTGTGGGAATGAGAACAAAAACAAGTTTTCCTTTTCTGTCTATACTCCTTCCCCCACCTCACTGATGAGGCAAACAGCATTTACTATTATCTTTGGTACAGCCCATACTTCCTTAGGTCTTACTGATTCATATATTCAAATATAACTATAGTAATTTAAAAAACAAAACAAAGGCTTATAGGGCTTGTAATATATGCCTCCGAGCAGCTATGTATTTATTCTGCCCATACTATTATTGATCAAAACATTAAAAAAAACTCTTTTGGGATTGCCTAGAGTCTGTTATGAATCATGAGAAAAATGCTGGTCTATTTTATACAAAGTGTTTTCCAACTTGATTATTCATACTAGTTTTTCTAAATTTAACTTCAAATGGACTCCTGACAATTCTGAAAGCCTCAAAGGTTGAATGGATACACCAAGGAGGATATTAGCCCTTTTAATAGTTTCTCAAAGTGATAGCAATGCCAAAAAATGTTTGCAATAGGCATTGATGACTGTAGGAAATTTACTCCAACGGTACATCAAGAGGTTTCCTTAAAGAGCACGAAACTTAGATGTTTCAGCCATTCTAGATATTAAAGATACTGCCCTGAATTTATACCTTTCCTTATTTCCTTGGTTTATTAGATGATTTTCCTTCTGTATATAATGCCTCTTTAGGACCTAAACCAACACAATCCAAAAGAAACATAAAGGACCATGTATATAATTTAAAATTATACAGTGACCACATTTAAGTGAAAAAGAAAAATGGTGCAATTCATTGTATATATTTTATTTCACCCAATATATAAAAATATTACTATTTCAACATGCAATATGAAAAATTAATATGACTTTGTGTTTTTATTTTTGAGCCAAGTTTGTGAAATCTGGTATTTTAAAATTATAATGTATCTCATTTTGGACTATCTCATATGGTCTATTTTTGGCCAGTGTAGCTGGTGGTTATTAATAGTGGACAGCATAGGCCTATACAGAACCTAAGCAAACACGCAGAAATCACTTTGGTCACAGGTTAGGAAAAGCTTTAGAGTGTTGACAATAATCCACTAGGGAAACAAGGGGGACTGATGCTTACTGAGCACCTATTCTGTGCCAGTACTTGGTGTTTACCCTCATTTGATCCTCATCGCAATCCTATGATGCAGTATTTCCCCCACTTAATAGGTGAGGAAATGAAAGAGAAGTAACTGAAACAAAGTCAATAGCTGGTAACAGGGAATGCTATCATTTATTCAAAGGAAATAACAGTCTTCAAAAATTACTGAGAAAACTTAGATCATCTGAGAGGAGGCCAAATGGGGATTTAAAAAAATAACTCCTACTAACCATGGTACTTTTAATTTAAAAACAAAATCAAAAGTACAGACATGAAAGGCAAGAAAACAACTTCAGATCATTGTTCATTAGGGGCCAGGCTTCCTGATAGCTAGGAAGACAGAGTAATACACATATCCTGGCTCTTAATCAGTTAGTGTGATTCTGCAGCTGTCAGATACGGCCACTCAGTGGCAGGCAGCTCAAGGAAAAGGCAATCCATATGTCGCCGAGGAAAAACCCCACAGCAATGTCTCTAGGGGTTATATGAGACCTGGGTTAGAGACATCTTGCCTACTCCCAAGTCCCCCAGGCATATTGGGCAGCTTGGAATATGGTCAACAAGAGTGTGTATGACAGTGAAAGAGATCATGTCAGGAAAGAAGAGACAAGCAGAGACACGACCTCCAGGATCAGACCAAGGCAACAAGACCCTGACTTGGGACTAAGAGATCTTCGGTGATGTCCAGAATATGAATGAAGCCAAGCCCAGCCCACAGGTATTACTAACGCGTCCAAGGCAGTTGTACAAGAAAAGAAAACAGTAAACACCAAAATAGTAGAACCCACAGAGATATAAAATGGTGACTGCCAGTGTCACCGGGAATTAAGAGCCAGCAGCTGTATGATGGGATGTTCTAACAGCAGTTTGCTTTATGGGGCCAAAGGTCTGTAAGTCCCAGTACAAACCAAATGACATTAAGATTTGGCACAAGTACCATGTACGCTATCCCAGGACTCTTTCTTTCCAGGTAGCTACAATGATCTCTTCCCTTCTAGGGTTTTGTTTGACTAAGAAGTAGAGTCTCAAAATTAGCACACTATGTCAGGAGATGGTAGACTTCTAGTGGGTACTGAGTATGAGTAAAGAAATCACCTGAGAATTATATCTCTGGTTTTTATACAATCAAGGATTAGAATAAACACTATGGGTCCATCACTGTAATGACTTCTAGAAACATAAGCATTTTAAGTTCCTAAAATGGTACAGGCGTTCCTCAATTTAAGATGGGGTAACAACCTGATCAAACACATCATAAATTGAAAATATAAGTAGAAAATGCATTTAATGTGCCTAATCTACCAAACATCACAGCTTAGCATAGCCAATTTCTATTGAACGCATATTGCTTTTGACCCTCATAAAGCCAAAAAATTCTAAGTCAGAACATTGTAAGTTGGGGACTACCTGTACTACTTTTACTACCATGTATAATCTCAAAAGATTCAGTTATGGATTAGAACTGAAAAAGCCTGGACAAGACCAAAAGTAGATTATTTCATAAATCACAGCCTCACATTTTGGGAATGTTTTGGAGATTTACATATTTATTTCTAAATATATACTGGGAGGAACCATTGGAGAAGTTTTCTTTGGTGTGTGTGTTTTTAAATTTTATTTTCATTAATTTTTGGAGAGAGGAGAAGGGAGGGAGAGAAACTTTGATGTGTGCGAAATACATCAATCAGTTGCCTCTCACACCCCCCCAAATGGGGACCTGGCCTGCAACCCAGCCGTGTGTCCTGCCCAGGAATCGAACCTGTGACCTTTTGGTTCGCAGGCTGGCACTTAAATCCCAGGGCTGGGATTTAAATATACAGACATTATGATCAAATAAGAAGCCCTAGAAAACTCTGAAATAAAGGGTATCATGCCTTGAGACTGCTTCTATTTTAGTTCTGGAAGGATGACAGTGCTGCAGAATCAATGAAAAAAGTACGAAGGCCTTCGGGAGGATACGATGGGATTCCTGATGGTAAAGAATTCATGTAGGGCTATCAAAGCAGACTCAAAAGACATCAGAGAGCACCCAAATCCACTTACTGGAAGGCACTGGAACTGCGTAAGCAGAGACCTCCCCACATCTCGGGCTGCTTCATCTGGATCTGCCCCTGAGCCCCAGCTTCTCTAACAAGGAAGAAGCCCGTAGGTACACTTAGCGTCCTCCCAAATTCACAGAAGGAAACCAATGCTTATGGTGTCCAAAGTGTTAAAGCCAATATGTGGTCTTCCTGACTCCCAGTTCGGTTCTATTCCTCCTGCGTCGGGCTGTGTCATGTTAGTTTTCCTGCTAACCTTTACCTGTCTTAAAATCCCTTTGAAGAAATTCTACCACCAAATCTAAAGCTAGATTAATTTCTGGCAAGAGGAGAAAACCTTGAGAGCCTATCTTTGGCAACCACACATCCTACCATGCTCTCCAAACAGCCAACACAAAGCTAAAACCACTGGTCAAACATGCCCTGTTTTTGCCATCAGGCTGCTGACAGCTCAGCTCATTATGCCCAACTCATAGCCTGTGTCACTCACACAGAACAACTGGCACTAAGACGCCATGCTCCCAACACATGATGAATTATCCACTGTCTCTGGCATTCGTTGTGGTAGATGAAGGTCAGGGCATTTCAAACTTCTCAAACTACACCTGTCAACACAGCAGTGTAAAAAATCATGGATTCTGAGAACAGGCACAGTTCATACTCAGTCCTGGTTCTGCCACTTACTGTGTGACCTTGGTAATGTCCATTCAACTAATGTGGATGTTCCCCAATATGTGTTAAGGGCTTGGTATTCTAAGTTTAGACAGTGCCTCTCTTCTAGGAACCCCTAGAGTAAAAAAGACAAGCTCAGTAGGGTGTGATAAGTTTGAGGCCAGCTAGGAACACGGGGAGGGCACCTATCCTATGTGGGGCCAGGGGTCTGCAGTGCCTTCCCAGAGGGGACCCCTAAAGGACAATTAATATAGCCTGGTGAAAAGGGTAAAAGATGGGCATTCCAGACAGAAGGAACATCAGTCACAGACAGGCAAGGAGGTGAGAGATGGCTCGCTTAAGAAGTGAAAGTAGTTTAGTACAAGGGCCACCTTCTGTCCCTTGAACAAGCCAAGCTCATTCTCACATTTGTGCCTTCACATTTGCTGTTCTGCTCAGAACACCCTCCCACAGATCTCTGTACGACTAAATCCTTCTCGATGCCCTGGTCTCTGTTCAGATGCTGCAGAGGCTTTCGCCGGCCACAGTAGCTCAAGTACCTGGTGCTCTCTGACACTGGGAGTTAAGAACTGATCTTCCCCGACTGCTCACTGCTGTGTAACCTGGCATGCTGTGCTGGCACAAGGTACTTCATAAATACTTTCTGTCTGAGCTACAGTGTAATTGTTAAGTGTATGGACCCTGCAGCCAGGCTGATGAAATTCTAATACAGGGTTGATATATCTTAGCTACACAATCTTGGACAAACTGTTTAACTTCTGTGCCTCAGTTTCCTCACCTGTAAAATGGGGCTGATAGTACATATATGTCATAAGACTGTGAAGGTTAAATGAGTTAATATAGGTAATGCATTTAGAATAGCACCTGTCACTACTAAGCATTCAATAAATGTTGTTATTGTTGAAATAGCTTTCTAGGAAGATTGTTTAGAAAAGGGCAAGTTTCCAATTTTATTTATTTGTTTTAAAGATTTTATTTGTTTATTTTTAGAGGGGAAGGGAGGGAGAAAGAGGGAGAGAATCATTAATGTGTAGCTGTCTCTTGTGCGCCCCCTACTGGGGACCTGGCCAGCAACCCAGGCATGTGCCTTGACTAGGAATCGAACTGGTGACCCTTCGGTTTGTAGGCCGGCATTCAATCCACTATGCCACTCCAGCCAGGGCAAGTTTCTAATTTTAACATTTAGATGGTACTGTTAACTTGAAGAAAACGGACCAGTCTGTCCCACGAGCAGCTGGCTGACACTGCACTCTGTTCTCACTCAGCCTCCTTCCCCATACTGGTTAGAAGTGGCCCCAGCAGCCCTACACCTTGAAAATGCACATAGCTGCCAACACACTCCGCAATCAGCTCTCAGCACCAAGATCAATAAAAAGCTTTTAAGATTTAATGATCTTCCAAACTTGTCTATCGCCTTTGTATGAAGAGGCTCATTGAGGGTGTGGAATTCGTAGTGGCAGTGACTGGCTTTAGGAATATGGGTCTTAAGAGAAAAAGAAAACCGAAAGGCAATTATGAAGGTCATTTTACTTTTCCAAGAGAATTTTAACAGAATTCCATCAAGAGCATTGCAAAAGGAAATTAAGTAAATGGTAGACAGTGAAATGAGTAAACATTAAACCCCCAAATTAAAGTATAAATTACTTTATAAAGTCTGGCCCATTTTCATATTTTAGCTTATATAATATATTTGCTCATTTTCTTTTGCTCCACAGAAGACTGAAATTTTGAACCAGGAAAGAGAGAAGACATAACTTGGATCAATTTTTATCTCCCAAGCATTAGACCAAAGTGTTTTGGGTCAAGGTGCCCATGATCTCTAGGAACAAAATGCCTTGGTGGTAGTCAGCAAGTTTGGAAAAAGACACTGAAACTGAATGGAAATAACAACAAAAGAATCTGGTACCTTATGACAATTCCAGGTGGGAGAATCAGTAGAGCTGAAAAGCATTAGTAAGGAAGAATCCCACAGAGAGAGGAATTAAATATTCTCAGAAGACAAGTTTTCCACAGCCTTACACTCCAAGTGAGGTCTGATCGGCAGCAGACATTAATTACCTGAGAGCATGTCAGAAGTGCAGAATCAGAACCTCATTTTAACAAGGCCCACAAGGGGTCTGCACAAACTATAAAGACTGAGGAGCTCTGCTCTACAGGATAGTGGGCCCCAAACTGACTGCCTCTCAGAATCATTTATGAGCTACAGAAAAAAAAAACAAGGAATGGGTCCATATTCCAGCCCAAGTGAGTCAAATCAGAATGTTTCTAGATGTTGAGCCTTTCGCAACTTCAGTGGGTAAATTTGATAGCAACCAGGTAGAAAGTTGCTGCTCCAAGACACAGTAAAGATCTAGTCTCGAGAGAAAAGAGGAAGAGTCAAGATGGAGAAGTAGATAAATCCTGAAATCACCTCCTCCAACTAATGCATCCAAATTACAATTACAGAACCACCATCGCTGAGAACTACCTGAAGCCTAGCTGAAGAGAAGTCCTATAGCTAAGGATATAGAGAAAAAGCCATGTGGGGACAGGCAGGTGGGGCAGAGACACAGACCGGGCAGGTCCATACCCATAGTGTGGTGATTAATAAATGAGAGGAATATTTTGGATGCGAAGGTTCCCCCAGAGCAGGGAGGAGTCCATGCCTCATACCAGGTTCGCCAGCCTGGGGCACCTCTGCCAGGAACAGGAGTCACATAATATCAGGCTTTGAAAACCAAAGAAAATTATGTACAATAGAGGTAAAGTGCTGTGGGAGATCAAGATACTTGTCTTAAAGGGCTCACACACAAACTCACCTGCTCCAAGCTCCAGGGCAGAGGCAGTGGCTCAGAAAGCACTTGGGTTAGACAAAGAGGAATGAAACTGACTAACTTTAGGACAAGGGCTGGAGGAGCAGGTTTGGGCAACTCTCTTAGGGAACAGAAAGGGTGGCAGGTGCCATTTTTCCTTTGTTCGGCTCTCCCCCACCGGGCTGGCCTGATTGCTCTCCATTAACTTGGCTAACAACATTTGCCGGGCCCGGCATCTCCCTGAGATGCTGCCCCACCTAACCCGCTCGCCTACCCAGCGCCTCTTACAGAAGCTCCATGCCCCCCACCCCAAGAAGCGGCAGTCTTGGTGACCAACACGCACTCTCCCAAAGAACCACAAACCCCATACAAGTGGCAGCCAGCCTCATCTCACACTGCGGCTACCACAAAGTGGTCCTAAGCCTGGCAAAAGTGACAACCAGTCTTGAGTTGCCACGTAGCTCCAAACAGCAGCCTTAGACCTGGCACAAATGGTGGCTGGCCTTTTATGGTATAGTTCCAACCAACCGGTCCCACGCCTGGCATGAGTGGCGCTGGTTCTGGTTAGTGTAATGGCCTCTCTGCCACAAGTGGCAGCTGGCTTCAGTGCACACTGGTGCTCCTCCCAAGAGGCTCCAGATCCGAAGCACCCAGTGTCTGTCTTCAGACTGATCTACAGCCCCACCCAAGTGGTTCTACAAGTGACACACCAGACAGGTGGCCTTGGCTGGACCTGAGACTGTGCTAGAATAACTCCCACTCCACGGTATTAGCCTCCTCACAACAGCTTGTGCACTGTAGCAACAGCAGGTGTACTCACAGCCAGTTAGCCCAAAGATTAACCCCACCCACTGATGTGACAGCTGTAACTGAGGCCCAGCTACATCAGGGGGGCACACGCAACCCATACAGATGTTACCCCTGGAGTACCTGGCTCAGGTGACCAGGAGGACTGTGATATTGGGCCCCACATGACACCTACATAAGGCGACTCTTTCAAGACTGAGAGACATATCAGATCTACCTAGTACATAGAACCAAACACGTAAAGTCAGTGAAATGAGGAGACAAAAAGTATGTTCCAAATTAAAGACAACAAAACTCCACAAAAAGAACTAAACAAGAGACAAGCAATGTACCAGATAGTTTGAAACAATGGCTATAAAGATACTCATCAAACTCAAGAATATAAGATCTCGGTGAGAATTTGGATAAAGAGATAGAGAATATAAAAAAGAACCAATTACAACTAAGAATACATTAACAAAATGAATAAATACACTAAAGGAAATCAACAACAGAGTAGATGAAGCAGAAGATCAAATCAGTGATCTGAAAGACACGGTAGTGGAAGACATCCAACTGAAACAGCAAAAAGAATTTAAAAAATGAGGGACTTCTGGGACAACCTCAAGCATACCAACTTTTGCATCATAAGCATCTGAGGAGGAGAGGGAAAGAAAGAGATAGAAAACCTATTTAAAGAAATGACCGAAAACTTCCCTAAGCTGGTGAAGAAAAGAGACATACAAATTCAGGACACACAGCCCCAAACAAGATCAACCCAAAGAGGCCCACACCAAAACACGTCATAATTAAAATGCCAAAAGTTAAAGACAGTAATCTTAAAAGTAGCAAAACAAAAACAGCTAGATATGTACGAGAGCTCCCATAAAACTATTAGGAGTTTTTCATCAAAAGGCTGATGAAGGCTGAAAGGAATGGCATGATATATTCAAGGTCATGAAAAGCACAAACTACAACCAAGAATACTATACCCAGGAAGGTTATTATTTAGAATGGAACGAGAGAGAATTTCCCAGACAAGCAAAAGCTAAAGGAGTTCACTATGACTAAATGGGCATAATAAATGTTTAAGGGACTTCTTTAAGCCTAAAAGGCCAAAACTAGAAATAAAATACAGGAATTAAAAAAAACTCACTAGTAAAAGCAAACACTTAATAAAAGTAGTGGGTCAATCAATTATAACGCAAGTATGAAGATTAAAAGACAAAAGTAGTAAGATCACATGTAAATACAATAATAAATTAAGGGATACATTCACATACACAAAAACAAACTTGGACAAGGTGAGTAAAATACTTTGTGTTTTTAGAATGCATTTGAACTTGAGCAACTATCCGCTTAAGACGGCTATGAACATAGCTTGATATATGTGAATCTCATGGTAACTACCAAAAACCTTAAGAGGTCCACAAAAATTAAAGGGAAAGGAATTCAAACAAATACCTACAAAACTCATCAATGTATAAGAGAAGAAAAGAGAAGAACCACAAAAACAACTAGAAAACAATAAAAAAATAGCAATAACCATGTAAAATAACAAAGTATAATGAACTAAATGTTCCAAACAAAAGACAGAGTGGCTGAGTGGATTAAAAAAGAAAAATACAAGACCCAGAGATATACTGCCTACATCACATCATATCCAACTGAAAGATACATACAGACTAAAAGTAAAAAGATGGGAAAAAAAATATTTCAGGCAAGTGGAAACAAAAAAGCCAGGGTAGCAATACTTGTATCTGACAAAATAAGACTGTAAAACAATGGCTATAACAAGAGACAAAGAAGGAAATTAATAATCATAAAGGGGCCAATCCAACAAGAAAATACTAACTCTAGTAAACATCAACACAGCCATGTAAGGGGGCACCTAAATACGTAAAGCAAATATTAACAGATTAAGGGAGAAATTGATAGTAATACTGTAAGGGACTTTATTTCCCCACTTACATCAATGGATAAATCACCCAGACAGAAAATCAACAAGACAACCGTGGCCTTAAAAGACACATTAGATCAGACTGATGTTAACAGATATTTACAGACCATTCCACCCCAAACAGCAGAACATACATTTTTCTCAAGTGTACATAGAACATTTTCCAGGACCGACAACATGATGGGCCACAAAAGAAGTCTCAATAAACTTAATAAGACTGAAGTCATGTGAAACAATTTTACGATAAGAATATGAAAGTAGAAATCAATTATTTAACCCCCCGCCGAAACATGGAAGGCTAAACATGCTACTAAACATTTAATGTGTTAAGATATCAAGGAAACAATTAAAAGATACCCCAAGACAAATGAAAATGGTAACGCAATGACCCCTCCCCCAAAATCTATGGAACACAGCAAAAGCAGTTCTAAGAGAGAAATTTATAACAATACAGGCCCACCTCAAGAAACAAGAAACATTTAACATAAACAATCTAACTTTCTCCCTAAAGGAACTAGAAAAAGAACAACAAACAAAACCCAAAGTTAGTAAAAGGTATGAGACAATAACAATCAGGATGGAAATAAATGAAATAGAGACTAAAAAAAACAATAGAAAAGATCAATGAAACTAAAAGCTAGTTCTTTGAAAAGATAAACATTCATAAATCTTTAATGAGATTCATTAAGAAAAAGAGTGCCCAAATAACATCCAAAATAAGAAGCAACACAACTGACACCACTAAAATACAAAAGATTTTAAGAAAATACTACAATTATATGCCAACAAATTGAACAACTTGGAAAAAGTGGATAAACTCCTAGAAACATACAATCTTCCAAGTCTGAATCAGGAGAAACAGAAAATCTGAATGGACCACTTACTAGTAATGAAATCGAATCTCCCAAAAAATGAAAGTCCTGGACCAGAGAGCTTCAGAGGTGAATTTTACCAAATATTCAAAGAAGAATTAGTAACTATCTTTTCAAACTATTACAAAATAGTAAAAAGGAGGGAAAGCTCCCAAACTCATTCAAGGCCAGCAGTACCCCTATACCAAAAACCACAAAGACACTGCAGAAAAAGTGAATTATAGGCCATTTATCCTTATGAACATAGATGCAAAAATCCTCAACAAAATACTAGCAAATAAAACTTAGCAATACATTAAAAAGATCATATACATAACCATTTGGGATTTATTTCCAAGGATGCAAGGTTGGGTCATAAATGCAAATCAATTAACACAATATACCACAAATATAAAATGAAGGATAAACCTCATATGATCATATCAATAGATGCAGAAAAAGTATTTGACAAAATCCAACACATATTTATGATAAAAACCCTCAGCATAGTGTAGATAAAGGGAATATACCTGAAAATAACAAAGACCATACATAATAAACACATAGCTAACATTATACGCAGTGGTGAAAAGATAAAAACTTTTTCTCTGAGATCAGGAACAAGAAAAGGATATGCAGCAATCAGATATGAAAAAGGAATAAAATGAATCCAAACTGTAAAGGAAGAAGTAAAACTATCACTATCTGCTGATGACATATATAGAGAGAAAACCCTAAATATTCCACCAAAGAATTACTAGAATTAGTAAATGAATTCAGTACAGTTGCAGGATACAAATTTTTTTTAAAAAGTTATTTTATTGATTATGCTATTACAGTTGTCCCAACTGCCCCCCCTTGACTCCCCCCAGCATGCCCCATTCCCTAAGCCAATCCCCACACCTTTGTTCATGTCCATGAGTCATATGTGTAAGTTCTCTGGCTACTCCATTTCCTATATTATACTTTACATCCCCACAGCTATTCTTTAACTATGAATTTGTGCTTTTTAATCTCCTCACCTCTTCACCCAATTCCCCCACACCCCATACCATCAGGCGACCTTTTCTTAAATAAGTCCCTTGAACATTTCATATAATGATTGGGTGATGATGAACTCTATTAGTTTTTTTTGTCTGGGAAGCTCTTTATCTGGCCTTCGATTCTAAGTGACAGATTTGCTGGGTAGAGCAATCTTGGCTGTAGGTCCCTGCTTTTCATGACTTTGAATGTTTCTTGCCATCCCTTCTGGCCTGCAAAATTTGAGAAATCAGCTGACAGTCTTATGGAAACTCCCCTGTAGGTAACTAACTTCTTTTCTCTTGCTTTTAAGATTCTCTTTGTCTTTAACCTTTGGCACTTTTAACTATGATGTGTCTTGGAGTGGGCCTCTTTGCATCCATCTTGTTTGGGACTCTCTGTGCTTCTTGGACTTGATGCCTATTTCCTTCACCAAATTAGGGAAGTTTTCTTTCAATATTTTTTCAAATAGATTTCCAGTTTCTTGCTCTTTCTCTTCTCCTTCTTGCACCCTTATGATGTGCATGTTGGACCACTTAAAGTTGTCCCACAGGCTACTTATACTACCTTTTGGATTCTCTTTTCTTGTTGTTCTGATTAGTTGTTTTTTGCTTATCTTCTAAATCATTGATTTGATTCTCAGCTTCATCCACTCTACTGTTGTTTCCCTGTAAATTGTTCTGTATTTCAATTAGTGAATTCTTTGTTTCTGACTAGATCTTTCTTACGCTGTTGAGGTCCTCCCTAAGTTCCCTCAGCATCCTTATAACCAATGTTTTGAACTCTGCATCTGATAGACTGCTTATCTCCATTTTTGTTTAGTTTTTTTTTTGAGTTTTGATCTGTTCTTTTATTTGGGCCATGTTTCTTTGTCTGTTTTAGCAGCCTCCCTGTGTTTGTTTCTACGTGTTAGGGAGAGCTGCTATGACTCCCTGTCTTGGTAGCATGGCCTAATGTAGTAGGTGTCCTGCAGGGTCCAGGGGCACGGCCTCCCTTATCACCCAAGCTGGGTACTGAAGGTGTGCCCTTGGTGTGGGCTGAGTGAACTCTCCTCTTGTAGTTGAGCCTTGGTTGCTGTTGGCAGGTCAATGGGAGAGATTTATCCAGGACAGTCAGCTGAAAGGACTGGCTGTGACCGCTGACCACCAACCTCCACCCTCTGTAGAGGATCACCTGTGTAAGGGCAGGGTGGTGGTGCTCTGATGTGGTCTGTAGCTGTTCACTGGGTGCATAGGCTCTGGGGTTTCCCAAGTGGTTCAGGCCAAGGTCAGCCCCCACCTGTGTTCTGCCTGGGACCACCCTGCCTGAGTTATAAAGCAATATGATATGGCTGTACTTGTGCTGGGCTTGGAGGTTTCCAGGCAAAGCCACGATGTGAACCGAGGCTGGCTGCTGTTAGTGCCGGGCCTGGGGCCACTTAGCAAGAGGTATGGGGGTTGGGGGTTCACTCAGGTCAGCTATTGCTTGTTTGGTAGGATTTAGGAAGTTGTGAAGCATGAGCCAAGACCACCCATTCATATGGAAAAGTCACTGTTAACAGTTTGAGTGGTACCATAAGATGGGTGGGAAGGAGCCCCAGAGGGTTTCCAGGGTGGGACAAACAGTGTTGGACAGGTTGATGGAGTCTCAGATATGGTACCTGCCAGCTGGCTCTGTGCCCCTGCCAAAGGAGGGTTCAGAGGAGGGTCAGTGGCCTCTGTCAGCCTGTCTGTCCATAAGAAAGATGTCCCCCAGCCCTCACCTTGATGCCAGACACTTTAGTTCCTTCCCATATGCCACTGGTGCGTTTCAAGCTGCTCCCCTAGTGCTGGATCTCAGAGTGAGTGAGTCTGAGTAAGTCTGTGTGTGGGTTCTTTAAGGGGGACTGTTTGGGACTCCAGAAGTTTCTTCCACTGATTTAATCCCCATTGGTTTTTGTAGCCAGAAATTATGGGGTCTTATCTTCCTGGCACTGGAACCATGTGCTGGGTGGGCCTGGTGCGGGGTGGGCCTGGTGCGGGGCTTGGGGTCCTGGCTCCCTAGATATTCCTTCCCTATTTTTATCTCCCACATGTACATGTGGGACCAGCCCGTTCCGTGTCTCTGCCCCGCCTATCAGTCTGGATGGATGTGGTTTAATTCTGTAGTTGTCAGAGTTCCATTCAGCTCGATTTCTGATGATTCTGAGTGAAGGTTGTTCTATATTTTAGTTGCAATTCTGATGTGGTTGTGGGAGGAGGCGAGCTGTGTTTACCTGTGCTGCCATCTTGACTGAAGTCCCAGAATACAAAATTAACAGAAATCTGTTGTGATTTTATATTCTAATACTGAACTGTCAGAAAGAGAGGGAAACAATCCCATTTACAATGGCATCAGAGAAAATGAAAAATTTAACTCAGGAGGCAAAAAACCTGTAGTCTGAAAACAATAACAACACAGAGAGATCTGATCAGATTGCTGGGGAGGAATAGGGAGAAGCAACCGGAGGGTTTGCCAAGGCCATGGTAAGCAGTCCAGGATGGGACTGGCTGAGAAGCTGGATGCCTCCAGAGTGTATGGAAGTGAAAGGAGGGCTGGCCTTCTGGCTCCCAGGCAGGCTCTCTCTTGGCTCTCCAGCTCTTCTTCCTTAGGGATGCCTGGGTGATTGTGCTGCAGCTGCATTTTCCAACAGATGGTATTTTGGATGGGAAGAAATTTGTGGCATTGCCTAGGATCAGGATGGCCTGGCAGAGGGTGGCAGGTTTACTCCTTAGGTGTTTATTCTTTGAGGATGAGCTCTAAGGCAGAAGCCTACCATTCTTCCAAAACTGTGTAACTCTTGTATCTTATGCTGTGTTAGTTTGTAAACTAACCCTATAGAAATGAGACAACTAAAAACTAACAGGGGGAATGATAGGGGAATCCAGGTGTTAAGAGTTTAGCCTTAATTGACAGGCTTAAGTGATTAAAGCTCTAACTAAAGAGTTAAAGAGTTTAGCCTTAACTGATAGGCCTAAGTGACTAATTCTTGTAGAAACCTATTATTCCAAAATTGTGAAGCTTTTGAATAAAGACTCCTTTCCTTTATCATCAAACCTTTCCTTCTAGAATTTTGCCTAGAAGGTGGCTTCAAGTAACGGGGCCCCAACTTGCTGTTTGGTAACAATAATACACTAATAAATGGAAGGATATACCAAGCACATGGACTGAAAATAATATCATTAAAATGTCCACATTACCCAAAGCAATCTACAGATTCATTTCAATCCCTACCAAAATAGCAATAGCATTTTTCACAAAACTAGAATAATCCTAAAATTGTTTTGGAACCACAAAGCACCCTGGATAGCAAAGCAATACTGTGAAAGAACAAAGTTGGAAGTATCACACTATGTGATTTCAAACTATACTACAAGGCTATAGTGATCAAAACCGTATGGTACTTACCTGGCACAAAAACAGACATGCAGATCAATGGAAAAGAATAGATACCCCAGGAATAGACCCAGGTTTATATGCCCAATCAGTGTAAGGCAACAGAGACAAGAATGTACAAGGAGGTAGAACAGTCACTTCAATAAATGATGCTGGGAAAACCAAACAGATACATGCAAAAAATGAAATTAGACCATTTTCTTACACCATATACAAAAATAAACTCAAAATGGATTAAAGTCTTATGTGCAAGATCTGAAGCCATAAAACTCCTAGAACAGAGTATGTGTAATAAACTCTGACACTGGTGTTAGCAGTATCTTTTTGGATATGCCTCCTAGGGCAAAGACAATAAAAGCAAATATAAGCAAATGAGATGACATCAAACTAAAAAGCTTTTGCATAGCAAAGGAAATCATCAATGAAACAAAAAGGAAACCTACTGAATAAGAACATATATTTGCAAACAGTGTATCTGATAAAGGGTTAATATGCAAAATTTATAAAGAACTCATACAACTCAATATGGAAAAACAAACAATCCTATTCAAAAATGGGCAGAGGACCTGAACAGACATTTCTCCAAAGAGGACATACAGACAGCAAACAGACACATGGAAAAGTGCTCAGTATAACTAATTATCAGGGAAATGCAAATCAAAACAACAGAATGGCTATTATCAGTAAATCAACAAACAAGTTGTGGTGAGGATGTGGAGAAAAGGGAACCCTAATGCACCGCACTGTTGGTGCAGACTAGTACAGCCACTGTGGAAAGTAGTGTAGAGGTTCTTCAAAAAATGAAAAACAGAACTACCATATGACTCAGCAATCCCACTTCTGGGTATTTATCCAAAGAAATGAAAACACCAGTTTGAAACTGGTGTTCATTGCAGCTTTATTTACAATAGCCAAGACATGAAAGCAACCTAGGTGTCTATTGATAGACAAATAAATAAAGAATATGTGATACACATATATAATGGAATATTACCCATAAAAATGAAATATTGTAATTTGCAACAACATGGATGGACCTAGAGGGTATTATGTTAAACTAAGTTAAGTAAATCAGACAAAGACAAATATTACATGATTTTACATATATGTGTAATCCAAAATACAAAATATATGAACAACAACAACAAAAAAAAAAGTAAAGAAAAAAGAAAACTCAGAGAGAGCAAACTGATAATTGCCAGGAGGGAGAGTGGTAAGGGGTAAGGTATTACAAATGGAAACTGCCAGTTATAAAATTAGTCACAGGTATGTAAAGTACAGAATAGGCAATATAGTCAATAATACTGTAATAACTATGTATGTGGTGCAGCCATTGTGGAAAACAGTACAGGGATACCTCAAAAAATTAAAAATGGATCTACCTTTTGATCCAGCGGTCCCACTTCTGGATATTTATCCAAAGAAATTGAAAACACTAATTTGAAAGAACATAAGCACCCCTATGTTCACTGCAGCATTATTTACAATCACCAAGATATTGAAATAGCCCAAGTGTCCACCAGTAGATGAGTGGATAAAACTATGGGACATTTACACAATGAAATTCTACTCAGCTATAAAAAAGAAAATTTTATCCTTTGTAACAGTATGCATAGACCTGAAGAACATTATGCTAAGTGAAGTAAGTTAGAGAAAGATAAATACCATATGATTTCACATATATGTGGAATCTAATGAACTGAACTAACAAGCAAAATAGAGACAGACTCACAGATGGAGAGCAGAATGACAGCTACTGAGGGGGCAAGTCAGGGGGTGGAGGGATCGAGTAAAAAGGAGAAAGGACTCATGGACAACAGTGTGGTGACTGCAGGGGGCAGAGGGTTAAACAGTAACAGAAAAATTATAATGAAGAATTAAAAAACAAACAAACGTTTGATGTCAGATGGAGACTACAGTTATCTCATGGTGATGACTTCATGAAGTATAAAAATATCAAATCACTGTTGAATGCCTGAAACTAATATATATTGTATATTAAATAAATTAAAGACTAAAGTTATTCATGCTAATATTTTATGTATATACATATTTGGAAGAGGGATACAGTTAATAGGGTGTGATCAAGAATTTAAAAAAAAAAAAAGCCACTGTTTCCAAAGCTTATACACACACTTACAAGATCTTAAGCCAGTCAGCCCTCATCTTCGTAGGAGGAGAAATCTAATCAGCCTCCTCCAGGGAGGGATAGCCTTCATCTCTCAGGCAAGTGCTACCTATAAAGAGCATCACTTGTCAGGCACCTACCTTGCTTGTCTGATTCGGTTTGATCCCAGGCCCTCGGACCAACAGTGGAACTTTGATATCAAACTCATACAGCTGCCTTTTGTCTATTGGCAAAGAAAACTGTCCTGCAAACGAAATGCACAGGGTAAAGATGGAGCCAACATGGAAGTGTCACACATACGTTCATTCATTTAATCAACAGCAAAACCAAAACAACTTTGTTCCACTAATTATGGTGTTGAAATAGGAGGTCTAAATTTCCTGGGTCTCATTACTACAAGGCAAATTTAGTAAATTCCTGGGGGGCTCCCTGGTCTACGACAGGACAAATTCAGCAAAGAGAGCGACAGGGAAGTACTGAAACACAAATACATAATTCATGTATGATACTCAACCTGATCAAAACTGAATGAGGTTGTTCTGAAAAATGCTAAATAAAGGGACAAAAATATTTATCTAACTTTTCCTGAATAAAACGAATTTCAAAATAACCAAACAGCTGATGAGGTAAAGTTCTTCCAGCTAATAAAAGCAAAAGGACAGAGTTATGAAGTCAACATTTACTGATTTCTGAGGGAAAAATGGACTTAAGCATCAATGGAAGATTCAGCCACAAAACGTTCACAGGACAAGCTAAGACTGACACCACATGGGCCATCGACCAACACCAGCATCCCTAAAGCAGGGCGACCAGACACCGCGGGTGTCATGAAGGGATGCAACAGGAAGTACACAGCAGGATCACCAAGAAAGCATTCTTGTTGAAAATATGGATCTCTCTTAAGACTCTAGATCTGACTACCAATCTATAGGAAAAGCTGAGTATAAATAAACAAGTAAAGTCAACACGAGACAGCAATTAGCCAAAATCAAAACATGAGAAGTCTAAAGAACAAAAGACCAGTTTGTCCAACAGATCAGTGGCAACAACATCTTTATGAAATGTAAAAACTAAACAAAAGTGTGTGGACTTTGTCTACATCCTGATACATAATAAACTAGTCAGATGCACGATCAAATGTTGATGTGTGGAATCATAATTTCTGGAGTTTCTTCAAAACCTTCTAGCTAAAAAAGAAAAACATAGGGAAGGTAGGAAGAATTCAAAAGACTGGCCACATAGAACGGAAAATTGAAAATGGATAATGGGGGTTATTTATTCATCTCTATTTCAAATACTTAAAAATATTCACAACAATACACTAAATGCTCAATCAGCCTGCTCTATGCAAGCAAGCTTCAGGTCAATTCCACTCAAATTTATGAAATTTATAGGTGGGAAAATAAGAAAACAATGGTTTTTAACTACAGAGGTCCAAGCAGAAAGGATGAAACTCAAAGATAGGACACTGACTTATACTGCAATTCTAAAAAGACAGCAAAATAAAACAAAGCCCACACACATACACACAAAAATCAAAAAAGCTAATTTCATATTTCTTAAGAGCTTTTCCCCCACGACAACCTTCCCTTGATATTCCTGTGTAAAACATCTCACCCCTATTCTCTAAGATCTATTTGTCCTTGAAATCTAGTTCAGTTTCTTATCTCCTTCATAAATCCTGTCTCCAAGCCAGGCTCACTCTGCTCCCAACTCCTAGAATGCCATGTAATTTAGCACATGACGCAGCAAATAATGAAATATGGTCTCTCCACGTGGGAATGAGATGGCCCTTTAACCAGAGGGGTCCTGAGGGCAAAACCCTCTCGCTGGCTTCTAAACTGTTATAAAAAGACCAGAGCTTCCTGCCAGTGCTGCTGGTTGGGTGAAAAGGAAAGGTCCCTCACAAAGTCACGGGATACCTAGCCATGCCCCTTACCTGTGTGATAGCCGTTATCAGAGGTATAAAAGATGTAAGTGTTGTTTAGTTCCCCATTGAACTCTAATCTCTTGACCAGTTTCTCCACCAGGTCATCAACTGAGAGTAGAGTTTGCCACCTGGAAGTGAACAGAGGGTAGCAATGGGACCTCAGAGACAAAGGCCCAGGGGAACCTGCAAAACCTCAAAACCATTCTCCCAAAAATGGGAGAAATTTAATTTTAGAACACATATTAACTCAGGTCAAATTTAACTGTTTCCAAATGAATGAGGCTTTTCATAACCAGTTAGCTTTATTATTTATTATCACTGGTGAAGAGACTTGAGACAACTGGAAGGGCAAGTTATCAGTTCAGCACTGATTAATACAGACTAACTCAAATGCACCTGTGCCACAACAGTGTTTATGATTTAAACTAGTGGTTGGCAAACTATAGCCACGGGCCAAAGCCTACCCACTGTCTGTTTTTTGTTTTTAAATTGTGGTAAAACACAAATAACCTAAAATTTACCATCTTAAAATTTTTTAAGTGCACAGGTCAGTAGTATTAAGTATATTCATATATTGAAACAGATTTCCAGAACTTTTTTCAGCTTACAAATCTGAAATGACCCATTAAACAACTGTCTGTTTTTATACACACATAAAGTTTTACTAGAACACAACCATGCTCACTCATTCACATACTGTCTATGTGAATGTATTCTGCTTTTGTACTCCCACAGCAGAGCTGAGCAGCTGCAATGGAGACCGTGTGGCCTGCAAGCTTATAATATTTACTATCTGGCCCTTCACAGAAAAGTTTCCCAACCCCTGGTCCATATATATACACTTTAAATAGTGGATTAAAAAAAAAAAAAAGACTTAAAAGAATTTCCTGAAAATTCCAGATAGCAAAGGTAAACATTTTGCTCTAGTCTGAGACTTTTGGTCTTATGCAAATATTGGGTGACTGATCTCTAACAAACTGGCATTTTCTTTAGATATAGGAAAGTTTAGAAAAAAGAAAAAATCAAATGGCTCCAGTTTGCAATGTTTCAACAAGTCATAAAAAATGAATTAATTAGTCCTGGGGTCCAAAAGCCATCTCACGCACCCAAATGTAAAGGAATCTTTAGCTGCTTCTAAGGCAAGAGACCACCCCCCACCTTCAAAACAGAAAAGAATCTCTCCCAATAACTTGTGTCCCTCTGATTTTGCCTCAAAGATAACCATGTGGTACAGTTTCCTGCTCATAGGCTGATATGGAGGGTCTGCAAAGACCACCTAGATTGAGAAAGTAGCAGCTCTTACCTTTTTCTAAATGCATTATCTAAAAACTGTATTGAAGAATTAGTCATTGGGGTCTTGGCTTGCCTAATTAACCAGTGCTTGTTCTAAAATTTAAAAGAAAAAAAATGTTAACACCAAGTCACCCAAATAAACTACTCTAGTAGATAATAAAAGGGATCATTTTATACTTCAGTAAAGAGGAACTGGTACCTATTTAAGCAACTTCAGACTTTCCCTCTTCCCCATTTCCCTCCCCTATGTTCTTAAAAAAACTTTCTGCAGATTATCATTCATTGTTTAGATTCTTCCTACCTCTTTTCTAATGGCACTGGGCTCCTTCTCAGTAGCATTAATAAACATTAACAAGATATTTAGTGAAAGATACTGGGAAACTACTGGCTAAAAGGAGATTAAACTTTTAACTCAGAGTCTACATTTTGGGTCTACTATCCAACCTACAAAAGGGTAAATATTAACTTTACCTGCCTCTAAGTTTTGCATAATAAGTCAACATTTTATTATTCTCAATTTTCTTACCTAAGAATATCAATCATCTTAAACCATTGGGAAAATCTCATCATAGCAATTTCCTAAACTTCAAGTCCAAATCTGGAGTCTTTTCATTTAAATAAAAAAGTCGTGGTTTTAAAAAAACAAAAACATTCTCATACACCATTAATTATCTTTTTCCTCCCTGTTCTTAAAACCCTAAGCTGCTATCTTCCAAACTATAATCCTCAAAGTGCTCTTCAGTTAATATTTGAGAAATACTATATAGCATGTTGTCCTGTTGGAAATTCATGTTAAAACATGAATAACTGTGAGATACCCTGCAGCAGAGTGACTGATTTAACTTAAAAAGTTTCTGCACTTACTTGATCATGGGAACTCCTATCAATTTTTTCTTTTTGAGGGGGAAAACAGTTTGAGAATGGCTCTCTGGTTTAAAATTCAGTTCACTCAGCTTTAAAGTCATACTTAACATGCTTATAATATTCCAGGCAATACACTACATGTTTCTACATACTTTAATCTATACAGTAGTTGCATGAAAATTGGAAGTTAGCATCTTGTTTATTGTCAGGTCACTTAGCTAGAAAGTGGTAGTGCTCAGTCTAACTCCAAGATTCATTCTTTCTATCATCTCACAAGCAATTAAGATTTCTGGGTAACAGGTACGAGGCAGCAGAGGCCTTCCGAATTTGAACCAGTGAACTGCCAATTCCGTGCACCAAGGGAAGGATAAGTAACTGACATATGAGGCAAATATTTAGGATGTGGTCCTTAATTACAGTATATTCCCTGCTCTGGTTCATTTATCAAGGTCCTTTCGCGATCATATCCCACTGCATCACCCTTCTTCTTCCTGTGCCTCAGGCCTGCTGAGGGCCACCCACAGGAGGCTGCTGCAGGCCCAGCTCAGCTCCAAAGGACATGTCTCAGCCACTGCCAGACAGAGGAGAGCCAGCACGGAGGTTTTCAGGAGAGCCTATAGTCAAGAAAGACGGTATCTCTATAATGTTCCCTCTGGACTCCCTAGCTGCTCACTGGATATGTGGCAAGAACCTTATCTGTATTTCTGCAGCAAGTTTATACTATCTATCCTACTAGAGATAGGTGTAATTACCTTTAAAAGATATGGAAAGAAAACCAACTATATAGCTCAAAGGGTCTCTGATAAGTATATTATACAGTTAACTATATTGAGTGTGGCTAAATCCAAGAATTAGGGAAGCTACCGCTCCATGAATGTTGAAGTTCTTGTTCCTTGGTGCAAAGACGTTCTGGAAGGTCTTCTGGTACTGAGGTGCGGCCGTCCAAGGTGAGTGAGGCGCTGGAGTGGAGATCATCATGAAGAACGGTTCAGAGTTGGACTTGTAGTCCAGGAAGTCCAAGGAGACATTAGCCTGACATACACAAAGATTTGTCATCTCCTATCCTACCCAACAGTTGCGCACTTGATAAATACATGTTCTCTGAGGAACAGGAGGGACAGGGTCATACTAGCTTTCAACACATCTCAGCACACAATCTATATCAGCCAAATGACAAGCCTGCTGCTGGAACAAGTACTTGGCTTTTAGGCAATACTTATAATAAAAAATTGAAAAGCACATATCCTAAGAGGCCATTAAGATGTTGATGATTTTACATGATCAAAAAAGTGTTAAGTTTCCCACTGGAAAGAAATAGTAATTTGGCCTTTTTAGTATTAACTTACATTAGTGCAGCTTAGAGTATATACATGTGATGCCTTAAAGAATATAAAAGGAGTCAATCTAGTTCACAACAGTGGGAAAGGTGGATTAAATTACCTTAATCTAACAAAAATATGTACAGAGCAGATATTATAGATTATGTCCAAATAAATCACACTAAGGTTTCAACTGATATGGACTTACATCTGCCACTGGCTTATTTGAAGATGAAATATGAAAATGAAAGGATCCCACATACATGTTATGTATTTAGTTGTCCCAGTTGATTTATACCTTCATTTATTCCCCACATTAAACTCAAATGGAGCTGACTGCATCGATGTGCCGTCACCACCCTGCCCACCCGCTTACTCTAGCCTTGTGAGAAACCTGTGGCCCTGCAACACGCCAGGCACACTCTGCCCGAGGGCCCTGACTCTGCCCTCCTCCTGGTCTGTGGCCTCTCCCCCCTGACCTGGACAGCTCACTCTCACCTACTTCAGGACTGTGCTTAAATTTTATCTAAGTAACTCCCATACCCTGCCTTGTTTCTCTAACTGATCATCATCTAACACAGTAATAAACTGATGTGTGTACGCACACATACATGCATAAATAAAAACTCCTACTAAAAGGTTACCTTCTACAGAATCAAAGATTGTGCCTCATTTAGGGCCAAACACCCACTATGAAGAGTGCTGAAACATTTGGGGAATGAATGCTCTAGGGAGGGCTGCCATTAGAAACACCTTAGACAGGAAACGGAAGTCCCAAATTCATTCCATTCTGGTATTTTTTACATAAAAATACACAATACCTGAAGAACTCCCAGACCCCCATCACCGCCACCCTCATGATGAAGCTGCCACCTTGTAGCCTATCAGTAAAACTGGGGTCAAGAGTAGCAACCCTTACAGAGTAGAACCTGTTTAAGTAACTTCTGTAATATCAGAGATTAGCCTTTGAAAAAGGGATTTGTTGCTGGAATTTCAAGAACATTATCTGAGCATGGCTTACATACAAAGAAAAATACTCTCAAGAGTTTTTAATCAGTTGGAAATATTCTCTGGCAGTTAGACTGGGTTATTATTCAGTCACATTATCCAAAATGAACAAATACAACTAAAGGTTTTCTAGGCAAAGTCTTTAATCAAATATGAGCCAGACCTGCAAGGACAGAGTTTCAGTAACTCACCAAAACATCTGTCAGGTAGTCCACACTGTAGTTTTCACCATGCTTTCGTGCCTTCCCATTGATAGAGAGAGTATAATTATAGTATTTAGAATTCTTTTCCTATCAAAGAGAGGAAAATAAAATTTATTATGACACCAGCAAACAAAATGAAAGTTGAAAACCATGCTAGGCTAAACTATACTCTGTTTAAATAGTAGTAAGACGTTAAAAAAAGTAATTACCCAAGTCATGCTGAATTGGATTTTTGACTAGGGTTTTAATTAACTACTAGTACAGTTTCAATAATATGACCTACTTTAATAAAAAACAAAAACAAAAAAACAGGAGTGGATCGGGCAGAACAGCAGAATATGTTGCTAAACCCCCACGAAGGAATTACTCACAAATCAAAAGGCTTTCCTTCAAGGAGACAAGACAGTCAATCACAAAAGAAAACCAAGTTGTGTCCGTATCAGGGCCTAATCATAGAGTAAACATCTCTTACATCTGTAGGGTTCTGTATCATTGTCACTGACTTCAATAATCACTCACCAAGGCATACCAGTAGCTCCATCCCAGAGGAACATGTTCTAATCCACCCGCATCTGGGGCACCATACTGAAAAGCAAGACAAGCAGGGCATCAGAAGACCTTAGACAAGACGAGGCCCCAAAGAAATAGTAAACTTGTAGAATCTTGCAGATCAGTCCCTTAAACATGGTAGTTGTTAGCTTTCCCCAAACACATAAACCAGCGAAAAATTAAAGCACTAAAATTCTAGATGCTTCTGAAGCAGGAGTTGGCAAACTATGGGCCAAATCTAGCCTGCCAACTGTTCTGTATGGCCAGCAAACTTAGAATTTTTCCCCCCGACCATTAAAAAATATTAAAGACCAATCAAAAGAGGAATATTTTGTGACATGTGACAGTTATGTGAAACTGAAACTGAAATTGATGAAGTTTTATTGGAACACAGCCACACTCATTAGTTTGCATAAGGTCTATGGTTCCTTTCATGCTACAATGGTAGATCTGAATGCTCACAACAGAGACAAAAGGCTTAGAAAGGCTAACTATTTACTTTTGGCCCTTTACTGAAAAAGGCCACATGGCTTAGGCCACAGGGCTCATTTGCTGAACTACTGATAGCTTAGGCTGAATAGTCCAACTGACCTTGTGAAAATGACAGTGAATATAATCCAACTACAAGCCACTAGCCTATAATTTCAGTTGTCCTGCTGATGAAATCTACTTTTGGAGCTCAATTTTTCTGATGAGATGAGTCAGTGAAGAGACCACAGAATCATCCCATTCTATTTCAACGAGGTTTAATACTGCCCATTTAAGGCAGAATTTAATCTCTCAAAACTAAATCTTTGTTATTTTAAAGAATTTCTCCTAGTTTTATATATACATTAGGTGATCTTTAATATGCAAAGTTGTATAAGTTCTCTTTATTACCCATAGCCTTAATATAATAACCTAGTACTCATACTTATTTCTCACGATTCTTTTCAAATTGAGTCATCTTCCTTCAAACCTACAAGGTTGCAAACTCCCCTAATTATCGTGGGAAGGGGGAGAAGTAAAAGAAATTTCAGATCAGATATTAAGATCTCTAGCAAACACAGATAATATATATAAGAAAATATACATCTCCTCTTTGTCCTGAACTTCCAAATTTACTGTAAGAGATAACCCCACTCTCAAATACACTATTTCCTTTAGGCTTGAACTCTGGTTAAGAGCTAAGGCCAGCGTGGTGGATGTGAGGCCATGAAACCTGCCCTTGGCAGGCAGAGTGGGGCATCTCTCCACCCAGGCCCAAGAGGTTCGCACATCAGCCACTCAGCCCACGTGGGGCCTGACTGTCCCAGCTCCGGGTGCTTCTTCTTTATCACTGGTCTGTCCACATTTTGTTCCCACTTTTCAGGTTACAAAATGGACTAGGCATACATTGTTGTAATTCAGGAAAGATACTAAGAGGAAAATCTTCTTCATTCTGACCCTAATAAAGGGGAAATGGAAACAAAGATACCATGACAGCCACATGACAAGCAGAACTCAGTTAAAAAGGGAAGAAGCATCCCCCAGCAGCAGTCCTAGGATAATTTTTCAGTATGTGCTCCTGAGACTGTTTAAAAGGAAAAAAACTACAGTGCCCAAATAATGTAAATATGTTCATGTAAGTTCTTATTTATGGAGCTGGAGAAAACAACATTTGCCAAAAATCCCTTAACATGACTTGAATGGATACTTATCAAAAAACAATTAACATGAATTATATTCACATTTAAAAACCTGTTTTTTTTTTTAAGGGAATAATAAGACCATTCAACATACCTCATTTAAGTATTTCCCTGCAAAAAAGGTTTGATAACCACACATTGACCTGAGAATTGCTGGGAAAGTATTTGGTTCTTGGATCTTCTGCCAAGACGTACTACTGCAGTTTCCCTCTAAAGTGTTGTTAACAACGTGATGATTATGTGGATACTTCCCCGTCAGGATACTGGCACGGCTCGGGCAGCAAAGAGCACTTGGCACATACTATAAAGGAAACAGAAGCAAAAAGGACAAAGTTACACAAGAAAGATGGATTTCTCATCATTTCTAAAGAGACTAAAGAAAGCTGCTCAATACTCTAACTTCAAATTTCTAGTTTCCCATGGAATATTTTCTTTATACATGACACACTTTCGAGCTGCTTTAAGTAACACAGTAGAGATAGTAAAGCAGATAAACCAAGAGAACAGATTTGCTTTCAGCTGGTTTCTTTCTACAGGATAACATTATTCTAATCTCACCTCAAAGAAATATTTATGTGGAAGGAGTGCAGTGTGGTGGGAGATAAGTCTTAACCAAAGATAAAGAACACTACTTGGATTTAATGTAGCTGAGAAGTAGAGCCTCATTTTCAGGCTGATTTGTGGCTTTATGTATTTCTGGCATCACTTTATACATGGAAGACAGATTTTTTTCTACTTTTTGTTTCTATTAGCTATTGTCACCAACAGACTTACCCCTTTCTATCCAGTGACATTTGTATAACTTTTAACATACATCACCAAGCCATTTTTTAGAAGAGTAACATAATACTAGTTTATACTTGCACACCAGCAGGGGAGGTTCATTTGAGCACACGTTTGCATATTATCCCTTTTAAATACTAGTATTTATTTGGTTTTTCATATTGGATTTGACATTTTAAAATACTGGTGAGGAAGAACATTCTCCACGTGTACACTGACCAATTGTGTTTATGTGAACGTTTGTTCATGTGCTTTGCACATTTTTTCCTCCTGGGTTGCTGTTGGCTTCTTGTTACATAAAATTTGAGTTGAGGAAGGATTCAGTCATGTTACAAATACTTCCATGTTTTATGTTTGCCTTTTAATTTTGTTAAGATGTTTGACTTTCATTATTTTTACATTGTCAACTCTTAATTTTCCTTTTGTTTCCTGACCTATTTTTTGGCCAGTACCACACTGTTTGCTGTATCTTCATATTACATTTTAGTAACCTGTAGAGCAATTTCTTCCTTTAAAAAAATTACCCTAATTGTTCTAACCTACTTATTATCCAGATAACTTTGCAATCACTTAATTCGGCATAAAAAAAATCTTTCTGTGATTCTGATTGGAATAAACATTTTATAATCTTGTGTCTTCCCACAGAAAGTAATGTGCATGTCTTCATATTAAGTATTTTTATTATATCATTCACAAAGTTTTGTAACTTTATTTACATAGGTCTTAAATAGCCATTACTGGCCACCGTCGGCTATTCCTAGAAGCTGTATTTTCCTGCTATGTGAATGGGAACTCTTCTCCCTCCCACAGTTCTCTAACTAGTTATAGGGAAGAAATTTTTTTTAATTTTTTCATTTCTACCTTATTAAATATTACTAAAAAGTTTTCCAACAATTCTGCTTTCAAGGTAGAAAATCCAAACCAGTGGAAATAATAATTTTGTCTTTTCCCAACAGCCTTACCTCTTAATTCCAGAAGACGCCAATGGCTAGACAGTTCGGAATAACATGAAGTGAAAGGTATTATGCCTTTGTCTCATCCATAATAGCAGTGACCGAGACGTTCA
Source organism: Mormoops blainvillei (assembly GCA_004026545.1). Classification (NCBI taxonomy): domain Eukaryota; kingdom Metazoa; phylum Chordata; class Mammalia; order Chiroptera; family Mormoopidae; genus Mormoops; species Mormoops blainvillei. The sequence continues at coordinate 154,780 of PVJD01000044.1, forward strand.
CCTTAACTATAGGTATGACATTTGTTTGAAGTATTATTCACAATAAGGATGCATTCCTCCAAAAGCTTAATAAATTACTAGGGAAGGATGCTAAAATTTCAGAGGATTTTCAAGCACCTATTGAGATGAACATATAATTATCCTTCTTTCAACTACTGATTCCATGTTGGTGGACAACATAATAACCACCATTACGTCATATAGTTAGCCCGCTGTACCTGTGGGTTCCGCCACAGATTCAACCAACTGTGAACTGAAAATATTAGGAAAAGAAAATTTAAGTTGTTGCTGACATAAACTGTGTCGTTAGATCTATGACGTGGTTGCTTATGTACTGAACATGTACAGACCTTTTTTCTTCTCATTATTCCCCAAACAATACAGTATAACAACTGTTTACATACAGTACATTAGATATTGTAAGTAATCTAGAGATGATTTAAGTAACAGGATTATGTACACAGGTTACATGCAAATGCTATACCATTTCATTTAAGGGACTTGAGCATCCATGGACTTAGTATCTGAGTGGGGTAAGGGGTGGTCCTGGGACCAACCCCTCAACATATACCAAGGGATGACTGTACTTTCTATAAGTCAGGTACCGATAAAAGTGCTTATTTTACACGTATCAATTCATTTAACCTCACAAAAACCCTGAGACAGGTTTTAGTACCTCTATTTACAAATGTGGAAAACAAGGGCCGAAAAGGTTAATAACTTGCCCAAGGCCACACAACTAGAAAAGAGGCAGAGAGCACTCAAAACCAGGCAATCTGGCTCCAGAGTCGGTGCTCTGAGGCACAGCACCAAGCTGCTGCTCAGTGGGTTCCCTGGCATGCAGCTGGGCTACCACTTGCCTGTGCGTGTACATGGCTCTTTAATTTGCTAGTATTTTGAGTATTTGCATCTGTGTTTAAATACGTATGTTTATGTTTTATACACACACACACAGAATTGTTGTTGGTTTTGTTTTACTGCTATTATCTTTGTCAGGTTTGGCTATTAGGGTTAACTGGGCTTTGTCGAGTGGCCCGAAAGCTTTTACCATGGAACAGTTTACACAGCATGTTATTTGTTTCTTACGCTCCATTTTCAAACCTCAAAGAGTCAAGTTTGAAATAAAATTATCTGAGCTGCAGATCAGACTGGCTTAGAAAGTTAATCTTCAATTGGTAAGAAATAATATTTCAATTAACAGACTTTATATCACATTAAACAAAGTCCTTTTTTCAGAGTAGACATTTAACCAGGAAAAAAAAAATCACACAGATAACCCAAAAGAGACTGTTTCTTCTTAGAACATAAATACAGTTAGAGTCTAACAAACTAAATTAGTTTCAAAACTTACGGCGCTGGAGAAAGTCATCCCCATCTCTCCAATGAGAGCCTTGGTTTTCTTTAGTGGTGTCTGTAAAGTAAATAATTACCTGTTAAACTATTTCTTCCAATAAACTACAAAACACAAACCAAAATTCATGGGTTTTGCATCTTTACTCGACCTCTTATTCCCAACCAATCAGCTCCACCTAATACTAAGAAACAGCCAAGAGAGTGATTCTGGAAATGAAAGAAACAGGTTTAGTCAGTCAGTTCTTTCTCATGCAGAAGTTCAGCATTTCACAATGCTTGCATGAAGGGAAAAGTTCACAGCCGATGGCTTTATTTTAGCAAGGCTGATTTGAATGTAACAAAATTTTGTGCCCTTATCTCATTTGTCACTAACCCCCTTATGAGACAGGGTAGAACTATCTCCATCAATTCATCCTTAGAAGCAGGAAGTGGGAAGTCATATAAAAGGAGCCTTCCACCCTTTAAAATAGTTATAAAACTTAGGTTCTGAAAGCCAGCAAGGCCCTGAGGCTCAGAGACTAACTCAAATATCAGACACTCAGTTTGTGGATCCCAGCTGCACACGTCTGACTAGAGACTCATGGTCCTCTGCCCTGGACGAATCATCACTTCAGGGAAGGACTTGAACCAGGTGGCAAACAGGTATACACAGAACCCTGTCAAGCAAAAGACTAGTCAGAAATTACTTTGTTTATACCCTTGCTTTTTATCTTCTGTTTAAAATCTAAGACACTGAATGGGGGAAAAATGGGGACAACTGTAACTGAACAACGGTAAAAAATTTTTTTTAAAAAATCTTAAAAAAACTAAAATAAAATCTTAGACCCTGACAGGTATAGAGGATGATTACTATCAAACCCTAGAGTAAGGAAAAAAGTATGAAGACAGTCATTTAAATACAAATAAAAAGGAACAATCTGTATAAATAATCTTTATTCAGCAAGAAAAACCATCGAAGGGGCTCATTTTAGTCATATTATAAGAGTCAGTAAGCCCATACTGCATGCAGCTTTAAGTGTATTTTATTGTTTAATAGTTCCTTAAAGATAATCCAAATATATAACTGTTAACAAGAGCCTCATTTTCAATACTGTATAAATGACTTTCCCCATTGTTTTACAGAGACAGTAGAAAATCTAAGGAAACCATAAACTCAAAAGGATGAGAATTCCAATTCAAGAGGAACTTTGATAATTTCATGAGTAGATTAATAATAGGTCCCCAGGAAATGCTAGAGATATATAAGGTCTTTGACAACCTTCAGAAGCAATGTTACCAGCCATAATCTCCCAAAAAACATCACTGGGTGCTTCCCTCAGGTACAAACACTGGCTGAATAAAACATTAGATGGATGAAGAATCTGAGTTACGGTGAGGACATAGGGAGGGGAAATAAGAATGCACAGTGTAAGTGAGGAAAAGGCACTTGTGAGTTGATTACATGCGGTTTACTCACCTAATTATCTGGTAAACATGCAAAGTTATGAGGAATATCTGATTTACAGTAAGACTACACCATATGATCATAAAATATTTGTTAAACACTTAATTTGTGCCACACACTGGTCTTGGCAATGGTGGACAAAAGACAGAAGGTCCCTGCTCTGATGATCCTTGCACTGGGGACTGAAAAAATGGGTAAATAAACAATCATTTTGGGCAGTGAAAAGTGCTATGAACAGAGTAAACCAGGATGATGTGCTTATAGCTGTTGGGAGGAAAGGTGAAAAATACTTCGGATGGTAGGTCAAGAATGGCCTCTTTCAGGAGCTAACCAGTCCCGAGAGTCACATGATGCGGAGTTAGCCATGCGACTCCTCGTGTAAGGCCCAGGATAAGATGCTTACAGGAGGAGGGAAGAGCAAGTAGAAAGTCTGCCAGAGAAGGAAAGAGGTACATGTGAGAGACAGAAAGAAGGCCAGTGTGTCAGAAGCAGTGCAGGAAGTAAAGGGGAGAAAGGGATAAAACAAGGTCAGAGTTAGGCAGAAGCCAGAGGATGATGCAGGGCTGCACAGGAATTGAGAGTGTAGAGCGTAGAAGATTTATATTTATAACCATAATCATTAGACTACAAATAACAGTACAGATAATGAGCATAAAATCTGTGCTTAATCAAACACGTCCCAATCAAGAGACCATACTGCGCTGAAAATGTGTATGTGTATCAAAGCTAACATTGATCCTTAAGATCTAAGCAAAGCTGATGGCTGGCGAGGTTAAGGCCATACAACATTCTTTGTGAAGCAGTCAATCTTAACACTTGCAAAGCAAAATCCTAAGGAGTCATTTACTTTCCTAGCTCCCATGTGTACCATGGCTCTAAAATAAGGTTTTGACCACTCTGGTAATTCTATAACTAATTTTTCCTTTTTCAGTGGAAAATCACTTGGATTTAAGCGAAGCAAAGGCACAATGTATTTATTCTTCCCAGACATTTCATTATGGCTCCTTCCTTCATTTCCTTGAAATTTTGAGAAAGTGACCAAATGTCACTTTTTCTAGAGGAAAGATTTTAAAAAGAGCAACCTGTGAAGGGCAATATGTCCATCACACCATAACCACATTCAAATAAAATCAAGAAATAAATAGATAGGAACAGTTCCCTGGGGAGGGGGGAAAAAAAAACAAAACCCCTAAAAATGAAGTCTCACAGATGATACCTGCAACAAATATAGCGAAATGTTAAAGACAATGCTACTACATAAAAGACTATTTCAGCCCTGGCTGGTGTGGCTCAGTGGACTGAATGCCAGCCTGCAAACTAAAGGGTTGCTGGTTCGATTCCCAGCACATGCCTGGGCTTGCGAGCCAGGTCCCCAGTTGGTGGCGTGTGAGAGGCAACCAATCATGTTTCTCTCCCTCTCTTCCCCTCTCTCTAAAAATAAATAAATAAGTAATTAAATAAACATATATATAGAGAGAGGGGCAGGGAGAAAGAGGGGGGGGAGACTATTTCCAAGATGAAAGATTCCACATTAAACCACAATCATACAAGTGTTAAAATCCTTTGACCTGATTTAGTCTGGGGGATTGACTACTATCTATTTTGCTAACTACGGTGGCAATTCATAATCTTTCAGGGGGAGGTCAGAAACCTCCTTCTCTCCACAAAAATGAAGATTATATAACCAAAGTATTACATATAAATTAAGGAGTTCCCCACTGGTGCTCCTTAATGTCACCTGAAGAATCTCTGATCTATGGCACAGGTAACTATGCTGATGAAGGTATATGTAATACCATCATTAAGTCAGTAGTATAACTATATTTTCGAACAGAAGAAAAAGTATGGGGCTCTGAGATCATGAGACACCATGCCTGGTCTCTCATTAGCTGTATGAACCTTGGCCATGCTACTTAATCCACTCTAAATTTTACTTTCCTCTTATTTAAGATAAAGACAATACCTATAGCAGAGGACTCCTGTCATGACTGAAGCACAAGTATAAAATGCCTCACACTCTTGCTCCAAGGAGAATCTCAAATGCTATTATTGTCTTAGCTCTTCTTCTTCAAGTCCTACTTGACAACTAGTCATAAAATATTCTGGAAAAGCTTACAAGAGAAGCAAAAATTCTCCAGAGTTGGAGCATTAAATTCAACTTGTTTCCTCCACTCAATTTTGGCTCTTCTCTCCGGTATAAACTGACACCTCTAAAAAAGAATCTGCTATGGTTTAAAGAAGCAAATGTGATTAACACGTTAAGGGGAGAAACCCTCAAATATGTACATGCGGACCACACCTGTGGTCTACAAAAACGAAACTGAATTCTGAACAACATACCTTATATTTAAGTGATGAATTCTGTTTTCAACAGAGATGTGAAAGGTTCAGCTTTTAATTATGCTTTAATCACTAAACTATTATTAATTTTTAATAGAGCTGACTTGCTTTTTCTGGATAAAATACTTTTCAAGAACACAAAAGATGCTTTCTTTTCTTTTTTCTTTTTAAACAAAACAAGGAGTTTTGTGAGGAGCGTAAGTGTAGTTGTTGGAATGGTGGAAAAAAGCAAAGTAAAATCCAGGAGGGCAATTAAGTCAAGACACTTTAATGTCAATGTGGCTGAGCAAAAATTAAAAGGCAATGAGGCATACGTGGCAGGAAGTGTGGAGTCAAAATGCAAGCATCTTAAACATCAGCTAGAAGATTCTCATACTCTTGAACAAAGCCCTAAGAAATATTTTAATTTGCAACCCAAAGATATATGTATGTATGTATATATGTGTGTGTATATATACACACACATATATACGTATATACACATGCACATATATACATATATATCCTTACTTTTACTGCCTATACCACACATATTTTCTATTCTATTCTATTCCACAGGAAAGTGAAAATGCTGGAAGTTACTCACTAAAATGATTTCACAACTCACTTATGGGCTGAAATCAGCAGAATGAAGGACACTGAGCTAGGGTGTTACCATACAGTAAAAGTTAGGAACCTCTCACCTGACATGTTTTCATAATCTCAGCATTTTGCTAAAAGCAATGAGAGCTGAAAGGAAGAACACAATAAAGCATTTGTTCTTAAAAAGAGGAATACCACACCCGGGATCAGAGCACTTGTCAGAATTCTGCCGGGACTGCCTCAACTCTGTGCCTTGGGTAAGCCACTTTTTGGGCTTGCCTGAGTGGGGGTTTGGGTGGATACTCCTGAGAGTCATAAACTAAGATAAAGAAGCAAAATTAACTCAGAAAAAAGGAAGTCTCATGACAACACGCATTCGATATAAAATAGAACATTATCAGTATTGCCTGCATCAGCCAGGTGTTCAATTAGGCTAACTGGATTTTCTCGATTCTTGTGTGGCAAAGGACACCCTGATTAGTTCGACAGCCTACCTACCAGATTAGTTAATTTCAGCACTTATTTTATAAATATCAGGCACAGACACTATACCCAGGGACAAAGGCTGAGGTGTCCTAGGTCCTCACACAGTGGGGCTGGACTTGTTCTCTAATTCAAAAGGTAATTAAGGCTTTTATATTCTGAGCCAACACCTGCTCCTCATTGGTTCAGCCCATCCCTAACTGGCGTCCACCTGTGTACCTTGAGCTACCAATGCAAACTCCGCAGCATTAGTAAGGTCCAGCATTAGTAAGGTCCAGACTATGTAGCGCGTGTGTGTCAATCTAGAAGAGGCGCTGCAGCGGGAAGAGGAAATGAGTCCCGAGGCCCCTCAGACCTGCGTAAAGGGCCTGCCTGGCGTGGCAAAAGCAATCCTACCCAGGGTCAAGGCAGCCAGTTCAGGGACCCGGGGTGGGGATAATAAAAGAGGGCAAGAAACCTGGGAGTCAGCCCGAAAGGTAGAGGGGCGGGGCAGAAACAGAGACAAGAGTTACCATGCCGCCGAGCACTTCGTCCTGGTCGTCGGTGAGAAGCAGCACCACGTTGGGCCTCCGAGAGCCCGCCGCCACCCGGGAGACCCCCAGGCAGCAGCCCAGCAGCAGCAGCAGCGCTAGGTTGCAGGAGGGCAGGTGACGCCGGGGCCCACCTGGGGCCAGAGGCAGAAGCCGCATGCCGGACAGGGCTCCGGACGGGCGGGGACCCCGAGACGGTGTGCTGCAACGCGCAGGTGGCTGAAGGGCGATAGGCCGAAGAGCCGCAGGAAAAGAAGGTTGTACCGTGAAGGCCAGGAGCTAGGGTCAGGCGTTTTCTCTCCAGGCGCAATCACGTGAACCAGGCGGGGGCGGAGCACGCCGTGCGGTCACGTGGGCGGCCGCTGCCGGGCGGGGCAGCGGGGGAAAGGGAGGGCCGGCGGGAGCCGCGCGGAGGGCAACCCGGAAGTGGGCGGGAGCTGGGGAAGAACCTGGCCGGGCGCGGGATCCCCTCTTCCTTCAGGCTCAGGCTCGCGTTGGGTCCCCGTAGGGCGTATTTCTGAGCGCTCGGTGCAAAAATTAAAACGGAGCGAAGATAAGATGAAAAGGAGGGAATCAACCAACAGTAAGCGATTATGAGAAAGGACTATACTTGCCCCATAGTAAGATCAGCTGGTGGGCAAAGTCGGCTTAATCGTGTTTAATCCCCAAAGCCAAGGAACACTAATTGAGGTCCCTTATATTTAATCGCTTTTAATTTTCTTTGGTAACTCAGCCCTTAAATTTGGAGCTGGATTCCATGTCAGCTCTCTTAACTCTAAGCCTGGTTATGTTATTTCTGAGCTATTAATAGTGGTTTAAAACAAACCAAAAATTTAGGGTATCCTGATAGCCTAATATTCCTTGGTGAATCTTCGAATATTTACCCTAATATTTCTTGGTGAATTTTTGAAAGCCCTCTTAGAAGATGTTGGAGGATGTGCACTTTGCACAAAAACAAAACCCCTGAAACATCATGGTCACCTAATCATATTAAGTACTCTCTAGGGAAAAAGTTCCGTGAAACTAGGGCTCCAAAAATTGACGTGGCTCTAGAGCAGCTCTACCGTGTCTGTTTGCTGAAATCTATGAAAACAAAAAACATCCCTGGCAAGATGAGCTGTCGAGCCTTATTCCCAACCCAGAACAAAACGCTGTACCTCCTGGCTCCTAAAAAAAAATGTGTTTTCTCTAAGCTGGATCATCCAACACAAAAAACTTTTAAAACTTGTGAAAGCACTGTACCATAAGGTAAAAATAATTGTGGAAGTACTTCAAAATGTCACATATACAACAATAAGTCTTAGGCAAAAGAAGTGTTGCCTCAGTTTTCTACCTGGTGGAACATTCTGAACCAGTGAGCCAGAAAGAGGATCCCGTGTAGACCCAAGCTGAGTTGAGGGGACAGAGATTAAGTTTAGGGAGGCTGGGCACCCTACAGAACATCATATCCATCCGTCACATTGATGATATCATGCTGATCAAGCAGGATGAACAAGAGGCATGCTGGAATCTTTCACGTGACACATGAGTTGGAGGGTGGGAGATGGACCTTATGAAAATTCAGGGACTTGATACTTTAGTAAAGGACTTTAACGGTCCAAGATGAGCCAGAACATTGCCTCCAGAGTGAAAACAAATTGCTATATCTTGCATTTCTTACTACAAAGAAGGAAGCACAGTGTTTAGTAGGCTTTTTGTGTCTTCTGTATGCAACCTGTCCTACCTAGGGATACTGCCCCAGCCCATATAGAGTAGCTCCCCCCTTTTTACAGTTTTACTTTCTTCAGTTTCAGTTACCCACAGTGAACCATGGTCAGAAAGTATTAAAAGGAGAATTCCTTTTAATGAAGAAATAAACAATTCATACATTTTAAATTACGTACCATTCTGAGTAGCTTCATGAAATCTCACACCCGCCTCCCTTTGCCTCACATGGGGTGTGCATCCCTTTGCCTAGCATACCCACCAGTTAGTCAGTTAGTAGCTGTCTTGGTTATCAGATCTACTGTTGAGGTTTCACAGTGCTCGCATTTGAGTAACCTTAATTTTACTTAATAATGGTTCCAAAGCGGAAGACTAATGATGCTGGCATTTCAGATATGTCAAAGAGAAGCCATAAAGTGTTTCCTTTAAGTGAAAAGGTAAGTAGCATAAGAAAAAAACATATATATAGAGTTCGGTACTATCCCCAGTTTCAGACATCCACTGGAGGTCTTCACACATGTTCCATCCCCCTCCCCATAATGGAGGGCGGGGGGACTACTGTACTGAGTGTCGTGAAAGGCTGCCAGCTTTGAGTGACGCCTGGAGGAAAAAAGGGCTCAGTAGCAGACAGGGCTGGCTATGTAATGTGAGGGTTCCAGTGTGAAATAAAAACATGAGGCCCCTTGTTTAAAAAAAGCAGGAAAAAAGTGCCACAGAAGGTACTACAATATAAAGCCTTTTCTTTTAAAAATATTACTTTCAAAATGCATGTTATAGTTATGCATGAGTAACATCATAATCTTACAAAATGCAAAAAATATTCCTGGTGTTATAATTTATAATACAGTAAATAATGATACCTTATTAATGTGCTATTTTGGTTGATTATATGATTTTTCTGGCTTGCTTTCCTGCAAAGTTATTTCTTAGGCCATCAAAATGTATACTTTTAGCAACTTTGTATTTTTTAACAATTTTTATTCATTGATTTTAGAGAGAGCAAGAGGAAGGAAGAGAGAGAGAGAGAGAAAGAAATAAATATCGATGTGTTGTCCCACTTATTTATGCATTCATTGGTTGATTCTTGTATGTGCCCTGACCAGGGATTGAACCCACAACATTGGTGTATCCAGATGACACTCTACCTAGCCAGGGCTTACAGCTTCATTTTTAACTGATGTAATTGAAAGCAGTGTCAGTTGCCCTTGGCAAATACATGATTGCCAATCATTTTTTAAAATCCTCACTAAAGGATATGTTTATTGATTTTAGAGAGAGGAAGGGGGTAGAGACAGAGAGAGAAAAAGAGAGAGAGAGAAACATCAAGGTGAAAGAGAAACATCCATTGTTTGCCTCCTACCTGGGATCGAACCTGCAACCTAGGTTTGTGCCCTGATGGGGATGGAACCTACAACCATTTGGTACACAAGACAATGCTCCAGCCAACTGAGCCACCTGGCTAGGGCTCAAAGTGACTGTTTATGCATTCTGTCACTGCATCTTCAGTTGCAAGGAAAATTAATTTTAAATTGTTTTCACCTTTAACAATTGGTTCATCTGGAGCTTCATATGAAAATAATGTTCTTTTCCATCAAATATGACAATCTTTAAATTAATTTCTGTCTATAAGCTTGTGGATATTTGATTTGCCATGTTGCGTAAGTTTTCAAAGTCTGAAGAAGTCTAATAATTCTTTGATACGCTTTGTTATGTCTGTATGTGTGCTGTTTGAGGAGTAATAATTTACTGATAAAGTGTATTGCCTGAAAGCTGGCTGTTCCTTTCCCAGCTCTCAGAAATTTGTGCAAATGTTGCAAAAAGGGGATTTGGGAACAGACAGGCAAGCTAGACCCTCACTGAGGTTCCAGCACTGGCATTATGTAGAGTCCCTTTTCTTTCTACTGCTGTTCCTAACTGCTGCTTCTCCACTGCTCTCTCCACTGTTGCTGGGCTCTGGTCTTTGCCTTGAGGTCCCAACGCTCCCTGGACTGCGCTGAGGCATGCGCATGTGACAGTTCTTTGATGTCTGCTGCCTGTTGTATCCCCTGACCTGGCTTATCTCCTCAGCTTATGCTATGTTCCTGGCCATTGGACGTCATTTAGAAAATACAAGTTCAAAAATAAAATTGTTAATAATTTTAGGATGGTGACAACAAAACATTAAGCCAAACGAGGAGACCTTCTGAGAGTAAGGCTCTGTACAACTGCAGAGGACACATCTCGAAATCTGTCCTAGTGGCAGATCCAACCCGTGACACAAGTAACTGTTCTGTATGGGCCACACACTCTAGAAGACCCTCTGGTATTCCAGGTGTCAGTGGTGGGAAAAGCTGCAGTGTGGAATAAGCCCCGATAGGAAAATCACAATGCAGGTTTTGGAGCAGGGCCATGCTATCCAGAGCAGGAATTACACTTCTTTTGGAAACACAGCTCCTAGAATATTGGACCCTGACAGAGATGGAACTCTGAGCGTGAGGCACCAAATCACCATGCTTCCTAAACTGTCCATCATGGGTTGGGTCCTCCTGGATCCACCAAGTCATAAAGTTGGTCAGGATCAGCAGTAAAGCTACATAATATGAAATGGTACCTCCAGAACCAAGCATGAGCAAGACCAGAGGGCACAGACGAGTGCATGAAGAAGTAGCTCGGACTCCTATCTTGCTCACCGTGGTCACCCCAGCACCCCTTGATCAGCTCACATCTAGGTTACTGCTTGACCAGCTGAAGGAGGAGGAGAACGTCTGGGCTTGGTTCGTGCATAGAACAGCTAGGTATAGGAGTGCGAGGTGGAAATGGACAGTGTTTGCACGGCAGCCTCACTCAGGGTTGGCCTTGAAAAACAGCGGTGAGAGAAAAGCGTCCTAATTGTTAGAGCTTTGCTTGGTGCATATGATTATCCGGTTTGTATGGAAGAGAAGCGGTTTGAGGTTAGAATACATACATGGACTCAGCGGTAGTAGTGAATGGCCTTGGATGACTGGTGATGAGCCAGGCAGGAAAATGACAAGAAGGTTGGAAACAGGGAGGTCTGGGGCAGAGGCACGGGAATCGACATGCAGGAATAGGGACATGCGCGAAGGTCTTTGTGTGACATGTTCATGCTCACCAGAGAGCATTCACCATGGAACAGGCACTAAACAATAAATTAGATGAAATAGCTCAGTCAGTTAGTTGTTCGCCAGTCTTTGTTACTGGCTACCTGAGTGCTGGCATGAAGGTCCCTCACTTTCAAAAAATGTCACTTGAGTACAGAGGAGAGATCAGAATTTCAGTTTCTAGCCAATACGCATTGAACAATCACAACTTTTCTTTTTACTCTTGCACAGGAAAGGTTATATTCTGTTATTTTGAAATCTAGTGTAATAATTAAATATTAATTAATTAAGCAGTAATTAGATTAAAAAAACTTCAAAAGTTCCTCAAAGCACTCAAATTTTATGACTTAAATGTCATTCAACATTAATAACTCTTATTTGACTGTCTATTATGTATTACTATGCGTCTCCTAAGGTCTGTCTCAGGCTTGATAGCTTTCACAAGTACTAAAATCCTATTTTTATCTCTCACCCCAACTTTCTGAACTGAAAAAATAAGAGCCTTCTTCATGTATAGTTAATAAACTGAAAATAGATTTCATTGTATTCCAAGCATGCAAAATTGTAATGAGCATATCTCATGAGCAGCAGTGAGCTCCCACGAGAAGAAGCCGAAACACGGCACTGATCTTTTTGCATTTCTCTTATGATTTGGGAATGAGTAATCCTTGAAGGATTAAAATAAAAGGTTTAACTGCCAGATTTTATAAACCAGCCATTCCAAGAATAATCAAAGCGTTTGTCATAGCAATTCAGTCTTTATGTGTGTGTCTGCACATGCTGAAAAATGATTAAATTATCAGAATGTTGAGAATCTTGTTAAAGGTAGTTTTATATTGTATAATGGGTGTCAGAAGGTTTTTGGCAAGACCCTGACACAGGTTTGGAGATAATTTAAATGTTCACAGTCTGTAGCTTGTACATTAGATTTACATAGATTGCATTTGATAGACTGTAGTAAATTGTACTCAACTTCAAAATAGATGCTTCTTAGCTCCTTGTAAATATAATGCAGCATTGGACCTTATATTGGCATAAAATAAGTAGTATAGTTACTTAAATAGTAAAACTAAAGTTCCAACAAATTAAAATACTGATTATTATCAGTAGCATCATTAGCTGTAGTGAATTTAATTTTAGCTATTATCTTTATTTTTAATTATATTTTATTGATTATGCTATTATAGTTGTCCCAAGTATCCCTCCTTTGTCCCCTTCCAGCCCCCCACTCCCTCAGGCAATCCCCACACCATTGTTCATGTCTCTGGGTCATGTGCATAAGTTCTTGGCTACTCCATTCCCCATACTGTACTTTACATCCCCATGTCTATTCTGTATCCACCTATTTGTATTTCTTAATCCCCTCACCTCTTCATCCATTTCCCTAACCCCGCTCTCATCTAGGAACCATCAAAACATTCTCCGTATATCCACGATTCTCTCTTTCCTTCTCATTTGCTTAGTTTGTTTTTCAGATTCAATCGATAGATATATATTTATTGCCATTTATTGTTCATAGTTTTGATCTTTTTCCTTAATAAGTCCCATTAACATTTCATATAATAATGGTTTGGTGATGATGAACTCCTTTAGTTTTTTCTTATCTGGGAAGCTTATCTTCCCTTCAATTCTAAATGATGTTTTTGCCGGGTAGAGCAATCTTGGCTATAGGTCCTTGCTTTTCATGACTTTGAATATTTCTTGCCATCCCTTTGAGCCTGCAATGTTTCTTTTGAGAAATCAGCTGATAGTCTTAGGAAGATTCCCCTGTGGGTAACTAACTGCTCTTCTCTTGCTGCTTTTAAGAGTCTCTCTTTACCTTTAACCTTTGGTGTTTTAATTAGGATGTGTCTTGGAGCAGGTCTCTTTGCATCCATCTTGTTTGGGACTCTCCGTGCTTCCTGGACTTGAAAGTCTATTTCCTTCACCAAATTCACCAAGTCTTCTTTCATTATTTTTTCATATAGATTTCTTTCTCTTTCTCTTCTCCTTGCGGTACCACTATGATGTGAATGTTGGAACGCTTGAAGTTGTCCCAGAGGCTGCTTATACTGTCTTTGTTTTTGTTTTTGTTTTTTTGATTCTTTTTTCTTCTTGTTCTGATTGGTTGTCTTTTGCATCCTTATGTTCCAAATCATTGATTGGATTCTTGGCTTCATCCGCTCCACTGTTATTCCCCTTTAAATGGTTCTTTACTTCAATTAGTGTGTCCTTTGTTTCTGGCTGGATCTTTTTTATGCTGTTGGGGGCCTCACTAAGTTCCTTGAGCATCCTTATAACCAGTGTTTTGAACTCTGCATCTGATAGACTGCTTATCTCCATTTTGTTTAGTTCTTTTTTCTGGAGTTTCGATCAGTTCTTTCATTTGGTCCATGTTTCTTTGTCTCCTTATTTTGACAGCCCCTCTGTGTTCATTTCTATATATTAGGTAGAGCTGCTATGACTCCTTGTCCTGGTAGCATGGCCTAATGTAGTAGGTGTCCTGAAGGGTCCAGTGACACAGCCTCCCTTATCACCCAAGCTGGGTACTTGTGGTGTGCCCTTCATGGGGGCTGAGTGAGTCCTTTTCTTGTAGTTGAGGCTTGGTTGCTGTTGGCAGATCAATGGGAGGGATTTACCTAGACTAGTCAGCTGCAAGGACTGGCTGTGACCCCTGACCACCAACCTTTACCCTCCTTGGAGGCTCAGCTGTGCAGGGGCAGGGTGGTGGTGCTCTGATGTGATGTGCAGCTGTCCACTGGGTATGCAGGCCCTAGGGTTTCCTGGATGGTGCAGGCCAAGGTCAGACCCCACCTTTGTTCTGCCTGGCACCGCCCTGCCTGAGCAATGAAGCAACCTGAGATGGCTGCTACTTGTGCTGTACTTGGAGATTACCAGGAAAATCCAAGTTGTGAACCAAGGCTGGCTGCTGCTAGTACCTAGCTTGGGACCACTTAGCAGGAGATAAGGGAGCTGAGGGCTCACTGAGGCTGGCTGTTGCTTTTTTGATAGGATTTAGGAAGTTGTGAAGTGTGAGCCAAGACCAGACATTCATAGGGAAAAACCACTGTTAACAGCTGTAAGTTGGGTAGGATGCAACCTCAGGGGATCTCCAGGGCAGGGCAAATAGTGTTAGCCAGGCTGATGGAGTCTCAGATATGGCACCCCCCTGCCAGGTCTGTGGCTCTGTCAGGGGAGGGTTCAGAAACGGGACAATGGCCTCTGCCCACCTTTCGGCCTGGAAGAAAGCTGTCCCCCAGCGCTCACCTTGATGCCAGACCCTTCACTTCCTCCCTGTGTGCCTCTGGTGCCTTTGAAGCTACTACCCTGGTGCTGGAGCTCAGAGTGAGTGAGTCTGAGTAAGTCTGTGTGTGGGTTTTTTAAGGGGAACTGCTTGGGACTCCAGAAATTTCTTCCATGACTCAGTCCCTGCTGGTTTTTGAAACCAGAAGCTGCGGGACTTCTCTTCCTGGTCCTGGACCCTGGGCTGGCTGGCCTGGTGTGGGGCTGGGACTCCTGGCTCCCAAGATATCGCTCCCAAATTTTTATCTGCCATATGTGGATGTGGGACAAGCCCATTCTGTGTCTCCACCCGCTTCTACCCATCTGGATGGATGTGGTTTCTTTAATTCTGTAGTTGTCAGACTTCCATTCTACTTGATTTCAGACGGTTCTGAGTGATGGTGGTTCTATAATTTAGCTGTAATTTTGATGTGGTTGTATGAGGAAGCGAGCCATATTTACCTGTGTCACCATCTTGGCTATTATCTTTAGTCACAATCAGTTTGAAATTATGTTTCATTAGACCAATGGTTCTCTCTTATATCCTTCCGGCCACCAGGCAGCAGTCATGTAGTGTACAAAAACGGGCTTCTTTTTGCTACTTCTAGGATTCTATTTAATGGAACGCACTTTTCTTAGGAAAGTTGGTAATTGGTTGGTTATCTCTAGTTTTCATTTTATTAATTCAGTTAATCAATTCAACAAATATTTATTGAGCACTTATAATGTGCCAGGGGCTGTTCTAGGTGATGGGCATATGTCAGTGAACAAAATACACAAAAATTCCTGCCTTCAGGTGCTTATACTTTACTGGTGTGAAAGTCCATATAGCTGTGGTAAGTCCTCCTAGATCTGAATCACCTGCCTTGGTTGAGGTTCAGACTTTGGGGGTCCTCTGGTGCCAGCCTTTTGTCTATGTGACTTAAAATGCCTGTCTGGTGAATAATTACTCTTTTGAAAACTGTGATGTTCACTTTCTAAGGAAACAGTTGTTGAAGAGCCACCTGCTAAAACTCCTGCTGTATGTATATACTAAAATCATGAGCCCCTATCCTGCCAATTTCTGTCTTGTTGGACCACAATTACCTAGGACTATTTCTAGTTAAATGGGCCAACTTAGGGCCCTCTTGAAATCCCCCAAGTTAGTCTACCTGCCCAGTCAATTAGAAAAAGAATACAAAACTAAGCAGTGACCCAGTCTTAGCCCGTAATGGAAGCACCTATGCTACTGGCTGAAGCAACTGGAGATTTAAAAGATAACACCATAGAAGCAGATCATTTAGCTGTTTGACAAAATAGAAATTGTGAGAACAAGGCTATAAATTTGACCCTAAAAGACACTTACAGTTAGGTCCCAATGACCAACCACTCCTCTCTGATTGCATACAACATCACATACTACAGTACGTACATAACTCACTGGAATGTTGACAAAATGGTTTTATGGGGGAAAGCAATACTACTGGAAGCCATTTCCATGGATAGCTTCCCCGGCAGACCCAAAACACCGAGTCTTCCCAAAGCATAACCCTGGAAAGCCCATTCGTACCTCTACTGGGCATTTCCCTTGTGATTAGGACACTTTAGGGCTTGGCAAGTGGGCTTTATTCAGTTGCCCCCTTCCCAAGGGAACAAATGTGTGTTAGTAATGACTTGCATGTTTCCTCACTGGGCGGAAGCACCCTCATGCTGCAGAGGCACAGACTCAGCTGTAAATTCCTTGGGGACTCCCCTCAGCGCTCCATAGTGACCAGAGAACTCGTTCTCACAAGGCAAGTTATACAATCTATTTGTAAGATCTGGCCGACTTTACATTTTTATTGTGTTTATCATCCCCAGTTCTCTGGTCTTGTAGAACAGACTAACTGGGTAATCAAAATTCAATTGGCAAAAATCCATGGAGTCATTTAATCTGCTTTGGGCTAAGGCTCTTCCCTTAGTATTGCTCAACCTAAGATCTGCTCCCTTTGGCAAATATAGATTGTCCCCTTTTGAAATTATTAGCTGAAGACCCATGAGATTAGACTAAGGAATGTACGAATCTGCACTGATGAAATGAGACCCCCTGTTTATTGTAAAAAACTTATAAGGGCCCTTAGGACTTCTACTCATAGAGCGATCTTTCCATGGCTTGCTCCTGGGAGGCAAAGATCTACAAATCATGATCTCCAACCTGGAGATTATATCTGTTGGAAGTGCCATCTCCATAAAAATGCCCTTCAGCCTCAATGGAAAGGGCCATGTAAGGTATTATTAACTAACCCTTGTGTTGCTAAACTTAAAGGTATTGACTCCCAGATTCCTGTTTCTCATTTAAAAAGGACACCCACACCTGAGTGGTCATCTCAGCCTACTGTACTGAAGATCTGAGGCTCAAAATCTCTGAACAACCCACATCACCACTAGAATTTTTATTCCCAGATGGAAGCAGATAGCGCCTGATGTAAATGGTTCTCCCAAGACCTTGGGCCAGGCCAGTCAGTCATATATGATTCCACACAGCAACCCTTGCACTATTCTTCCCTTTGAGTCCCCTTGTTTCATTTACTGATTGTGTTGCTATCACAATTTTTTTTTTTGCCTGAACAGAACTCTTGAGAAAACATTCTTCCGTTTCCTAGCTCTTTACTCTGGCTTCAGAATGACCATATTCAGATTCTTATGTCTGCTTACTGCAATGACTACCCTAATTGTCCTTTAACATCCTTTTGCTGCTGCCATCCAATGATTGTCCAACAGTACTAATTTAACTGACTGTTGGGCAGGCAACTGAGCTAACAACACTCATGATGAACTAGAATTAGTGGCTTGGCCCTTGAACCTTGAAAGCTTACAAAACCTATCTAGACATAACTCCAGATTCTAATTCTCAAACCTCAAAAAATGTTGATGGAACATGTGATCTTCGTGTAACCAGATCCATTCGTAAGGTCCCCCAACCCACCAAGGAATGCCCATAAATACAGTCTGGATTCTTACTGATAACTTGCCTCTCTGTTTTGAAAATATAAATGGTCCAGGCATACTCTTGGGTTTTTGCCCCTTTAAAAATATATAACTACACTCTTGTGTGTGATTCAAACAACTGTGAGTTCACAAGTCAGTGGACTTTAAGCAATCACGATATTGCTCCTTATGGTGGCTCTATAATGTTGGAAAATTCAAGGAATAATGCCACTCATTCCTGGAAAGCAAATGTCCTGCTCCCATATACCATTATCTGGTATTGTGTAAAACAGATAAAATCTCTTAGAGGATTCCAGCCTGCAAACTTGGAACAATAGAACCCTTTCAGTCCTGACCCAAATATATAGAAACCTCAGGTTCTCTTTTTTTGGAGGTGCTCTTTTAATTATTCTCATGATAACACTAATGTCCTCTGTGTTGATAACTATTATGATCACTCAGGATATGAAGGATTTGAAGTCCCTGCCTCAGAAATAGGACTCACTACTTCCCTTAATGTCTGGGTGGAAGGACTTAATTACAGTGTCACTTGAAGGTACTGGGTATTTCTTCATGTGTGTGATATAATATATAATTATACCACTTTTTCAACCCGATGGTGAGGCAGATATGGTACTGTAATGTTAGTACCTGATACTGTCACCAGAAGGACTCTCCCTTCCTCTGCCATTATCCTCAATCCGGGATATTTTGTCTATAAACTTCGACCAAAACAGACCAAATGGAATTAGGTTTTGTGCATGGTCCTTTTGGTCCTTGGCTTTGGGTATGCCTTCACTAGAGTTTTTAATGGTATGGAGTAGCTGAATTAGAAAAGAGTATCAGAAAGCTTTCTATTCTTGTAGCACAAATATTCCATGCACTACAACTATTCCTGAAGAACAAGTAATAATTGGCGGTCTGGTTGAAATAGTACTACAAAACCATAGGGTTCTAGATCTGTTAGCTGCCCAGGAAGGCAATACTTATGCCCTTTTGGAAGAAAAATGTTTTCTATGTTAACAAATTAGGTGAAGTGGTACAATAGCTTGAGGTTCTAAAACAAAATATTAAAATTCTTGAAAAGAAAGAACATTTTCCTGTAAGGACTGGACAGTCTTATTTAGCTGGCTGCCTAAAGGAATAGGGTTTCATTCTACATTATAGGACTTAATTGTATTGGTTTTTGTGATTATAGTGTTCACTGCTTCAATTGGTGTCTTAACAGGTGCATCAAACAACAACTAACAGCCACTGCCAGAATAATGGTAGCCCAAAGCCTAGAGGTGTTACAACAAATAAATTCAACTGAAACCACCTCTACAAAGGAACTTTGGATCTGAGGAATACATGACTAAGCTCTGCTTCTGACAAGCCTCCTTGTTGCTCAAATGTGGGCATAAACTCTTAACTGTACACCCAGGAAACTGCTTTCTCTTTCACCTGGAACATGAAATATGGCCACATTTCCTGGAGATGAGGGATCCATGTTGCTTTTCCAATGACATACCAACGATATTTCTCAATGGTTGATCATCGGTGCTTTCTAAGGAAAGATCTCAATCAAAAGGGGGAGATGTGAAAGAAAAACAGCAAAATGGAGTTGATGTTGTCAAGGGAGCAATCTAAAATAGAACTGGGAGGTCTCTGGGAAACTGAGCTAACTCACTTCCTTCCATGTGAAACTGAACTTTTGAACTGGGCTAAACCAAATGGCTATATCCTGATACAGTTTCTGGAACTGGCTTTGCATCATTAAATTCTTGATTAAAAAATAAATGTTTTCACTTAGAAATGGACATAAACAATAAATCATGGATAGCATAGTATACGTTGGCTTGCCAGCCCCAGTCACAGCTCTTTAAAGCAATTTATGTAATCCTTTTGAAAGCCACCTTTTTTCCTGTCTTTACAAACTCTCTTTCTTTCCCCCCTCAGAATACATTGGGTTTCTACCCAAATCTGTGACTTCTAGATTTGCAGTTCCTAAGACCCCTGAGTAAAACTTTTGTTTGCCTTGCAGTTCTTAGTCAAAACTGATTGACACTGGCAGAAGACATAATAAAATAAACCAGTAGATGATACAGTATGCTGGGCAGTGATGAGTATTATGGAAAAAAAAAAAAAAGAACAAGGATGGGGAGTAAGGGGATACTGGGAGGAAATAAGGGAATACATGTGGGTATTTGGTGGAAGATCATTCTAACGAGTGCAAGGATCTCGAATTTGCTTTCCTTATTAGTTTTATTTTGCCACTTTCCTTTCTTCAGGTAATTTGATAATGATGGGGAATGGGATATAATTTTTAAATTCTGATTAATTTATTGTAGAAATGTTGACTGTCAATGATCTGCTGTTTTTCCTGGTCTTTTTCACCCTCCCCTTTAGCTCACTTTGAGTTTTTTTAATCCGTAGGTCTTGAAAGAGACACCATAGATGAGAATAGTGCTGAAGACTAGCAGTTATCACATCTCTTACCGAGGGCATATAGAGAGAAAGGGCTGGGAAGTCAACTAAGAAAAGAGATCCAATTTCAGTGTTTCCCTTTATAAAAGTCCTGCCTGTGAAGGAAGGTTCCCAGGACTCTATTCAATGCCAGAGACAAGAGGGGAAAAAGCCTTCAAAAAAAAAAAAAAGAAGCATAAAATAATAAACAATCCCATTCCTTTTATTTCATACATTAAAAAAAAAAGAATAATTTATTTATTTATTTTTAGAGAGAGGGGAAGGGAGGGAGAAAGAGAGGAAGAGAACTATCAACTTGTGGTTGCCTCTTGAGCACCCCCTACTGGGGACCTGGCCCGCAACCCAGGCATGTGCCCTGACTGGGAATCAATTCAGTGACCCTTTGGTTCGCAGGCTGGTGCTCAGTCCATTGAGCCACACCAGCCAGGGTTCACATATTTTTAAATTAAATGGATACAGTAGTAGTTAACACAGTTATACAATATTTCTAGTGTAATTTTACATTATAGATATTTAAGGGAAAAGTTCTAAACTTCTATTTTCCTTATATTAACTCCAATTTCAAAAAGGGTCCTATTGTTCTTATTCTATGTTTACATGTATTGTGGTGGTGGTGCCTTCAAGGGATACCAGGTTTATACCTGGAGGGTAAGGCTCTATTATAAAAGTGCCTTGAAAATTAAGAAGCATGCGGAGCAAACATCAACGGCACCATTGTTCACTAGGTGCACTGTTGCTTCTTTTAGAAATACAGCAAGTATTTAATAGCATCAGGAGAGAGACAAACATATATTCATCCATAAAGAAACGTGTTTATCCATAATGAAAGCCAGACTTCGGCTTTAAGAAAAGTTCCGTTTATTCTTTGTGAGTAGGCAGTTATTTAAACTCTCTGTGCCTCAGTTCCCTCATCTGAAAAGTGAGGATAAAATAGTACTTGCTGTATTTTGCCGTGTATAATGTGCACCCATGTTTTGTGCATGTTATACATGGAATTATTATACCATGACATGTGATCATTATGCCCATGTATAATGCGCATCCTTATTTTTTCCTAAAAAATTTGGGCAAAAAAGGGCACATTATACATGGCGAATACTGTACCTTTGTAACTATGCATAATGATGGATATTGATTTATTCTGGTGATTATTGCACAATATATACAAATATTGGTGATTATTGCACAATATATACAAATATATACAATGTTGTACACCTGAAACTAATGTAATGTGTCAATTGTACCTCAGTTAAGAAAAATACTTACCTGCTTTATAGGGTTAAAGTGAGGTGGTACCCCAGGTTCCATTGAAAAAGAACAGTGCTGCCTTGGCTGATGTGGCTCAATGGATTGAGTGTCGGCCTGCGAACTGAGAGGTCGCTGGTTCGATTCCCAGTCAGGGCGTATGCCTGGGTTGTGAGCCAGGTCCCCAGTTGGGGGCATGTGAAAGGCAACTGTTTTGCTCTCGCAGGCACAATGATGTTTCTCTCCCTGTCTCCTTCCCTTTCCCTCTAAAAATGAATAAATAAAATCTTAAAAAAACAAACAAACACAGCGCCTGGCACAAAAACACTCAAAAACGCTGACAATTAAATTTGCGAAAGTATCTACAGTGGAGGGTTACCTCAGAGTTCTATTGAGGACTTCAGTAAACATACATCGCTAAGGATACCATGTAAACTTTTGAGTTTACTGTCAGAATCAGCTACATGAGTTTATTAGTTTGGGCATCTCACGAGTATTTATTAAACCCTCATTCTCTCTTAGATCTTGTGCCAGGGAATTAGTTGACCTTAATCCAGTACTTGATTTTTCACTGACGTTCACAGCATTATTAAATCTTAAGTAGATGCTACGGCTTAAGAAAAGTTATTGTCAGAAACTAAACTAAGAACACCTTGAAGGACGCTCAGGTCTGGTGGGAAGGGGAGGAGGGCCGGGAATTGTGACCCCAGATTGTGAAACAGGGAGCGCCTGGCCTCTGCCTATTACTGACTGGCGTGCGGAACACTCCCGGGCGTTATTTCTAGCTGGTGGCTGAATAGGATGCAGGAACTGCTCTCTTTTGGAGTTAAATCACGTGCTTGAAACTGAAGGTGGTAGCGGCCAGAGAGCGCCCTTCCCCCTCCGGCCGAAATCGGGCCTCACCTGTTGCAGGTGTCCACAAGTCCAGCGGCGTGGCCACCCCGCTCTCCGCCCGGCTCGGAGCCGAGAGGCGGTGACTCTCTGATGCGGGCCCGGGGGAGGTCAGATGCCTGGGACATCCGGAGCCCCCTGGCGTCGCGCCCGGCCGAGGGCACCCCGCGGGGGAGAGGCCGCGCCTCCTCCCGGAACTGGCAGGCGCGGCGGGGCGGGAGCTGAGGGAGCGGGGCCGCAGCGCGCTGGGGGCTATGGAGGTCCTTCCCGCAAGCGGGGGCCGGATCCGGCGCCCAGAGCCTGAGGCGAGGCGGGAGGACGTCGCGGAGGAAGCGGTTCCTGAAGTGCCCCGTGCTCCATCCCTGCGGGGGGCGCCCACGGCGGGGCTGCCCCGGAGCTCCCGGGACTCCTGGGAGGGCGAGGAGGACCCAGAGCCCGCCGAGCCCCGGGACGGTCGGACGAGCCGCACGGCGTCCTTGGTGAGCGGGCTGCTCACCGAGCTGTACAGCTGCACCGAGGAAGAGGAGGCGGCCGGTGGGGGCCGAGGCCCCGGGGGCCGCCCGCGGCGCCGCGACAGCCTCGATAGCTCCACGGAGGCCTCCGGCTCCGACGTGGTCCTGGGCGGGCGCGGCGGCGCCGGCGGCTCCGGTGTGCTGCAGGAGCTTCAGGAGCAGCCGAGCCAGCGGCACCAGAGGCAGTACCTGCAGCAGAAAGGTGAGGCCCGGGGCGGGGGGAATCCTGGGGCGGGGTGGGGGCGTCCGGGAGCCGGCCCCTGCGGGGTCTGCCCGGGCTCCGGCGCTCACCAGGGCGCACCCGGACTGAATCGGCAAGCGCACAGACACTAAGTTTGCAGGGTCTCCTTTGATCTGTCGCTGGTGTCCACGGGGTCACGATTCATGACTAGACGTATTCCTTGTCTCCCCCATCCCCAGCCCCCCCAACCGTCGAGTGGAGCATCGGTTGTTGGAGTGGTAGCGGCGGGTCCCCAGCCCCAACCCCATGTTTGTGGAATCTCAGAGAGGCGAGACAGTCCAATTTCTAATGTAACCAGAACAGCTGTGAGGACAGGTTTTGCGTTTCTGATAAGTATGTGTGAAGCCCTAGAGGGCGCCGGGAGAACAGAGGTGCCTGGCAATTAAAAAAATAAAAAAAATAATTTTATTTTTACCCAGTTGGGTAGTGTTTAGTGAGGCAGAATAATTCGGTAATGCGGTTTCTATGCAGAACGTGTGAATTCCATTTCTGCCAAATGTCTGGTTTCAAGAAGCTCACTAGCTGGCCTTTTTATTAGTGGAGGGCCCTGGAGTGCTGGCGTATCACAGAATTTAACCGCTGGCTGGTACCTTCTGTTGGAGAGACCATGCGAAAACGGCCTTGGTTTTCAGGGGGAGAGACTAATTTGGTTTTTCTGTTGTTATCAGACTCTGATGCTGTGTCCTAACTGAGATTTTTTCCCCCCTCAACTGTTCATAAATAGCTTGCCTTTCTGGCACTAACACAATTATTACAGTTGTCTTTTTTTCATAGATATATCCAGACCTCGATTTACAAAATGAAGTGAGGTATGGAAAACATGCTAAACCCCCACCACATTTCTTGAATTAATGTCCTTGTGCTAAATTACCAGGGGAGAGGGGAAAGAGAGAAGGCATACAAAAAAAAGATATCCTGTCTCTTCTAATTGAAAAATCAGACTAGCTGTTGCCAGAAAACAAAACAAAACTAACCAGAAAAGGAATAATTCTGTCTGCTGTATCAAATCTATGTAAACAGCTTTCGGCTTCCTCTTTTGGCTTCCTAGTGAAGATTTTTCCCCCCAGCTGATTGTTACAAATGACTTCCACCTTCCTCCTCCTTCCTGGGATTTTGCTGGAGTTGTGCCATTTCATTTTATACAATTATCTGGCTGTTCTCAGAATGTCTGTTTATGCCTAGAGTTCCGTAGAGCAATAGTTCTTCCAAAATCCAACAAAATCAACTCGAAGAATTATGATTTGGCTTTCTGTTTTTACAAGGCTGTTCACTTTTCATTACAGAGCAAATTTGGAGGATTACTAATTTCCTTTTGGAAGAGAGAATTTGGCAAACTAATGTTTAAAGAAGTAACAATTTAGTTTCGCAAGTGGATTTCAGAAGAGTGACCACTCCAGTAATCATTCATAAGACCTATAAGAATCTGTTTTGCTCAGGTCTTAGTCTTACTGCATGGTTAGTCGCTTGGTAATTTTTTCTTGCAGTCAACCCTATTAGAATGAACAAGGTGCCGTATTATAATAGCTGTCTGCCTAATTTTACAGCTTATTAGGTTACCTGATTTTTTTCAGGGTCAAAAAATCTCTTTTAGCATAATACCTAGTAGGAGTCTCATATAATACAGATAACTTGTGTATTAATTCGCCCTTCTTTCTATTAGAGATTTTGCTGTGGCATCAGTGTAGCAAGAATTTTTACATATTTAGCATGTGTGGGTCCTTTATTTATTTGAGACACCAAAATGGTTTCTCAGAAAATCTAGGCTTTCATCTCAGTGTTTTCCTTAAGGGCTGAACTTTGGAGTCAGAATGCTTGAGTCCATATCTTGCCACTGTTCCTCGCTAACCGTGTGACCTCAGGCAAGCTGTTTAACCTCTCTGTATCATTTTCCTCACTTATAAGTAGGGATAATAATAATACCTACGTCAGAGGGCTGTAGTGAGGATTATATAAGTGAAGGTGTATCAAGTGCTCAAATTCCTTAGACAGGAAATTGTTCACTGTTTGTCATTTGATGATCTCATTTCCCCTATTTATTTAACACTGTTAGAAGCTATAGCTGATGCCGTGGGCATATAAAGATGTAAAGAAGACTTTATGCTGTCTTCAGAATGCTTACATACCAGCAAGTAATGCTGTAAATTTCCAAACTCAGCTCTGAAGAGTTTTCCCTTGCTGGACAATATGGATATTTCAGAGACCCACAGAGCTTGTAGGTATCTTCAGAGTCACCAAAAATGACTCTTGTGGAAGAAAGTATAATTTAAATGCAAGATGATGATATTCCTACCCCAAGAAGGACAATTTTTAAACATTCAAAGGAAGGACATTTGCCCTCTCTGAGGGAATCTAAGAATGAAGAGCCTCTAATCTTCTCCAATAGTTTGTTCTCATATTTAATCATCCTTAGAACCCAAAGAATTTCAGTGAACATAAGTGAGCTCTTATTTCCCATTATATCCCATTATGTTTGAGCTTAAGGTGAGAGAAATAACTGGTCTTTATTCTCATCTTCATAGACATTCCTTATTCTTATTTCCGTTGTATTTATATTAATGTTTATAATAACCATGAACAAAATGCACATACCAGTTTTCAAGCAATGAAAGGCAGCTTTGCAACCAGAGTTAAATGTGGTAAAAGTAAGAGCATTGCTTACATGTTACAGGATAAAATTGATTTTACAGTATATGCCTTATGGACAGAGAGGAAATGGATGGGTGACTTATGTGATCAGAATATCTTCATTGACGAGGTACATCTAGTCCTTGGTGAGAACTCAGAATTACTTGGTTTAAGTATATGTTCTAGATGATTTATCTTAAACGATTAGTATCATGTTGGCATTTGTATTCCTCTCAGGGTGTTTATTTTAAATTTCCTTTTCTAATAGATACTAATGAACTGAAGATGATCCTCCGAGAGCTTAAGTACAGAATTGGCATTCAGTCGGCGAAGTTACTTCGGCAACTGAAGCAGAAAGATAGGCTTGTGCATAAAGTCCAGAGGAACTGCGATATTGTGACTGCATGCTTGCAGGCCGTGTCACAGAAGAGAAGTAAGTGCTGGAGCGGTGTTAGCCCTTGTGCCACATGAGACTGGAATGTTAGTGAACCGAGTCAATGGTCGTTGTGTTTCTGAATCTGTAGAAAGTTTTAAATGGAGACTTACCCCCTCAGAACTAAGAACTGTGAATAATTCATACTGCTTTTGACTTTTTTTCAGTTAAAATGTATGTTACATGTCTGATGTTACAAACTTCATTTTATTCTAGATTTGCAGTAGTACTTCACTGTGACATGATGCTAAATAATAACTAAAAGCTTTATTTTAAAAACAGCATCAATTAGATACAACTTAAAAGGCATGTCTCTGTTTTCTTATTCTCTTTGCGTTAATAAGTGAATTAAAAATTAATTTGAAAGATGGAGACTTTTGTAACAGGATCTTACAACTTGCTCTGAAACCTGAAAGGGACAACATATTTTAACAAAGTAAACCCATCTAGAAGGTAATCCATTTATAACTAAGAGATACGTGGTTTGTTAAGTTAAAAATAGTTAAATTACTAATGCATGTCGAACACCAGATATAAAATCTTGTGAATTAGTTTTATAATTCTCCATGCAATAATTTTATGTTTTATTCTGCTAACATTTCCCTATTTTTGTTTTGTATCCTTTATTAACATGCAGCATGGCAGAACAGTATATTCAGGTATGGTAAATATAGGTACCAATGAAGTGTTTTGCTAAAACACCTGTGGTGGCTTTTTAGGTGCATGTGAAAGTTGCCTTTTCTTGTTCCTTTACTCTCACATTTTATATGTAAAGTGACACGTCCTAGAGTTTTTCTTTTAAATTCCAGATTAAGATGTATTTCTATTCAGAAAACAATTTTCAGGGCTTGGTTAGTTTCAGATAACATTAATTGGCTTAAATTCTATTTTTATGTTTATTATAAAAGAAAGTACTGTTTTCTTCCTTCTCCTTTATTGTAACACTGTTATCCCTAAATTATTATTCTTGCTATTTACTAAATAAGGTTTCAACATAATGTGTATTAAATGCAATGCTGCTTGATTATCATGATATAACGGTCTGTGAAGAAGGAGGAATGTAATTGAGTAGGCTGCTTTTGAATAGAGTTTTCTCAAGAACCGGTTGTTGAAATAGCTATAAAAGGAGGGGATGTATATATCTAGTCATAGGGGGTGTATATAGAAGGAGATGTGTATATATCTAGTCATAAAAAATTGGCATGCATTATAAGCATTTCACATTTTTTCATGGATTCTGACTGATTTACAAGTGCCCAGTAAAAATGCTATTATTTTCTTCTTTTAAGATATCTTGATTTTGATTTTTCTCTTTCAACTGTGTTTTCACCTATCCATTATTGTTGTTTGTACCAGAAATTAAAAACACAAAGAGGTAAATGTGTGGAGTTTGGATGTGTGGGAAAGTGTCATGGCTGGCAAAGCCGGTGTCAGGAGACAGAAGAATGTCAGGCTGGCACAGGATCATGGGCTAATACCAGGGACTGATAATCACCTAGAATTTGAACTTACTTGCCTGATGAGAGGACCAGCATTTATGTCTTTTTAGAAAAATGTGTCCACAAGCACCAATCAATGTATTGGTGAATGCATACTTCCCATGTATTGAGAGCTTTAATTCTAGACAGGGTTTTGCACTTCAGACAGTTTGGGGTTAATGACTCTTTTCCTTGGGAGTTTAGTTCTTACCTTGGTAATAAGACTCTATTAAATAAAACAGTTTTGTTAAGAAATGATGGTGCATCAAAATGATCATTTTCATCACATGATACTGTTTTATGATGTAGATAGACAGTGCTAGAAATTTGACTAGGTTTTTTTTTAATTGCTTACAGATTCCAGAGTTTAGATGATTTGTGACTAAATTCCTGATTCCAGTAGTTGTACTTTTTGCCTCTTTCCTCAAGATCAACTGATAACAAATATGTTTAGTTAGAGTTCTAAAGAATTGAGATTTTGCTATTACATTGAACTTTCATTTTAGTTGTGATTGGTAGTTATAACATTCAAATACAATATACACAGGTGAAAATCCAGATAACCTTTATTTTTCCCACATGGATTCAGTGTTTACAGATTTTTCATAAGTGACTTCCCCCTTTCATAATGTGCTATGGAATAAAACTATTTTAATATTTTATTAAAATGCATTATTTCCTATTGATATACCAAGGGGAATATAATAATACTGAGAGAAGAAACATAAGTTAGTGTGTATTATGAGCCAAAATGACTGGATCATTTTTATTTCTAACACAGTTGATGTAACTGCTTAGACTTTATGGTTTCCTAACCCAGCCTTATGGTAGAATCCCTTTATTTTGAACCTGGGGTATAAATAAGAAGAGCAGGATCAATATTTGCTTATAGAAGAGCAGATTTTCCCCTTATATTTAACCACTTATCTAAGGGTAATCATGATATAACCAATTTAATGTTAATAATAAAATCAATGATAATAAGAATGGCAGCAGCTGTAACTGTTCATTACGTACATTCTTTCTGCCAAAATGTTGGTTTTATCTCATAGCAATTCCAAAAAGGTATGTATCTTTAGGCACATTTTGTTAGGAAACTGAGATTCAGAAAACTTAATTTGCTAAGATCACACAGATGATAAGTGATTCAGATGGAATTTGAACATAGATGTCTCAAAAGTCCACTCTTTTCACTACAAATTGTGATGTAAGAGGATTCTACTTTTTCTTAGCAATTAGACTGATACATCTGTAATATTATTAGAGTATAGGTGGAA
>PVJD01000045.1:0-327942 GCA_004026545.1 Mormoops blainvillei
CAGGCTGGTGGTTCAGTTGGTCAGAATGTCATCCCGTTACCAAAGGGCTGCAGGTTTGATCCCTGGTCAGGGGGCACGTACACTAAGCACCTGATTAATGTTTCTCTCCTCTCTCTCTCTCTCTCTCTCTCTCTCTCTCTCTCTCTCTCTACCCCCTCCTTCCTCTCTCTCTAAGATCAATAAACATATCCTCAGATGAGGATTAAACATTTTTTTTAATTTACAAAGAAAAGAAAGACTGGTGATAGCAATGATGTAATGTTAGAAACTGAGGTGAATGATAAAGCATAATGTGTTTGCAGACTATAAATGGCATATATGAGATTTTAAAGAATATAATCATCTAGGAGAATAGTATTAAAGCTTATAAAAAGAGAAAAAAAGGAGAAATGAGATAAAGAGGGAAAAAGAAAAAAAAAAGAGGAAAAGATACATGGGAAAGACAGAAAAATAAAAAAAGAACTGACCTAATACCTGGTGCCAAATTCAGTGGACTTTTTCCAGGACAACAAAACCAGACATAAGACTACAAACAGGAATAATATGTATGAACACAAATTCCATAATCACTGTCAAAATGGTAATGCCTCTCCTATTTTCAGAAATATTTTTACTGGACACATCCAGTTAATTTTATCTAGCTGTCAGTAAATACTTTCTGGAAGTCACCAGAAGGTGCATTGAATTTGAACATTTAAAATAATGAACAAATAATCTTAATACATCTGGGAGCAGGAAGAAGACCACGTGGGCTAAAGAGCTTGGCACAGGCATCAAGGTGCCGCTAGACCTGGAATGCGCAGGCAGCGCTCTCAAAACTGTTTTTCCAACAGAAAGGTTAGGTTTGTGGTGAATATCTTCAGTCTTAAAGGGCCTCCCTAGGGTTCATAGTAGCATCTGGTCCTGAGGTGGCTGGCTGGGGCCGGAGAGCCGCAGTCTGCTGTCTGTGGTAAGCAGACTCAGACAAGCTCGGGGAGGGATTTGGCCCTTGAACTCACACTCAAAAGTTTTCCAAGGCAACAGCATGCATTCGTAATTTCTCTATCACAGGGGTGGAGGGGGAATGGGGTGGCTTGTCTAGGTACCCAGCATTACTTGGCCTTGGCACTGACCGCTGGGAGACAGAGGAAGGCAGGCCAAGCATGCCGTTTGGATCAAGGGATGTGGGATCGCATCTGACCTGGGCTACCTACTAGCTATGTTATGTAAATTCAGGCGGTTTTTCCCATCTGAAAACAGGCCTCTTGATGCCTGCCTCACAAGGATGGCGTACCTCTTAGCAGCAATGTAAGCCACACCCTGGCACTGTGCCAGGCACAGGGACCGCAGTCACCGGGGCCCACAGCTGTCACTCTTTGCAACTCTACTATGTTGTTGCTCAGATGTTGATGATTGGCTGCTTTTTAATGAAGCTAAAAATTATAAGACCTTTATCTAACTCCTACTGATATCTGGATGCCTACTTCAGCAAAAGTCATGCCAATACCAAGTTTAGAATATTAATAATGAATAAAAAAAAATGTAGGCTATTCCCAAGAAGCCAATTACAGCAAGGACTTTGAAAGCAGACAACCTTGGGTTCTGATCTTAAGATCTTAATAGCCACATGGCCTTGGGTGAGTTATTAATTTCTTTCAGCATCTTCCTATGTAAAATGAAGCAATAGTACTTCTTTCAGCGTGTTTTTGTCTAGGCTAAGTGAAACAATGTGTATGAATACTGGCTCTGCCACTGACCAACAGGGTGACCTTGGGCAAGTGTTTAAATCTGCCCGTGCTTCAGGTGGCTCGTGAGTCAAGCGGCTTCCGCAGTAACCCCTAACTCAGAGGCTGTCATGAGGATGAGCTCATGGAGACCCCTTAAAACAGTGGCTGGCACATGGTAAATGTTCATTTTTCAGTATCACTTTGTATCCCTCAACGTTATTGTTAACAGCCAGCAATTAGGTCCATGAGATAACAGTGGCAGAGCTGAAAGGATGGTTGAACAATATAGAGCATAATACGGTAAGGGGCCTGCAGAATGCAGTGTGTGGACCCCTGTTCTCTCAGGTTTCCGTGGATTCTCCGTGGAACAGAAATGGGGATCCAGGCGAGGAAAGGAGCAGTAGCTGTTCTGGAAAACACTGCTGGGGGTGAGAGGACCACTGAGCAGGGGTAACCCACCTGTGAGCCAATGACACTGACCCAGCTGCCATTTTTGATAACCAATATCATCTTGCTTTTCGCAGTTCACAGAGCACTTCACATCCACGATCACATACTAGACTCTCACCTGGAGCGGGTGGACATTCTGAGTGGCCAACCCCCTTCAGGTTTCTTCTGCAGCCTGGTTTTCTGTGTGGTTATTTAATTTTTTCCTCATACAAGGAACTAATTCAGAAAATATGTTGTCACGGAAGTTGCTGTAAGTGTCCACGTCGTGACAGGGAGAACAGCTAACTGGCCTGTCCGACCACACGACCTCCACAGAGGTCATCGTCGACTGACCTCGGATGTCACTGAGTAAACACAGCCTCTCTGCTGTTTATCCACCAAAGCAGTCAGGCTTCCTTTGACAGAACTAGAGTCCAAAAAACCCTGTTCCAAAGGCAGGAGGCAGCTTATTAAATTTGTGTCGGGCCCATTGCCTGATACCTTTTAAGCCCTGTCTGATTCCTTTCAGGCCCCTGACACATGTTAATTGGCACTACTCTGTTAGCAGATGCTGAAAGGAGACAGGCATCGGCTTCCTGCTTCCCAAGGACTCGGCACGACATCTTTTCATAAATACCAAACAGGAGGCCTTAAACACGTGGGAAATATATGAGAAATGAGCATTTAGATGTATTTAGACAGTTAATTCATCACTGAAAATGGCCAAGCCCTTCTCATGCTCTTCCCAGGGGTGAAGAACAGCATCACAGACAGTGGGACAAAGCAGAAAAGGTGCCACATGGAAATCGCATTGTGGCCTTTCCTCACCTCCTGCTCCTTACAGTGGGCAGTCTTCCAGCTCCTTCCTGAGTGTGTTTTATTCACTGGATAAATGTTTATTTGCTGGGCCGGCTTCTGTTCTCAGCACTGAGAATACAACATCAAATAAAACTGATAAACATTCCTGCCCTGTGGAACGTCCATGGTAAGAACAATATGTAGACTATTAGAAGGTGATGAATGCGGTGGAGGAGAATAAAACAGGGAAGGGGGTAGGGAAGGTGGACCTGGGGTGGGGCCTGGGACTGTTTCTGAAACTCCCACGTGTTCCTCCAGAGGGCAGTCACGGCCTGCGACACAGAGTCTGAAGGTTCTGACTGGAGGGAGGACATGGGCTACCTTATGAATGGGGCCACGGTGGCTGCAATTTTAGGAACCGACCTAGCAGGGCCAGGGGGAAGCAGGGAGACCAGCGAGGCCACTGCAAGAATGCAGCAAGGGATGCTGGGGTCTTGGAAGGGGACGGGGTGCAGGACGTGAGAAGCGACAGACTCCAGATATATTTTGAAGGTAGAGCCAAGGGAATTTGCCCACAGATCAGATATAGGTGTGACACCAAGGTTTTGGGCCTGAGCAGTTAGATAGAGTTGCCATTGGACTGAGATGAAAAAAGACCATGGGAAGAACCACATTCATGCAACAATCCAGAGGCGTTTCTAGGTCAAATGTAAACACGTTGCATGGAAATGCCCACAGTCAGTTAAGTGCTGGGTGCTTGGCGCTTTCCAGGGGTGTCATGCTCTTAAAAGGAAGAGTGTGTGGGCTGGAACGCACGTTTCTATCACTGAGTATCTTTAAGGTGGTTTGCTAGGAAGTCATAAACACGTGTTCCAAGCACTTCCCAGAAATAAGGGGAGGAGATGAAGATGTAGCCAGAAGGAAACTTCCTATAAATGCCTCCGCCTCTATTTTCTCCAAATCTTTAGATCCTGTAGGAAGAGGCTTCCATACCTGGCAGGGCTCCTGGCACCTGCCCCTAAATTCAAGAGGCATATGGGACGTTTGCCACTGGTAGATGGCTCCGTCGTCTCCCTGAGTGTGCAACACTTAAAACAGAGTTAAAAAACACCCCAAATGGCAAATAGCAGGGGAGTCAGCCATCCGTCGTTATGAGCACGAAAATCCCTGAAGAGCGGCGCCCGAGTCCGGTCCTTTAGGAACACCTCGGACCCTGTATGGGGTTGCGTGTGATTTCATTTTCAAAAGCCCTGCCAAGTTCCTAAGGTGGTGAATGTTGACCAAATAAACAAGAAAAAAATGTAATTAACATTTTTCAGTCAAATCATTACAAACTGTATGGCTAATTAAGGTCCTTATTATAGTTTTTATGTAATAATTGATGATATGATTTTTCAACTGAATACTTATGTGAATAAGATTTATCAACAGAAATAGTTCCTGACAAACTCGGTCTGGGATCAAGGTCTACATTTCCTCTGGGTTTTAGGAAAAAGCCAAAGTTGTTATAAATGTTTGCTTAGGGGAGATATATTGTATGTTCTCCACTGATTTGAAGTATGTCAGATTGAGAGCTGAAGGCTTCCCTGAGGTTGTAATTAAGTATGAATATGAAAAAAAAACAAAACTGGGAAAAAATAAAAAATAAACAATTTCTTTTAGGCCTTCACATCACAGGCCTTTCATTATGTTTCCACCTGAGGCAAAATGCTTTTCTTTGGAAAAAGGATACAGTTTTACAAAAATAGATTTTTAAAAAACTGTGCAATAACTCTTTAAGTCTAGACTTGAAGAAAAATTCACTCAAGTATGAATGCTATGAAGTATTTAAACGAACAGAGTTGGGGCAAAAAATGTACACAAATGCTCACTAAGCAGCCTGAACTATTGTAATTTAATTCTGCAGGTCAGTCTGATAGGTTTTGGGAGGTTTTTTTCCCCTTGAAAATCACATCTTTCTTTCTCTTCCCACCCAAATCATTCACTGTTATAAAACTAGCTTAGTCAAATCAATACCTAGGCTGGCAATAAAATTTAATTACAGTGAGGCTTGGATAAACATTGGCTCGAAGACATTTCTTGGTCTATAGAGTGATAACTGAATTAAGTAGGATTATTTCATCATTATGGTATTAAGCCCACGTTACACAAGAGAAGCTAATATTTCTAACTCTTTTTAACTTACAAAATATGTTATAAGCATTTGCATGAGTCAATTTAGTAAGTTTCCTCCTTGAAGAGCTCTGAAATAGGACCACTTCGCAGCTATGTTTTCAGTGCAGAGCAGAATGTGAAATGAGGAAGGTTCACACCGGACCCCATCCACAGGCTCCAGGACTCAAGCTACCAAAGGGACCTCATCACAAGGCAGTTCCGTAGGCACTGGCACCCTCGTTTCCTACAGCCACTTAAGCTAAGTCCCCACAGAGCCAGGGAACATTT
This sequence comes from Mormoops blainvillei, assembly GCA_004026545.1. Lineage (NCBI taxonomy): Eukaryota > Metazoa > Chordata > Mammalia > Chiroptera > Mormoopidae > Mormoops > Mormoops blainvillei. Next base: position 5,376 of record PVJD01000045.1, read on the forward strand.
GCTGTCTCACCTCCCAGTGCACTGCATGTCCCACTATGGAAAAAAAACTGGACCTCTCTAAACACAGAGAGCTCCCTGAAGCCTCCGCTCAGGCATGCGTTCTTCCAGGAATCTTTTCCTGGCCTCCCTGTCTCCGGGCATTTCTAGATCAGCACACTCGCTTCATGATAAATCTCTAAGTCTGCCTCTCTTCAAAGCCTGGGAGTAGCTTGAAGGTCTTTGGCCTCCAGAACAAATTCAGGGGCTGGCACAGAATAGGTATTCAATACTGCGTTGAATGAATGAATGAATGAATATAATTGAAAAGCTAAGACATACAAACACTTGCTATGTGCCGGCTCCCAGATAAAGACAGAGGCGACATAGTGTCTGGCAACTGAGGGTCTAGTCACAAAGATAGGGAATATAAAGAGAGGTAGAACAATAAAGGCCAAGCATCGATTGGTCAAGGGCTGAAGCAGTGAGCAGCCAGGGTTAGAGGGGTATTGTTACAGGACAAGAATATAGAGCAGAATCTTGCAAGCAGAGCCAGACCACTGAAGGAAAGGTAGCCTAGAGATACAGGAAGCAGGAGGACAAAGGGGGCATAATAAGCAAAGCCCCGATAGGGAGCTGAAACGCATTGCAGTTTAGTGTATTATAGTCTAGACACAAAGAGACTGGGTCCTGATGTATTCAGGCAAAACTGGATTCAAATCCTGATTCCTTCACTACATGTTCTTTGGGCAAATCACTCAATATTCCTAAACCTCAGTTCTCCTATCTGTACACTGGAGGTAAGGATCACTTCCTCATTGGAATAACAGAAAATATGTAAAGCCATGGGCATGGAGCTTACATATAAAAGTGTTCTTCTTACTGTTTTTGTTATGACTCAGATACATTTAGTAGGCTTCATCCTAACTGGGATGGAGGTGAGGTTTGCAGCTGTGAATGTAGATAGAGGATTAGTATACAATTTTAAGGTCTCTTTCTCCTCTAGATTTGATTGCAAATGATAATATATCAGCTGTAGAATTTTAAATAGCATCCCTGACATTCATATCAGAATACTATTAACTAGCTTGCACCACCTCCCTACGACATCAGCTTTCTGAAGGTAAGGATCTCAGCTAAGGCAGCGTCCAGGGGATCTAGAGGGTGGCTCTCTAGTGTTCAAGCCTGTGCCATTAGCCCAGGTGGTTAAAGCAAGGTCTGCCAGTTGGCTTCCTCCTCTTACTTCCTATTCGCCCGCAAAATCACTGGTAGACAAATCAGCTCTTACTCTTGAATTGGTTTAGGTTTATTTGCTTCCTCTCCCAGTTGGGCTGCGGTCTCCTTTAAAGGAAGAGAATAATTATTATACATCATCTATGGCCTCCACAGTATCTTAGCAAAGCTCAATAATCTTTTCTTGGTTACCACTGGCTATTCATTGCCAAAGGTTTGACCCTTGCTCCTATGATACTCGACTCTGTGACACTCAGGTCCTATAGACACTACACAATTTCCCAAGAGTATGAAATTTGATATTCTGCAGACATATTATCTAATGGAGAAATTTAATCAGGTAAGCTAGTGAGGCTACCTTGCGAAATAATTTTAAAATTATCTTGAGAGCCCTGACTGGTGTGGCTCAGTTGGTTGGGCATCATCCTGCAAAGAGAAAGGTCTCAGGTTTGATTCCTGGGCAGGGCATGTGCCTGGACTGCTGGCTTGGTCCCCAGTAGGGGAGCGTGCGAGAGGCAACCGACTGATGTTTCTCTCTCACATTGACATTTCTCTCCCTCTCTATCTCCCTCCCCTTCCCCTTCCTCTATAAATAAGTATATAAATAAATAAATATTTTAAATTACTTTGAGAAATCTAATTTTCAAATTAGTTGGAAAAATCCCCTGTGGGGTCTGAATTGTCCCTACCACTCTTTTAGAAATTTTGAACAAATTCTTAGATACCCCCTCCAATAGAACTATTTAGCCTATAAATTTAGGTCATATTTTAATTTTAAAAATATTAAATTTAATCATTTTTCCATTTAAATATCTTGAATATGTACCTTATAATGATAAAGCAGATATTTGTTTCGCATATTAAGCAATTTCACATATAAAGGGCAGTCAGGATAAGAAGAGCCAATGGACTGGAAGACACCTTGTCTATTAAACCTAGGTTTCCTAGGTTTCTCAGGATATCCATTTTCGCTACTTGTGATGCCCTGTATTTTACAAAAGGGAAAAAAATCATGTCCACCTTTGTTATGTTTGCATGATATGATCCCCTGATCTTCCATTCCTCTTCTCCCAGATTTGCCATGAGCATCAATTCATTCACACTCTGACATTTATAAAATGTTTATTTATGACCAACCCATGCTTTACAAAGTCATGTTATCAGTAGAACACCTGTTAAGAGTACTGTGGGGGTTACTTTTCAGATTAATACCAGGATAAAAACAACTTATTAGCTGAGTCACCTGAGAAAATGATTTATCCCTGTTGAGCCTTTTTCCCCATCTGTAATGGGGGTAACATTTCCTTTCTTTCAGGGCTGCTGTGGTGAGAAATAATAAGAAATAAATGCCACCTCTCACAGTGTGCTTGACACTTAGTAGGTACTTAAGAAATTAAAGCCAGTATAAATGTCATAAGCATCACATTTTACAATTTGCAAAGGGTCTGTTTTTCTATACTCTGTTGACGCTGCTCCTCACTGTACGTACTCCCTTCCTAGAATCTACCCCCCAGTAACAGTGGTCCCTGTAAGCAGTCATCTCAATTATTCAGGAGGTTATCATAAGAGTTCTTAGTTCTACTTTTTAAGTATTACCAACCAATAACACTTGCAAGGGAAACTAGTCATCACCTTTCCACACTAACTTTCACATTTGGGAACCTGCCCTGGGCAGAAATGAGAGAACCATAAAAAGAATGTTAGTATTCTTTTAAAAAATACTTCTCCTATACTGAAAAAAAAAACAAAGGAGCTTGGTTCTTGGGACATGAAATCTACACTCAAACATCCTTGGAACATGCCCTCACTTTACTTTGATCTACTCAAAGTTGAAGCTCCAAAGCTCTTTGCACTGCGTTCAAACCAAAAATAGTTTAAAAATGAAAGAGTCGGAGATTTAGTCATCTCAAAATACTTCCATATTTCATAATTTAGAAAAATATAAATCATAACTTACAGCCAACAGTTTACTCTTGAGTTCATTTAGTGTCAGAAAATCAAACTCTTTCATTTTTGTATTAGAATTTTTTTTACAGAGTGCCGTGCTAATCTTCTTCCCCTTCTTAATAAATCCTGTAGCAAGTAATAATAATGTAGTTTGGCATCGCCCAAACACAAATTTGCTGTAGTCTCATTCTAGAATGTATTGCATCAAAACAAACAGAATCAGAATTGCATGGAACTTTTTTTTTAATATGATGGCAGGCCTTACCCTAAACTGCATGAACCAGATCTCTAGTTAGGGAACGAATACAGGATAACCACTAGAAACCCTTGCTCGCCTAACTTTTCCCTGTGATTCGATAAGCCTGGTTTTAGACCTATCGCTAGGTCATTTGGTAAACCAGATGACACTCAAAGGCAAAAGTAATCAAGCAGCAGAAATGGCAGTGGAAAAGCCACGATGTCAGAGTATGTATTCTGTTCTAACAGTGCTTAGCAGGGTGGTCCAAATCAGATGTCTTTTCAGAATTTGGACCGACGGCGTGTCTTCTTTTCTCTCTTACGTTTCCACCCCCATAAGTGTCACCTATATCCCTTCTGATTTACATTTTAGAAAAATGTTTATTTAGAAAAATAAAAAGCCATTTTTCCTAGGCAAATAATTCAAGCAATTAAACTAAAAATAAATATATACAAATCTCTCCAGGCCAATGAAGATTAATGCAGAAGTTGGTTATAAATAAGAAATTGTTTGAGGCCATTCTTTCAGATTAGAAATCCTAAAAGTATATTGAAGAAATTCAACTCATGACTAATTATACAGTTTATTATCATAAGCCAGTATCTTCTAATCACAGTAAAAAAAATATTCTTAAGCCTAGGAAAATTTCTTGTCTATGATCTTTGCTTGGTTTCACCAAAGAGTACCCACCTCTCTCACAACTGCTAAATAAAAAATACTAAGCAGTTTAAAAGAATAACCTCATTACATAAATCCAGATTATTTGGAACAAAAATTATATAAAAGTTTTGAGTGGGACAAATTTAGAAAGCACAAATTCATTCTATTTCTGTATTTAAAATACATGTGATCAGGTACCTCCCCGCAAAAAAAGATACACCTAAGAACTTAAAATTCTGCCTAATAACATTCACTTTTATGCTTTTTCATCACTGTGCCTTCCTACTTTTATTCAAAAGTATTTTTTCCAGTATTCAGGATTATTGGTTTTCTTTTGTTTTGGCTCTCAGCGAGTGGTTTTAACCTCAGTTCAGCCTGTCCTTGACCCAAGGCTCATTCGGACCAGCCAAGATCAGGCCCTTCAAACTCCCCACTCAGCACTGCCCATGTTCCCCTTCAAAACACACCCGGTGTTTACTAAGATCAAGGGTTTGAGGGCTGAAGGACTTTAGAGATCAAGGCCAGAAAAGGTTCAATTCGGAGATCCTCTCGGCAACTTCCCTGCCAGCATACAGGCCCTGCTGTTTGCACCGCCCAGGTCAGGGTGCTCGTGACCCCCGGACACAGCCCTCGCCTTGTTGGAAGGCAGCAGTTCAAGTTTTTACTTGTGCCCAGACCAGCCGTGCAAAGTGGAACAAACCGCGGCATCTCTAAGTCTGAGTTTTTCTAATTTCCTGGAGGAAGTTCAGAAGCTTCTTTCTGAAAGGAGTGATGATCTTAAAGATCGTACAAATCATAGAATCCTTCCTACTCACATGGCAGTAACTGCAATAAAATGTTTGCCCATAACATCTTTGGGTCTCAAGGATCTTACCTAACAGGTGAGGTCTGTGTAAAAGGCAGAGGCAGTAATCTTTGACCACCACGCAGTAAGGAATTTTCAGCGCTACTGGGCAGTGGCTCTGCCTCCTGTTCCCTAAGGCGCACACCCTGGCCCCTCACTCCTTAACCCCCTGCTGAACAGTGTCTGCCCCTGGGAGCCTGGTTTGGCACTTACTGAGCTGTCACCAGGTGTCCACTGATCTCCTAAACCATTGCCAAAGTCAGTCTTCCCTCCTCATCTATTTCTCTGCAATATTTGTCACTGTTGCCCACTCCCATCTTGTAAAAATTCTCTTTTCTTAGCCCCAGGGACAACACATCTCTGAATCTCATTTGCCATTTCCTGACCACTCTTTTGTCTTCTTCTCCATACCCACTTAAAAATAACCATTCTTTAACTCTCTTATCTTCTCCAGGAAAAAGTGTAAACCCGAGCTTTCCTAATTCTCTGTGTGGCCTTAGACAATCCACAACCCTCTCTGAGCTCCGTTTGACCCTGAGAAAGGGAAGTGGGTAGACAATGATCCAAACTGGCCCTTTGAACTCGGCAGTGCTATGCGAGTCTACCCTAATCTCACTCTTGTATTCTATCAGTACACAGTTTAGAGAGCTGGTACAAGGCTGGGGCGGAGCTAACCCCACCAGGAAATCATCACTCCCAGTGTGCGAAGGAACCTTAAGCATCACGCAGTCTGAAACTTCCTATTTATAACAGGAAACCTAGGTCCAGATTGGGTACTCTATTACCTCACAGCCGATGATGGTGATAACAAAGAAGTTTCCTGGGCCCTCTCCTTTGATTTTTGCAAAATCAAAGCTCATATGTCTTCTAAACCTTGTTGAAGTGCAAAATAGTATCAGAGTAAAATGTGATAGCGAAGGTATAGATTGATGTAGATCACTTTAGAGCCTTTTTTACCCCCTTAAAAAAAATAAACTTTATGTTCTGGCTGGGTAGCTCAGTTGGTTAGAGTGTCATCCCGGTACACCGGGGTTTCCATCCCCGGTCAGGGCACATGCAAGAATCAACCAATAAACTCATAAATAAGTAGAACATACTGCTGTTTCTCTCCCTTGCTCTCTTTCTAAAATCAATCAATCAAATAAACTCTATATTGTAACTCCAAGAACTCTGGAGAGATATTTGCTATAGTGGGTGCTTTACACAAAGCAGAGCAATCTCATCACAGAAAACATTTCGATTTATGTTTTTAAATAGCCAAATAAAACAGAACATCAAGTCACATAATACATATACTTACATTAATTCAAATGTCCACAGCACAATACAGTGGGGTCTATTTAGTAGTTCACATAAATTAAGATTTACATACACACAGGCATAAACAAACAACCTACTAGAACAAAGATTTAAGAAGTTACTCAGACATTTTGGTATTGACACCTACATATTTATGACAACAAGTAATGATGACTTTAAACTTTCAGTAAGACCTTTCGTACAAGGATAGAAAATTTACAGAATGGAAAGAAGACAGTCAAACGAATGTACCTTTATTGCACTATTTCTGTAACATCATAGAGGATGTGGCAGTACTCAGTACATTTTATCAGTGAAGTCTGTTTACTCTGTTCTGAAATGATGAATGTAGCTGAATTATTCCCAAATCTAGCTTTATTTTGTGCTTTATAAATAATGGCTGTTTGGTTCTTCCAAATGGCATAGGACACTAACACTTTTCTTTGTAATAACTCAACTTTGGTCCTAATAAGCTGGTAAAGTCTCTTTTTAAAGAACACTAATATACAACGTTTATTTTTTCTTTCAAGGATCCTGAATAAAAGGACAATGTCAGTCAAGTCACCTCCGGGGCAGCTCTGAAGTGATCAAAGGTGTTAAAAGACTAAGACAGCATTATCTAGAACCTAAACTTTGGAAAACAATGCCATCTTTCTCTGGCACACCAAGGAACCAAAGTGCCTTACCAAGGTTCCTATCAACCATTTTTTTTAAAGACCATTTGGTTGTATTTCAAAAACCAAAAATAATTTCAGTCCTGCTGTTTATTTTGCAGACCACACACAAGGTTAAAAATAGATTAAATTACTACATCATACAAGTATAGGCACAAAATTAAGTGGACGCCACAAAGGGTGTGTCTGAAAACACTGAATTGACTGAATCTGAGTCGGATTTCACCCTTGTGGACTTTAAGATGCCCTCGGCTATAACTGTTTCACTGGGAAAGAGCCTGACTTTCCCATTCTGCCCTGCTGCAGTATCCTTCAGGGGTTCCAAAAACACCACTCGTTTACCGGCACCTGCTTTCCGCTCCTCAGCTGGGACGTCACCAGCCAGGCCAGGACTGAGAACAGATGAATGGGCATTGCTTTGGTTTAGCATACTTTTTTGTCTCTTGGCTTTACATCTGCAGGGACACGGCGTCAGATAGAGGTACAAAAGTACCAAAACGATACTGGCCACACAGGCTGCAAGAGTGGTAAAAGCTGTATTAAATGCCTCATGGGCATGGGATCTGTTTACAGTGAAATTGCTCACGTTTATTGTGACATCCACAGTTTCATTTAACAGGCGTTGCCTGTTCATTGCAATACAGGAATACACTCCAGCATCCTCGAAACGAGGGCTTTCTATAACCAAGCTTCCATTGTGAAACACGTGAAAGTTTTCCACCTCTTTGTCGGGCTCTAGCAGTCTGTTATCTGGACCCACCCACATGAAATCAGTATTTGAACTACCAGTCTTGCTGTCACAGTGGACAATCAGCCTCTCTCCAACTTGAGCCTCATGAATAAAGCCAAGGGCATGGAAGGAGCCATTGATGATACTGTCAGAGCAATTCATAAAGCTATCCTGGAGCAAAAACACCTGATGGGAGTGCCTCGAGTCAGACCACAGGCGGCAGGTATAATCATTCTTAAAATCCATCACTGAGCTAAAGTGCCTACGATACCAAAAGATCAGCAGTGAGTAAAGGGAACAGTCACAGACGAATGGGTTTCCATGAAGGTAGATGCCTCTCAGCTGCTTTCCTGGCACTAAATTTATATGCTGCATCGGCAGGAAGGGGATCCGGTTGTAAGAAACATCTAGAAACATCAGTTCTGCCAGTTTGAACCTTCCGATATACAAATCCATGGGGAACTTCGTGAGAAAGTTTCCACTTAAGTAGAGTTTCTGTAATTGGAAGAGCCCTCCAAACGCTGAAGGATCAAGATAGGAAATATGATTGTTGTAAAGCAGGAGCACTTCCAGAACCTTCAACTCTTGGAACACTGCACTTTTTACAGTCTTCAGCTTATTGGAGGATAAGTCAAGACACTTTAAATTTGGAGTTGTGGAAAAACTGCCCATGGAAATGCTGGTGATGTTGTTATGGCGAATAATTAGGGTGTTCAGCTTTCCAAACGATACTGGAATCCACTCAGAATCCAGAAGCCCAATTCTGTTATAACTCAGATCCAGTCTCTTAATCAGTCTGAAAAGGTTCCCAGGCACCTTGGACAGGTTTTTGTTGGTGCAGCTGACGATGTCAGTGGCACAGATGCAAGCGGTGGGGCACACCCCGGAGGCTCCAGGGCTCACAGTCACCGTGATCACCAACAAACACAGCAGTTCCCTGCAGCCGGGTCTCACAACTCCAGGAAGGGTGGGAAGTGTGTGGAAGCGCAAAGACATTATGGTCGCCTCTCTGTCTCTTCCAGGTGTCTTCGCCACCAGCTCAGCCTTCAACCAGTGAATCTGGTAAACGATCAATATTTAAAGGGGGTTTAAAAAAAATAGCAAAGTTAGCTACCACCTATTAACCCTTAAGAGTCACATCTCGTTTTCTTTCTAGTAACTTTGAAAATGGAGGTTTAATTTCACGCTAGGGTGCCTACGTTGCCTTTTTACTGTTAAACGCAATTTTTCCTGGGTTTCTCCCGCTTACGGACATTTACAGCCACACAAGCTATAAATACAACCGTCTCAACATCAGAAATACAAGATATTTTTTAGGTGCATCCTGCTTTTTTTTTAAACTCCTTCCAACAGACGCAAAAATCCACAAACGCATGCTATAAACAATTAAACGGAAATACTTAGCAAGCCACCCGTCTAGAACACAACTCACAGGGCCGAGAAGCCTGGGGGACTCGGGATAGACTGCCGACGGCGATGCCTTCTGGAAGTCTGTGCGTCTGTCTGTCTCTGTCACTCTCGCATCTTCCGAGTTCCTTTCCCTCTTGCTCCCGGCGGGCGGCAGCCTCTCGCTGGCTCTCAACTTTGGGAGTTTTAAGAAGCCGCGGCGGCAGCAGGTCCGGGCGCAGGAAACGTCTCCGCCGGCTCCGGTGAGTTCTCCCGGGCTCTCTTCATTGCTCAGGGAAGGTACCGTCTCGGCGCTCTGGGCGTCTTGTGCCCGCGCGCCGGGGCCCCGGCTCCCCGAGCCCGGTCCGAGGGGCGGTGGCGCCGGCAGCCGGAGGGACCCGGCCCCGCCTCTCCGCGCTCCGGAGGCTGCTGGACCCTGGGTTCCCGCGCGCCGCCAGCCCGGTTTTATCCCCGCGCGCTGCGGGTCGGGTGCGGAGCAGGAAGACCGGGCCCGCCCCTGAGCGCCCTCCCTCCCGCGGGAATCGGCTCCGCGGCGGAGGGCAGGAGCAGGCTAGGCGAGGGGAGGGGGGCACCGCGGCGCGGGAAGGGGCGACAGCGCAGCCAATCGGAGCGGCAGCCGACGCCCACCCCGCGGCCCCGCAGCCTCCCTCCTCCGGCTCTCCGCGGACGTCGGAGGGCGGGCGCGCGAGTGGGCGCGCCGGGCGGGGCGGGGCGGGGGTCCGCGCTGGGGCTGGAGGCCCCCGGGTGGGGACGCGCTGATCCACTCCCGCCAGTTGCGTCCGTTTGTTTAATCCAGAACCGGGTGATGGTGCGGTGTTGGAAAATTAAGCGGGGCACACCCAGCCCGAGAGGGAGAGGTTGCACCCTTGGAAACCCCACTTAGTAGCGACCGCTGAGGTCTCCTGCACTCCCCGACCTCTTAGTCCTTCTTTGGGCGCGGGCCAAGCAGGTTTCCACGGCGCTAAATGCAGTTGGTTTTAAAGGTTTACAAAATAAACACTGAGCAGCCTTCCGTCTCCGCCCACATTTGGGGAGGTCGGGGGTAGAGAGAGCAGGCATGTTTTCTGTAGTGTGACGGGGCTCTCTGTTAGAGGAACCGGGAAGGCATTGCGGGGACACTACCAACCTCCCTGGAAAAGTTCTATCCCTTTCCTAACTCGGGAGGCGGCATCGGGGATGGTGGCCAATTCGCGAAGAAGGAGCGTCGGAAAGAAGGTTTGGGGCAGACCTTCCGGCTGGAAGGCAAAGATAAGGGCATTAAGCCTTAAAAAAATATCGGGCTCGCTCCGGACAGGGACTGATCCCAGGAGTCGCTGCTCCGAGATTCTTCATCCCTTCCTGAGCCTTAGGGGGACTGGGCTGCAGGATTCCAGCATGCTTTGGTCCAGCAGGCAAGGAAAGGTGCAAGACCAAAAAAAAAGACAGGTGGAGGTCGTGGGGCTGATGAGCTTTTACATTAAAATCTATTTTTATTTAATTCCAAGGTGAGTCTTAACGATGGGATTTGACCGAGCCAAATGGCCCATTTGCCTATTTTATCCAGATTAAAAGAAATAAATGACTGCCTTGACAAGAGATACTAAACAAAGCAGAAGAGATGGGAAGACTGAAAAAGAGGACCAATTGATAAAACAATTGTGAGCAGGGTGTATATTAGGTAACTCGTAATACTACTTAATATAAGCTAAAAAATGAGGACAATCAATAACCCCCTCTCCACACACACACTTGAGCAACGTGAATTTAAGGAGAGTTTAGTCCCTACGTTGTGCATGAATGTATTCATGAGGTAGCATGGATCTCCAGTGCCATATTTTAAAGAGAATTGTGTACGTTGTTAATAGTTAGCCTGTTTATGTATTTAACCTGGAATAGCACTGGTAAATCAAGGTTTTTCAGGGGAGAGCAGCTTGATTCAAATGAGTTTCAGTTTCATGAAAAGTTGAATGTTGCCCTAAAAGGGTTACACAGAGCCTGAAACACTTCATGAATGCATTCCTCCCTGGGAGCTCCCAGGGGAGAAGCAGAGGTTGAGATTTTTCTAAAGTCAGGCAACACTTCCTGGGGGTCTCAAAAAAAATGGGTCTCTAAGCCTTCATTTTTACAGTTAGAATGGTGAACGCAAAGAAATAGAATTAAAGTTTTTTACTCAGGGGAATAATTTTTAAATGACTAATAAATTTTTGCAGTGTTTTACCAAGTAACTATTATCCTATTCAATGAAGACCGAAGGTGGACAAAAGACCTGTATTTAATACAAAAATAGTCTAAAAAGAATGTGACTTTCCAAATGGAAACAGAAGGTTATGTTATTATAGCTGCAGGCACATCACAGAAATATTAGGCAAAGATTACACCATATAAACTAAATGCACTCAAAATCCACAGACAACTTTCTCTATTTGAATACTTGATTTTTGGATTCTGCAAATTGGTCAAGGAGAAGGGAGTTGTGAAAGGGATGGGTTCACAACTTGGAAAAGAGAAAGCTAAGAGTTAACCTTAATAATGGTATAAGGTGTGACCTTATTTTGTGGAGGATAATTTTTTATCTTTCTAGCATCCCTTCACCTTCTTCTACCTGGCCCACCCTTTCAACTAGAGTAAATTCCACAAGGGCAGAAATTTTGTCTTAGTCACTGCCCTTTTCTTAGCTCTGACAACCCTGCTTGACACTTACTTAGCGTTCAAAACTTTTGATGAATGAACTCATAAATGGGAAACCTATTAGAGCTTACCCCACCTCAGCCTGCTGGTTGCCATCCTGCCTGCTGTATGTCAGAAGCTTGGGTGAAAGGCGGTGGGGAAGAAGGGAAAGGGGAGCCCTGCCAACATTCTTTGAGTCCTGGATCCAGTGGTGCCTGAAGGCCACTGCACATTATACTTCCCTTTTAATTACATTCTCCATTCCCTCCCTTTGTTTGGCTTAAATGATTTTGCGTGTGTTTCTCTCACTTGTGACTGAAAGAGTCCTAGTATAACTGATGGTAAAAATAAATACATATTGGGCTGTAATGATGTGCCAGAGACTGAGCTCTGTGTTTTACATGCATTATTTCGTTTACTGCTCCCCATAACCCTGTGACACTGTATAATCCAATCACCCAGATGGTAACTGCATTCTAAATTATTTGAAAATGGAATGAGACTAACTTAGCTTGAGGCTCCATTTGAAAGATTTAGATTAAACAGAAGAAAGACATTTCTGACAGGGTGGTTCCACAGCCTGGAATGGATTGCCAAGACAGATGGTTGAGTTGCCTTCTCAGAAGTTTAAAATAGGACAGATAGATATTCCTCTGGCCTTTCCCACATGGCACAATCTATTGATATATTTTAAAAAGATTTTATTAATTTTTAGAGAGAGGGGAAGGGAGGGAGAAAGAGAGAGAAACATTGATGTGAGAGAGAATCATCAATCAGTTGCCTCTCGTACACACTCCATCTAGGGGCTGAACCCATAACCCAGGCCTGTGACCTGACCACGAATCGAACCAGGAACCTCTCACTTTGTGGGATGGTGCCCAGCCGACTGAGCCACCCCGCCAGGCAATCTATTGATATTTTTGACCTTTCAGTAGAAAGCAGGCTGTCATTTGACATGATTCTGAATCTAGTGTGCTGAGTTTGGAAGTAAAGCCTACCTGGGGGCAGGGTATTTGAGCAGGCGAAGTCTCTGGTGTTTTCCTGGCCCTGTGATTTCCAGAATTTCTCAGGTTCCAATCAGAAAGCTCAGAGGTCAGAGATATGAGACAAGAAATTGTTACAGTACTAGCTTGATAATTTGGAGTCATTTTTGCTAATAATGAACACTTTAATAGCACTTTATATCCTATGAAGGGTTTTCATATGCCATATCTCATTTGATTACAGCATGCGTCCTGTAATCGGGTGCAGTTGGGAACACCAGCAGATGTCTAATGTTGCCTGTTTTTTTTAATCCGGGGGCACATCGGTTTTCTTCAGAGACAGCGCTCACTGGGGCTCTAGCTCTGCAGGAGGAGGCTGGCCCTTCACTGGAGCTCTCTGTTGAGGTGTCCTCAACCTGGGTGTGGCGGTCTTGGTAGGGTTTTTACAATGTGACAGGAGGCTTGGCCCATAGGAAACACACACCTTTGCCCCCGCTGCTCCTACAAAAGCCCCTTCTGTTTTGACCTGCTTCAGTTGATGTATTAAATTGCCCAAGATTTATGGTAGAGCCACCTCTCACCCGGTACTATGTTTCTCACTGCACAGGGACTCGAGCTCCAGCCCTGTGGTCTCTGAACTCCAGGAGGTGTACGGCAACTTGTGGCTTCATTCTCTGGAAGCTCCCTAGACTAGAAATAGAAGGGACAGAGGTGGGGAGAGGGTAGGGGGGATATGCAAGACCCACAAACCCTCTCCAAGGACTTCACTGATAGGTTCTTTTTACAAAAATTTACCCCAGTAAATTCAATAAAAAGGGAAAATAAATAAATATAAAATAAAAAATTCAATTGCCATAAAATTCACCATTTGATCATTTAAAAGTATACTATTCAATAATCTTAATATACTCACATTAGTGTGCAACAATTCTAATTCCAGAATAATTTCATCAGCCCCCGAAGAAGCCCCATACTCATTAAGCAGTCACTCCACCCCACCCCCCGTCTCCCAGCCCCTGGCAACCACTAACCTACTTTCTGTCTCTATGGATCTGCCAATTCTGGACATTTCATATACATGGAATCACACAATATGTGGCCTTCGTGTCCATCTTCTCTCACTTGGCATAATGTTTTCAAGGTTTGGATGGGGCTCTTTGGCCACAGGTTGAAGAACCAGTTGGGATCATCCCATTGAAAGTCCTGCACATTTGGTTTAGCTACACTTCAGCTTACAGTCTGCAGCATCTGCCCTATTGTTGTCAGTCTTGACCCAAAGTCCCATTTCCCCGGGGTCTTCAATTATGAAAGCATTAAGCCCCTGTGTGATTACAGAAACCTAGCAGTTTTGAGATGAGGAGATCTAAGTTCTAGTCTTGATAAAAAATAAAAAAATAAAAATGGTTTAATCTCTCCATAAGCCCCAAGAAACAATTAAGAATATAACAGTTAATGACTTCTGAAGTTCCCTTCGACTTCAAAAACTTAATCTGATTTCCTGATAATAATGTGTCTGCTGTTGCCCCGGCCCCAGGAGCACAAAGTGTTAGAACGTAGGCAGCAGCAGTTAGAGCAGGTCTAGGTTTATTCCTCATCTGGGTCGGTTATGGCTGCACTGGGAAGATTCTGGCTCCTCCCCCCAGTGAACGGGTCAGTCCCACTGCCACTTCAGGAAAAGTGACTCAGGGCAAGTTCCCTATAGTTGAGATACCACTTTAGTCTATTAAATATTTGATTATGATTGGGCAGTACACATTCACTGCAGCATTATTTCTAACAAAAAAAGATGGTGCACACTTAACGTGCAACAGGGACGTGGGTGAATAAATTAGTGTATGTCCCTTTGTCATTTTAATGACATACTATATTGTCATTAAAAATAATGTGTCCGAGAAAGATCTGGTGACACAGACATGTCAACTATTGTAAAAGAAAATATACCAAGGTCTGTCCAAAAAAAGTCCAGCCATTATTAATATAACGAGAATTGTTTGCATGACATCGATATAACCTGGTAGCCAAGGAGAGTGGACTGGAACGTGCATGTGTGAACAGTGATGACTTCACTGTACTAGTCAGTGGGGGCAGTAGATGCTGTCGAGGGAGCATGTGCTCTGTGTGGCCATCACATTCAAAATGACTGAGCAAGTAGAACAACGAATCTGCTTAAATTTTGCAAAAATTTTGCATTAAGCTTGAACATTCTTCCATGGAGACTATTGGGATGATTCAGAAGCCTGCAGCTATGGGCCAATGGAGATTGGCAGCTTTATCATGGCAACTAGCCCACTCATGCATCACATCTCGTGCAGTTTTTTGGCGAAACATCAAATCACCCTAGTGACTCAGCCCCCCTACAGCCTAGGTTTCTAGGGGCTTTTGGCTTTTCCCAAAACTAGAATTGCCTTTGAAAGGGCAGAGATTTCAGACTGTCAATGATATTCAGGAAAATAGAACAGGGCAGCTGGTGGCAACTGGGAGAACATGTGAGGTCCCAAGGTGCGTACTTTGACGGGGACTAAGGCATCATTGTCCTTTGTATAGTGTTTCTTGTATCTTGTATCTTCTTCAATAAATGTCTCTATTTTTCATATTACATGGCTGGGTACCCTCTGGACAGCCTCATACATGTATATGCATAGAAAATCATCTGAAAGAATACACACCTGTGTCATAACAATGGTTTTTTATTTTTTCTTCTCTTTGCTTATGTGTATTTTCTATTTTCTATAATATTTTTATGGTAAGAAAAAGCACAATGAGAAGTCCCAGCTCTTTAAAGTTACCTATGACTAAGTTATGTACCATAACGTTTCTGCTTTATTGTGATTCCCACTTAATATTCAGCAACTATAGTGTCAGAGAGCAAAACCCTCTCCTTGACCTCTCAGGCAGGAAGTAACTCTGATCCCCCCTGATCTGAGATACAGTGACTGCTCTTCCCTCTTTGCAATAGTCATTTATTTGGCAAATATTTACTGAGCATTTACTGTGTGCCGGGCACTGTCCTTTAGTCTGAGAACCGTAGCAGCACATAATGCTACGCTAGCCACACAAGCCTTACTAGTGGCCAGTGGTCCACATTCCCAGGCTTGGAACTCGACATCTTTGGTTGGGATCACCTCCCGGCATCTGTGAATTCTCTCCCACAACACGTTCTTAGACTAGCATTTGTAGCATGGTCCCCTACCCCCACACGCCACCATTGGTTTTTCAGTGAGAAACAAAAATAAAAACAACCGAAAGCCTTTTTTTCTAATCCTAAAAATCCTATGTGCTCACTGTAGGACAATTGCAAAATTCAGAAAATATATATCTATAAAGAACCAGAGAATGCCATTTATCTTACTGATAAGTCACATTTCTGCTCAAAGGATAAATTCATGGCAGTGAGGAACCTGAGAAGTTTGAAAAAGGATGATTTTCTCTTTGTCATAATTATGTAATGAGAGAAACAAGGAGACCTTTTTTTTTTTTTAATACTCTGAAATCCTCAGCCTTCAGAATGAAATAAGCAGAGGAAAATTTGCTTTATAAAATTCAGTGTGTCAAAGCCCTGCCTCTAGCATTATAGTCACTTCTTGAGATTTTGGTCATAAATGGTAAGCACTCTAATTTTCAGTTTTCTCATTATTAGCCTGAAGGGATCATCTAATTGAATTCCTAAATGCTATTATACCTCTCAAAACGGAGGCTAATTTTATCTTCTGATAAATACAGATAATATTTAACAAAACCAGCTTAGAGAACTATATGCAGCAGACTCCTATTTTAAGTCCTTAAAAACATGTGCTTTCCTATAACAGAAATTAATTTATCATACCTTTGTAAAGGTGATATCTGATTATTCAAAGAAACATTTGATTTGAAGCCATCATTAATTACTAGTCAATATTAACATGCAATAAAATAAAATAAAATTGAAAGAGGAAATAATAAACTCAATCATATGCCAGCACCATTGCAAATACTTATTTAATTATTTTCAGCAAATGCAAGCCCTCTGCAGTAGATGTTCCATGGGTAATTTGCTCTGGAACTCTGACCTTTCTTTCAGTTTGTGATAGTGAAAAGAAACATCACATTCATGTAGGGGAAGGCTGAGGACCAAGGTCCAAGAAAGTGGACTTGGAAACAAGACCCAACATTTATTGCATTCTCACTATATACAAGGCTTCTTATTTAATTCTTTCTTTTTAAAGTTTTATTTATTTATTTTTAGAGAAAGGGGAAAGGAGGGAGAGAGGGAGAGACATGTGATGTGCGAGAGAAACAGCAATCAATTGCCTCTCTCATGCCCCCAAGTGGAGACGTGGCCTGCAACCCAGGAATGTGCCCTGACTGGGAATTGAACCAGCAACCTTTCAGTCCACAGGCCAGAGCTCAATCCACTGAGCCACTCCAGCCAGGGCGTCATTTAATTTTAACAAGTTCTCAAAGAGATGGCCATTAATATCCCCATCTTCTAATGAGGTCAGTAGGGCTTAGTTGGTTTCTATAACTTGCCCAAGATTGGTGGTAGAACCAAATCTCTTACCAAAGTCTGTCTCACTCTGATCTCATACTGAACGATTAGCTCTAATGCCACCCATGAGGGAGAAGAAAGGTCAGCCATAATTTAAATTCCATTCAGCAGATACTGTTAGTCCTGGCCACACTCCCAGAGCCATGATAGGGCCGCTCTCCTCTAGGAATTTGTAGTCTCATTTGAAATAATTATAGGATATATAACCAGGAACCAAAATATTTGCAATAGAAAATATACTTCGGGTATTCAAAAATTCCAACACAAGCAGAATTTCAGATCATACTCATTTCTTGTTGACCAAGTATCTAATTCAACAAAGTGAATTGTTGCAAATAAAAATATAACCTGGGAGAAACCATCTGAATGGTCAGGGATGAAAATAAGCCTCAGAATTAAGTAATGATAATATGAACCCTATGGCTCATTTTATCCATGGCACTTACAATAAAGAACTGTGAGAGAAAAAAAAAGAAAGAACTATAAAAAAAAAAAGAAAGTTGTATTTCTTTCCTGGCACATACAAAGTGTCTGAAACATCCTCTAATTACATGCTAAGTGGCAATGTAGTTTAAAAAAAAAAAAGCATTGAATAAATAATCAAATCTTTGGGTTCTGGTGCCAGAACTTACCTTTGTTAACTGCATGTGTGATTTTGGGCCAGTGACCTGGTCTTTCAGGTTATCAGCTTCCCCGTGTGCAAAATGGAAATGCAGTTTGATTTCACAACGTTAAATGAGATGACACATGTGGAAAGCGCTCGGGGAACTATAAAGCTGTAAAAGAGTATTACAGTGAGTCCCCATCATGTGTTATTCATCTTTATTGCCCTGTGCCTTGGACATGATCTTGCCCAGCACAGATGTTTAACAAATGTTTGTTGAACCTAATGGAACTGAAGCTTGGTTTATGTACAAAATAAACAGAGCTGGAGAAGTGTCTCCACAATGTTTGTACTAATTATGGGGCTCCCCCGAGCCCGGTTGTACCGTAGTACAGCAAGTCCTCCATCCTCATTCGGAGGACCTGCCGTTGCCTCGGCCCTGCCTCACTCTCGGAGGTGCTCTCTCAGCTGTGGCGGGCTGGGCTGAGACAGCAGTCTATGCCCCTGGGCTTCTCCACGCCTCTCCTTCCAGCTGGCAGGTTGTGGGGGGCATCCTTTAGTTAAGACTGATGATTCACAATCTCAGTATACACTGGAGACTACCCAAAGCGGGTTTGAAACACAGGGAAAGGCAAAATAAAATAATAATAATAATAATAATAATAATAAATAATAATAATAATAATAATAATAACTGTCTCCAGAGAGCAGTTTTGACATGCTGCTACTTGCCTTTTGCATTGTGATAAAAATGCATGGTAGGAAACCAAGGAAGGTTTCCTTGGAAGCTGTTGTGCGGAAGAGGTCAGGTGCAAATCTAAACAAGTTGCTAGAGGATGAGTCTGCTCATGGACATTTTTCACTTTACAGGAACAGCAGGATGATGGAAAGAAAATATGCTGTTGTGGCAGTTGTCCACATTTATCTCAAAGTAGAATTTTTCATCGACTCAATTATATTTCTTGAAACTATTAGACATCTAAATTCCTGCTTTCTCAATTCTCTTTGCTGGGAAGGTACTGAGAATCTTAGTTCTATTTTCACACGCAGAATATGCATTGACCCAGTGAGTGTCAAAATGTGTGCATGTTATGTCTGGGGTAAAGCTGAATGGTGGGCTCTCCAGACAGGGTCTCCGTGATAACATCAATGTAGCACAGCTTGGCAGGCCCAGAAACTTGATATTTTTGATGTCCCATTTGCTTGATGCATGTAGAATGATTTATAATATAAACCAAAAGAATACCAACTTATCAATTTAAAGCAAAAATCAAGTGGATCAGAACTTGATATCAATCTAGTCATATTCTCTGCCTATCAGAAAGCTTTGGGAAGCCAAGGTTATGATCATAAATGGTTGGTGAGTGGGAAATACTAGGGAAGAGTACATAGTTTGATTAGTTTAATGTTTAGTGGCATCAAGCATGGCAGATCCATTGCCACAAAAGAGGTTGGTTGGATGTGGCACTGTTATCCCTAGGTAGAAAGTACCAAGCAGTTATTCAGTGAAATCTTAAATTATACAAGAAACACAACAACATCACGATTTTGCCCCAATCACAAAATTACTCTTTCTATTAAAGACAATCTCTCCCTCTTCCTTCATCAGTGCAGTAGCAGAAAACGCAAAGGCAGAACAACATCACAAATCAGGTACAATCGTGATCATGCAGAAGAGAGGCAGATGGACAGAGAACACAGAGCTTCCCCTTATTCCAAAGAGAAATCAGGAAGCTGCAGAGCCACCTAGAGAGCAAAGCGGGTTGTGAGAAGCAGACATTTTGTAGAACCTCTATAGAGCATAATGATAAACGTGTATACTGAAAGTAAACTGAGCCCTGGCCAGGTAGCTAATTTGGTTGGAGTGTCGTCTCATGCACCAAAAGGTTACAGGTTCGATTCCTGGGCAGGGCACATACCTAAGTTGCAGGTTCAGTCCCCTTCAGGGCACATACAGGAAGCACCAATCAATGTCTCTCTCTCTCTCTCTCTCTCTCTCTCTCTCTCTCTCTCTCTCTCTCTTATTCATCAATAAACATATCCTCAGGTGAGAATTTTATTTTTAATTTTTAAATAGAAAGTAAACTGAATAATTACATAAGCAGAAATAGAGTTCTGTCCAACCATTCTGATGAAAAAATATTCCACCAAAGACAGTTATGAGACAAAAATCATGTAATAAAAGAGGGTGAGCAGAACAAGGGCAATGTCACCCAAATCCAGGAACAGAACTTCAAAGGTCGTGGCTGCCCTCCGGGTCACTAACCTGCCGATGGCAGCTCCCGACTTCTAACGGCATAGGTTAGCCCTGCCTGTATATAACTAAAATATATGCTCTTTGCGTCTGGCTCCTATTGCTCGGCTTCATGCTTGAGAGATTTATCTATATTTTTGTGTGTAATTGTAGGTTAGTCTCACAGCTACATCGTATTCCACTGTGTGACTAAATAAATCACAATTTATTTAGTTATTTATTGTTGATGATCACATGGGTAGTTTCCAGGTTTTGTCTATTACAAGTTCTATTGCCAAGGGACATTCTAATACATGTCTTTTGAAGAAGAATGTATCACACATTTCCCTTGGGGATGTAGCTAGGTACGTACTTGCTGGGTCACAGGTTGTGCACACGTTCAGCGTTAGTACTAACTGCCCGTTTTCCACAGTGGTCGTACCGATTTATTCTCCCACAAGAAGTATACAAGCATTTCTATTCCTCCACACCCTTTTCGGCACCTAATATTTTCCATCTTTTTCATCTTAACAGTTTCGGTGGGTAGATGGTGGCAGTCTGTGGTGCTTTAAATTTACATTTCGCTAATTACTACAGTAGCCACCCCACCCCCATCCACAGTTTCGCTTTTTGAAGTTTCAGTCACCTGCTTATCAACCTTGGTGAGAAAATATTAAATGGCAGATCCCAGAAATAATTCGTAAATTCTAACTTGCCCACCATGCTGACTAGCATGGTGAAATCAAGTGTCGTCAGCTCCACCCCACCCCGCTGACTCACCTCTTGGTCAGCCACCCGCCCCCAGAGGCTCCTGACCTCTTCGTCACTCTGCAGCCATCTTGGTTATCAGTTCCCCTGTCGCCCAGCTTGTGTTCAGGTATCCCTTATTTTACTTCATACTGGCCCCCAAGTTCAAGAGTAGAGACGAATGCCAAAGAGAAGCCATAAAGTGCTTTCTCAATGTGCAAAGCTGAAAGTTCTCAACTTAATAAGAAGGAAAATAATCATGTGCTGAGGTTGCTAAGGTTTATAGGAAGAACGAGTCTTCTCTCTGAAACTGTGAAAAAGGAAAAAGATATTCAGGCTGGCTTTGCTCTTGCCCCTTGAACTGCAAAAGTCGCAGCCACAGTACGTGCGTGGTAAGTGCTTAATTAAGATGGAAAGGTGTTCAATTTTGTGGGCGGGAGACATAAACAGAAAATGTGTATGTGCTATAAATGTGAATAGGGTTCCGTATGGTTTCATGGCATCCACTGGGAGCCTTGGGACGTATCCCCCGCAGATAAGGGAGGGCTACTGTAATAAACTGGGTCAATTTTTCATATATTTATTGACCATTTACATACCCTCTTCTATGAATCTTTTGCCAAGTTTGCTGTTGACCTTTCTCTTTTTTTCTTATTGATGTATAGGACGTCTTTTTATATTCTGAATTTGCTTTTTATCATATATTATGTATAAATATATGCACATGGTATATGATTGATATATATATTTCATGTAGTAAGTTGTATAATGTCTAATCACTGGGTTCTACACCTGAAACTAATATAATATTGTATGTCAACTGTAACTATAAAATAAAAAATAATTTAAAGTATATATATATTTAATATTTTGTCCCTCCCCGTGGTTGCCTTTTTACTCACTTTTGGTAACAGAAGTTCTTAGTTTTAATATAGTCAAGTTTATCACATTTTCCTTTTATGGTGGTTGTTTTATATTTATTTTTAAAAAGCATTGACCACTCCAAGGTCATAACAATGTTTTCCTGTAAAAGCTTTATTGTTTTACCTGTCAATTTGTATCTCCAATACATTTGGCTATGATCCGAATGTTTGTGTCCCCCTCCCACCCTCACCTCCATTCATATATTGAAATACTAACCTCTCAGGTGATGCTATGAGGAGATGGAGCATTTGGAAGAGACTCGTTGTCCCCTTCTACCATGTGAGAACACAACAGGAAGCGGTCCCTCACCAGAAACCAATATTTGTGGTATTTTTGTTATAGCAGCCTGAATAGACTAAGATGCATTTGGAACTGATTCTTGTGTGTGATGTGAGGCAGAAGTCAATGTGGATATCCAGCTTGTTCCATGTGGAGGTCCAATTGACTCCACACAATTTATTGAAAAGACAGCGCTTTTCCTTCCTGCACCGCATAGTCATTTTTGTCATAAGTCACATGATCGTATTATGTGTGGGTCTATTCATTGCACAGTTACCTGCTCTAGCATCAGTGCCACACAGTTTTTATTTATTACAGCTTTATAATAATAGTTCCTGATATCTCATAGTGTTAGGTCCTACATACTAGTTCTCCTTCAAGAGCACCTTTGCTATTCTTGGCCTTTTGCACTTTCATGTGAACTTGAAAATTATAAATTTCTGTAAAAAAAAAACTTATGGCTTGGATTTTGATTGAGAATGCATAAAAGTATATGTTAATTTGGAGAGAACTCACCTCTTTACAACACTGAGTCATCCCATCCATAATAGTGTGAATACTTTCATTTATTTGGCTCTCTTTAATTTTTTCTCAATAATATTTTGTAGCTTTCAGTAGATCTTGCACATTTTCATTAGATTTATTTCTAGGTGTTTGAGTTTGTGGATGCTGTTTAAAGTGCTTCATTTTCCATTTGATTATTACCAGTATATACAAATATAGTCAATTCAGGCTGCTATAGCAAAATACCATACAGCATATAAAAATACCATATAAAATATCATATAGTGTAGACAACAGGAATTTGTATCTCACAGTTCTGGAGCCTGGGAAGTCCAAGATCAGGGTTGGGCAGATTTGGTGCCTGACCAGCACCCTCTTCCTCATTCATAGGCAGTGGCTTTTAGAAGAACAGTAATTCCATTCATGGGAGCTCCACCCACATGAACTACTCATCACCCAAATGCCCCCTTTCCTAATACCATCACTTTGGGGGGTTGGATTTGAAAATATGAATTTTGGACAGCACACAAACATGCAATCTATGCACATAGTTTTAGTATGTCGACCTTATATCCAGTGTCCTTCTTATATTCTCTTATTAATGCTAAGAATTTGCCTGTAGATTCTTTAGAAATTTTCTCTGCACACACCTTATTGTCTAGAAATGACAGTTTTATTTCTTTCTTTTCAGTCTCCATAACCTTTATTTCTTTCTCTTGCCTCTTTGCACTGGCTAGACCTCCACTTACAGTGTCAAATAGGAGTGGTTACAGGGTCCATCCTTGACTCAGCCCCAGTATTATGGGGACGTTTTCAATATTCTGCCATTGAGAATGATGTTTGCTGTGGGTAAACCCTTTTATCGCATTAAGGAAGTCCTATTCTTAGTTGCCTAAAAGTTTTTATCACAAATGAGTGCTGAATTAATCAAATACTATTTCTGCATTTGAGATGATCATGTCATTTTTTTCCGTGAATGTGATAAACAGAGTTTATGACTTTTGACTGTTAAACCACACTTGCACACCCAGGCTAAACTGCACTCAGTTTACTGTATCACTGAATTGATTTCCTAAATATTTTGTTACAAACTTTTTAATAAGGTTTATGAGAAAGGTGAACTTTCAATTTTTTTTCTCAGAATGCTTGTCAGATTTTAAAAATCAAGTTTATGCTGCTTTTACTTTTTAAAATGTCTGGAAAGCTCTGCTTCTATTTCTACCTTTTTGAAGAATTATACAAGATAAGTATTATTATTCCTTAAATGTTTGAAAGATTTCATTGATAAGTTATCTAGGCCTGGACTTTTCTTTGAGGAAAGATTTTTAAATAATAGGTTCAAATTTTTCATACATACAGAGCTATTAATATTTTCTTCCTTCTTCTGTCAGCCTTGGTAAGTTGTGTTTTTCAAAGAATTTGTCTATTTCATCCCCATTGCAAATTTATCTGTATAACATTGTTTTTAGAATACTTTTTATTTTGCAATCTATAGTGATATCCTCTCTTTTATTGTTGTTGTTGCTAATCTGTATTTTTTTCCTACTTTTTAAAATCAGTCTTGTTAGGGTTTTCTCAATTTTGTTAAATCTTTTTAAACACAACTTTTTGGACTTATTGATTTTCTCTATTTTATGTTCAGTTTTTATTTTCTTGATTTCAGCTTTTATCTTTATCATATTTCTTTGTATTTGTAGTTCTTTTTCTCCCTCTTTGAGATCAACATTTAGTTATTGATTTTTAGACTTTTTTTCTTTTCTAATATGTGCATTTAAGGCTATGTATTTCCTTCTAAGCAATATTTTAGGTTTTTTCCCATAAGCTTTGAAATGCATTTTTTATTCAGTCTAAAATATGATTCTACTTTCTGGGTTTTTTCTTTACCCCATGGATTATTTACAGTGTATTGTTTAATTTTTAGACAGTTGGTTTTTTTCTTTTTTTGTTATTGACCTCTAGCTTAATTCCCGGGTTCAGAGAAGATATTCTGAAAGCTTTCAGTATTTTGAAATTCTTGAGTCTTTCTTTAAATTACAATAGATTGACTTTAATAAATATTCCATGAAATGAATGTGAGTTGGTCATTAGCAGGTACAATTTTACATGCATGGCAATTAGATCAGGTCTCTTAATTGTGCTGTTAATATCTTCTATATCCTTACTGATTTTTTAAAAAAATTTTAATTTGTTCTACCAGCTATTAAGAAAAGTATGTTAATAATTCCCAATGTGATTGTTGACTTTGTACCTTTTTCCTTTTTGTTCTATCCATTTTTTGTTTGGTTTGTTTTGAAACAATGCTATTGGGTACATAGAGATTTAGTATTGTAGAATCTTATTGGATTATCCCATTTATAATTATGAACTCTCACTTTTATTATCTAATTAAAATTCTTGCCTTAAAGTCACATTGCCTGATATCGGTAGTTACATAAGCTTTTTTGTCATTAGTGTTTGCGTGGCCTATTTGTCTTTCCTTTTACATTAAACATTTCTTCATCATTATAGTTAAAGCATATAGTTGGGTTTGTTTTAATCTAGTCTGACAATCATAGTCTTTTACTTCAACTTTGGTTCACTAAATTCATTGTAATTCCTTACATAATTGAGTTTCTAGCTACCAAATTATATTTTCTCTTAGGCTCTTCTCTTTTACATACCTTTTTTCTGTTCCTTTTTCTCCTTTTTTTCCCCTCATTTAGATTATTAAAAATGTTATTATGTAATGTTTCTATTTGATAACTTACACATTATATATTAGTTTCTTATTTTAACAGTAGTATCATAGAGATTACAACATATGTACTTGACTTATTATAAAATTATACAAATTATTATTTTTACCACTTTTCTGATATTCTTAGACCCTTAAATCTTTGCTACTGTTTAAAACTCATGAATTTTGTGTTGTTTTTGCTTTGCATTTTAGTTCTACATAGTTTTTGTACTACAAAGGACATTATGATTATTGTTTTGCACACTCAGTAATAATTTATAAATATCTATATGATTACCTTTTTCAATTTTTTTCCTTCCTCCATTTTCTTAGGAAATAAACGTGCAGCACAGCCACTGTTTCAGTTAAGTGTGCTAGTTTAAATATATGTGAGATGAAATTTTGTTTAAATAATCACCAAAAAGAGGTTGTAAGTTTGGGTAAAATAATTTCAGTTTCAAGTTCAAGCAATAATACTGATTTTTCAATGAAGTACTGAATTTACTCAGTCATATTCAGACATTTACTGAATGGTATGTTGTAGTTTTCAAAGAGCATTAACACTCAGCCCTCAATTGATGCCATTAATAACTTGGTGAATAAGCCAGAAAGACAAAGAAGTCGGGGTAATGGGAAGAAAGGGATTTTCCCACATTTACAAACTGTATCTTGAACTCGAGTCCTTCAAGCCTGGTTCAATCCTCTGTCTGTGTCAACTAAAAATACCTAAAATAACTTGTGTCTATAAAGATAAATGTACCTATAGAGAATACATCCCTCAAAATGCAGTTTAATTCCAACTTCTTAAATGATCGCCCTCTTCGTACTTCTTATAGCTCCTTATCACTAGAGTTTTAAAAATCGAAACACACATAAACATCTGCCTGTGGCAAGCATTGTAAGTTTCCTCACAACTGGAAAGCCATGCATAAGTGGGGAAGGGAGAGTGAGACTGATAATATAACGTTTATTTTTGTCTTTCTGCTTAGTTTTCCTTTCCAGGCACTGGACCGAACTTAGTTTTCAGAGCCAGAAATGATGATTGTTTATGTATCTAAATTTATTAATACTCTGCTCATAGAAATTTTTAGGTACAATTGATTCCAGGATTATTTTGGGAGCATCTCCCTGGTGGAATCTAGATTGTATTCAAGGGAAAGCTAACAAACACATACCACAAAGAGCCATTAATAATATAAGCTTTTGGTGTACATAAGACTTTTCTACTCATGTAGCATAAAGCAGATTAGGTGCTTACCAAGGGTAATTAAGTAAATGAATAGCCTATCTCCTCAGTTTACCCAAAGCAGTGACACAAAGCAAAGTAGGATAGTGTTTGGAACCTGGATAAAAATTTGATTTCTGGTTCTCCATCCTTCTTCTCCCCCTCCTACAAACTTAACAGAAAGTAAACTACTGCTCCGATGACGCTATAGCAGACAGGGTCCTGCCCCTCTCCAAGCAAGGCTTGACCACTGCCACACCGTGCATGGTTTGGGGTCATAGTTGACATGCTTTGGGACGTTCATGCCACCTCCCCACTTTTTGTCTCTGAGGATTCCTGCTGTTCAGCCTCTGCTTTAAAAGACAGACTGAAGTAGCCCTAACCCCACCCCATAGCCACCTCACCCCATTCCGAATAGATCAGGAACATACTCATGGGCTACAGAATCTCTCTCAAGAATTGGAGCCAAATTACAGAAACTGCAGTCAGTGGGTATGGACTACCTGAGAGTTCACATCCAGTGGGGGCTGAGGTTGGCCTCAGGGCACACCAAAGTCACGTACAACTAAAGTTACTTGAGAACAAAATTATAAATAATCGGAAGAAGCCAAATCTATAGAGAAAAGAAATTAGATATGCTTTAAAAGGCAAGGAGGAAAGTCTAAAGAAAAAGAGTCAAAAAATGAAAGAAAGAATCAGAGTTCAACCAACTTGAGTTTCTATTTCCCAGCTTCCGTCACTGTGAAGTCCATCTGGACTTTGTTTCCTGCTTCTGGACATCTGTAAGACTGCTGGCTTTATCTTCACGGTTAACTCCTCTTTATAATTTGAGTTAATTCCAGCAACATTTGATTCCTAGCAACCAACAAACAATCTCTTTACTAATGGGTTTCCCTTTGCCCCCAAGCACCTGGTGCTTTGGTGTGCCTTTCTCTCTCTGATGAGGAAGGAAAGTGATCAGAAAATTTACACACTGGCAAATACTCGGTTTGCTGACTTTTCCAGGAAATTTTAGAAAAACACTGCAGTGAGAAGGCAACATTAGATACTAAGTAATAAGAAGTCAGGATACCATTTTAGGAGGAGTCTTCCCAGAGTACCTCCCATGATCTCCATAGCTGACCAGTTATTCTGCCTAAAAGGGCTACTTATCATTACAGATAAACCTTTCCCTGTCCCCCGCACACCACGCACGTACCATATCAACTCTTCTATAAAACTGTAAATGCCTTGAAAATAGGGCTTATGTTTCCACCGTCTCTGCATACTTAGCACCTTAGTACAGTACCTAACAACTATAGCATTCTTTTAAATGATACCTGTCATTTGTGTAATTTGAACAAATATTTTTTTCTCCACCTCTCATGAATATTTTGAGAATGTCAGAGCCTGATAGTCAGGTGTCACATTTTCAGAAACCTCCCTTTTCCCTTTACCATTCCTTCTGGACTTCCATGTATCCTCGGACTTGTGTGAGCTATGCTAGAATTGCTTAAAGAGCATGAGGAAAGAGAAAAGCAGTGTTAGCCTTCACTTAGCCCAGGAAAAATAGACTTGGTGATGGCCCAGCCACATTCACAAAATCGTAATTAAAGCAGGCAGTATAGGCAATTGAAAGGGATTTTCCGAGCTAAGAACACAACCTCTCATTCCATCTGGGCACTGCCAACATCAGCCCACAGGTTCGCATGCTCACATCCATTACATGCCAGTCATAAAACTGACTTGCTGATGAAGGCCCAGCAGGCATGCAGCACATTTGCATCAATGCAAGTATAAGTATGTCAACCTGGCGGCTCTGAAGTACAGTGTTTAACTCTTTCCTTAGAAAGGAGGCCATTCTCACAGATTTGATCTAAGGCCAATGAGGGACTATTAATATAAACTCTCAAATAGAAGACTATTCATAAATACTGTTTTAGAAAAATTATCTTCATGCACAAAGGACTGCTTTTTCTGAGAGACTACCATTAACATTTTATTCCCCTTTTCTATGTCATTAAAGGCAAGAGTAATATTCAGAACTCTCAAAAGTCATATATGGAAATAAAAGAAAATTATGCTTTGAGCCTGTTTGGTTCTCTAGCATTTTATGTATTTGTCTTTTCTGGTGCAATAGTATCATTTATTTTCTAAACATTTCAGCTTTTACAGAATGAGCCATTGTCAATGTAGAAACCAGCAGACTCACCCATCTATCAATTAATATAGTTCTTTTTCTTATACATCTGTATCATTTCATTTAAAGCGATCTTCGGAATTTTCTCAGTTGGCTGTTTTGATCGGTTCACAAGTAATATGGTATAGCTGTCGTTAACTTTGTGTTGGTTCAGGTTCCTGTGCGAGACGTTGAGTCAGAATCGAGTCACGTGCTATCCCCCGGCATCGCAAATGCAGTGCCTTCCACACAGGAGATAAACAGAGAGTCCAGAAAGGATAGGATAGAAAGGAGATTTTTTCTGGTCCAAGAAAGGCCAATTACACTTTAGATCCTGATAATAAATCTGTAAGAGTTGACTTTGATTGTTATTTGATCATCTTGTTTCAGTAAATCTGAAGAATCTACTTATCCCATCTTAACTATAATCACCTAGGATATTGAATTCATTTTAGTATATTTAATTTGTGCGGCATATCTTTTATTATATGTTCCAGATGGCTTCAAAAAAAAAAACGTAGGTAGAAAGGAACACAATATTACTTGGAACAAAACAGTGATTTTAATGGGAAAAACACTGGCCTGAGAGTCAAGAGAACTGATTGCTAGTCACTGTGGTATCTCCAATGAGTTAAATGCCTTGTGTCATTTATTTGACTTTCTCGTACCTTGGTTTTCCCTTTAATAAAATGAGATTCTTCCCGTGACTGAAATCTCATTCTAAGACTCATTGACCCTTTTCTTTTTATTTATCTTTTGACCCAAGCTTGTGACACTAAATCTTCCTAATTATTATGCATCTAACAATCCACTGTTCAGTAGCCATCATATGTTAATTGTGATTATTATTATTATCTGCCTTAATATTTCTCATTCTAACTATATCAATGGCGAAAACTGTGAGTTAAAAAGAAGGTTTTGGTTTATTATGCTTTATTTCTAAGAAAACAACTGAGAGAAATAATTTGTCATAGACAATAGCTTCTATTTAAAATCACTGTGCTATTGGATGGAACTGGAGACTACTATGCTAAGCGAAATAAGTCAGGCGATAAAAGACACATACCATATGATCTCACTCATAACTGGAATCTAAGGAACAAGATAAACTAAAGAGGAAAATAGAATCAGAGGCTCAGAAACAAGGAGGAGACTGACAGCTGTCAGAGGGGACAGGGGACCAGACAAAGAACATCTATGCATCACCCACGGACATAGACAACGGTGTGGGGATTGACTGTGGGAAGGAGGGGACCTGTGGAGGGGAAAGGGGGAAAACTGAGGCAGCTGTAACAGCATAAACAATTAAAAAACAAAATTTTTAAACCACTGTGCCATGGACTCCCAGGTAATTCTCAAGAAACTAAATTGCTCTTACCAAATTATCTCCCTAATATATCCTTATTATAGACATACAGACTACCTGCTCATTAAAACAC
This sequence comes from Mormoops blainvillei, assembly GCA_004026545.1. Classification (NCBI taxonomy): domain Eukaryota; kingdom Metazoa; phylum Chordata; class Mammalia; order Chiroptera; family Mormoopidae; genus Mormoops; species Mormoops blainvillei. Next base: position 35,367 of record PVJD01000045.1, read on the forward strand.
ATGGTCTGCCAAACTCATATTTTAACACCATTAGCTTTTAGACATTAGAAACAATTTCAATGCTTGGAAAAGTCTGGTGAGCATGATTACATGTGGAGATTTTCAGATACAATGTATCGGAGACTACAAGTAGATTAAAGCATTTGTGACATATTTTAACATTTTCATGCTATTTTCATCATGTCTTGTAATAGTAATAATATATGGTGCAAAGATAATAGATTGTGTTATCTTCTTCCCCTACTGCTCCTCCCCAGGACTGCTTTGTACGATATTCCAATCGACACACTGCCAGCCTGCAAGTCTCCTTTGTTATGTCGGGCAGGGATTCTAGGTGTCCTTTCAGGGCTAGTGCATTACAGTAGTTGGTGGAACCACAAAATTTCCATTATTGGTCAGAAATGATTGCCTACTGGTAGTTTCATATAGCTCAAACTAAAGAGCTCGGAGTTTGAATTCCTGCCCCAAGAGTCGCTGGCAGACATTGGTTTGCGAAATGAGAACGACATGTGCTTTGCTGGGTTGGTGTGAGGCTTAGCAGTGGTGTATAGAAGTACTGTGTCTGGCAATAGTGAATGTTCAACAAATAGTTAATAATATGACATTATTATTAATATAAGTAACTTAGGGTGTTTCTTCACTTTCTCTTGAGTAATTTCTGCATATGCGGCAAAGGTGACGGTGGCTCTGATTGAGAGAAATGGAAAATGTTAGGCAAACCTGATCTTTAAAGCCCCAAGAGCTTTAAAGGCCTTCTGTTCCTGTCCTGTGTGCTCTGGTATATCCTAGTAAGGTCACAGATAAAGTTTGACACATACTAGGTAGAATATCTAAATAGGAAATGTACTGAAGCAAATCAACAACAGAGTTTAAAAAAAAACAAATCAAAGCACCCAGCAAACATTCTGAACTTTTGGCAGACGGATGGGACTGCCTGAATCCCCATGACTCTGAGTTATTAATAGTGACTCATTTTGCCATATTTTGGGCAGTTACATATTTATATATCATACAGTGTGTGAGGCTTTCAAGGCTCAATGGCTTTTTGAAAAATGTGTGACTCTGGCACAGAGCAGGGCAAGGAGGATGCCATTTTGTCATCTGTGTGGCATCTACCACACTGCGCTATGAAATGCTAAGGAAGAGTGGGGGCTGCAGCAATGCCTGGAACGCGGCTCCCATCTGCTCTGCCAGAAGCCATGATGAAGTCACGAGCTGCACAGCAGTAGTAATTCGCAGCTATTTATGACCATTTTAATAGCGAAGCTGTAGATTGGAAGGCTGTGTTTACATGCCGCGCAGCAGAATGGTTCCATGAATCATTCCCACAGTAACTTTTGGTCAAACCAACCAGCCAATTAATGAAAAACCAACCAGTTGGTCTTGAAGCTGTGATTAACAGATCTGGAGTTAGCCTTCGCTTTCCTGAGGCTCCTTTGCACGGGAGACTGAATGGACTCCTGCCCCCGGCCGCCTCCCCTGTCTGTCTTCCCTGCAGGCCCAGCTCTGCACCCCCCTCTCCGCCCTCCCTCAAAACCCGAGGTCAGTTTGGTAGCTCCTGAAGAGCACCTGTGAACATCTGTAAGAAAACACATTTATTTTTAGCACATGTTTATTTTCTCATTGTCATTGCTCCACTTTATGACTTCCATTAGGGATCCTGGCCTGGTAGCCCTTTTGCGTCAAGATCAGTAAAACACTTTCATTTGTCCATTGAAGCCAACTTGGGGTTTTAGTTCATTATCACTCCCTGACAGCCTGAAGGTCAGGCTATTTCCTTTTGTTTCACATCGCAGTTAATCCCCTCATTAAGGGGGATGGAAAGTGAATAATTAAACCCATGCCATTTTCATATTTCAGATAATGAGAAGACTTGAGGTCCTAGAGGTGCCATGTGAGAAGACAGGAAAGTACTGAAGACTCTGCCTCCTGGAAACACGTGAGCCTCTCTCCTCTGGCCTCAAGGTAGAGAAGGTTCTCCTAAGGCCCTTCCACTAAATTAGTACAAAACAACGTGAAAATAGAAACGGTTATTGGACTCATCTTTGCCATTCACTGGCTCTGTGACTTGGGGAAAGGCAACTGACCTTTGACATGAAAGAGTTTGTTTTTTGCAAAATGGAAATAATAATAATAATAACCAACTTAGAGAATTGTTTGCCTGAACGTGAGTTACTTTGTGGGTCACTTTGTCCCACTGAGGCAAGGATTCAGGTTAAATTGTGTTAGGCCCTGGAGGAAAAAACCCAGGTAGCCATACCTCTGGGGCCTCAGAGAATTCCAGTTACTCTAAAAAGATGTTGTGGAAGCTGGAGACAATAGAAAGACACAGTGTCTGGCACTCAGAAGAGCACACCTGGTGAGAGAAGGTGCCTCTGCCCTTCCTCCGGTTCCCCGTCTCACCGGAAGCTGCTCACCCTGCGCCTCCCGGCCTTGCTTATTGAGACTGGTCGGGGGCCCCTTTGTACTGTGACTCCTGTCTGACCTGTTGTAGGGGGACCAAAAGTGGACTCAGTCCCACTCCGGATATCCTGGCCCTTTGAAGGAGGACCTCCAGTTCTCACACAGTCTTTTCCTTTGCTATGCCAGACAGTGGGCTGTGGAAATTATGGAGAGTGCCCTGCAAGTTGCGGAGTTCGGGAGAGCTCTACAGAGCTAGGGGCATCGCAGCTGGGACCACTGGCGTTCAGATTGTCAGACAGAAGGAAGGAAGACGTCCCAAGTCAGTGAAGAGAGCCTAGAACAGGGACTCTTTCCAGAAGCTGGACCCTAGACTGTGTAAGGGAGCAGTAGGCACCGGGCTGCTGAGATGGGGCTGGATTCAGGCCTTAGATGTCATCCCACAGTCAGTACAGGCGCTGGGTGGCAGAGGCAGTGTATTAGGGGGAAAGTGTGTAGCGTCCTGGCTGTGGAATCGGTGGGGATAGACTTCATAAGAGGGACCCAGACAGAGCCTGAAGTAATGGAGGCCTGGGAGTAAAAACAGGAAAATAAGATGCACTGGGGCACTGCACACACTTGATTATATGCAAAGGGAGCGGAAACCATCGCTTGAAACTGAATTTTAAAATTCATTTTGTCAGTGCTTTACCCCAAACTGTCACTCAGTGAATCCCAATTGGATTTTTGTGGGGAAAATATTTTGCCCCTTCACAAAAGGCTCTATAGTGACAAGCAGCTTTAAAACTACTTCTGAAAGAAAGGGAATCACAGGGGAAAGTGAGTGGAGCATAAATGACTGAAAGAGTGACAAAGTGCTGGTGTCTCTTGAAGAACGCACAACGAGCTGGTGCCTCCCGTGAAGGCGCCGTCTCGTAGCTATTTTATTCCCGCATCGATGTTGGAAAATACTTTCTGTATCTTCCCATGAAGGGTAGAAAAGTATACTAATGATGATGTAGTTAGCAAGTTTTACCATTTTTGATTGAAAAACTTGTGTGAAAGTTAGAAAATTAAATCTGGAAGAGAACTGAACTACCCTTTCATCCTTTTACAAGAGAGGAAGCAGGACAGGAGAGCGAGCCACCCACCCAAAGCGGCCCAGCCGGCGTGCGCCGGCCCCGCGGCTGGAAGGCGGCCGCTTTGGCTGCTGGTCCAGTGTTCGTCCTGCTTTGCCGCAAGAATCCCCAAAGACCATGTTCTTGCTGACAGAAATGTTAGTGTTTTCCATTTTCTCTTTCTGAAAGTACAGAATTTTTTCTTTCTTATGGAACTAAATTAATGGTGAAGTAATACTTGTGTTAAAGATACCTTACCACGGTGGTTCGGGGTACGCAAAGAGGGAAGGAAAGTGGGTGCGGAGGAAAGTACTCTGGCCGGCCGGCTCAGCTGGGGTTCCAGGTGAGTTCACAAAGCATCGGCAACCCACCGGCTCTGAAACTTAGAAGTGCCCATGTGGACTGTCATCCCAGCCGGGGAGCCACAGGGACCGCTCCCCTCTGTGTGAGTCTCTTCCCCATTCTCACAGGAGTTCTAAGATGATTCTAATACCAGTTGCAACATGGGGGCAGGGCTCTCCATACCACCAGCCAATTCTCCAGAACCTGCTGGGTGTCCTACGATTCAACTCAATTCCTGGAGAGAGCATCAGATCCCACTGGTTAAGAGCTCAGTCCTGTAAGACTGCCTCCCCACCTCCATTCCAGATGCCAGTCACAAGTCCAGTTGTCACCTGGGCTTCTGACCCACCGACTATGTATCAGAGGTTGCAACTACCCCTTTCTTGGGTTTGTTTAATATACTAAAGCAGCTCAGAGAAATCAGATTTTACTTGTTAGGTTATTGGTTTATTATAAAAGGATATAACTCAGGAACAGCCAGACGGAAGAGATGCACAGGAGAGGTATGAGGAAAGAGCACAGAGCCCCCCTGCTCCCTTGAGCGTGTCACTCCCCCCAAATCTCCACACATTCACCCACCTGGATGCTCTTCAACTCCTACCCCAGCTCTGTACTTTTGGGATTTTATAGAGGCTTTCTCATGTAAGCATGACCCACTATTCAATTATTAACTCCATTTCCAGCCCCTCTCTCCTCCCCGGAGGATGCAGTTAAAAACTTCAGGCTTCTAGTCGTGACTTGGGCTTTCTGACACCCAGTCCTCATCCAGAAGCCACCCAGAGTCGCCTCATCAAAACAGGTGCTCACAGTCCTCTTGTCATTTGGGAATTTACAAAGGTTTTAAGAGTCATGTGTCAGGGACTGGGAAAAGAAAACCATATATATATATATTTTTTTTCTTATTATAAATCACAATATCACAGGGCCCCTCCCCTTGACCTTGCAGAAGTTTCTGCTTCCTACAGGGTACCCATAAGCTCCAGTTCCCTGCTATCCACGTTTCCTAGAAAAAAGTTTAAAGAAAAAATAAATTCACCCTGTCAGAACATACTTGTTTTCTTTTTCCTCCAATTTTTTCCATTTCTCGAGCTCGGACAGTCATCCAGGTGAAATTGCTTTTCTCCACCATAGGCACACACACGTCAGGGCCCGGGTTCCTCGGCCTCCTCTGCATGGCACCTTCTCCCCACGACCTGCTTCTCTCTGTACATTAAGAACCTCTGCTGGGAAGGGCGTGCCCCAAGAACTGTGCTGCTGACTGTTTCCCACCGTCTCCGTGACCTGGCCCCAGGTCAGGGGGAGGCACAGAGAGTCCTGGTCGAGAGAAGTTGCCAGTTTCATTGACAGAAACTCAAACAGTTGTATTATAGTAAAGTGTACATAGGGCAAGGGCATACGCACCTGAGGTCTTCGAAAGGCCAGAATTGTTAGCACAGCCCAGTGAAGTACTCAAGAACAGCAGGTCCTCAAGCAACGTCATTTCTTCAGTGTTGTTTTGTTATAATGTTGATGAGATGCTGTAGGACTTTAACTCCTGTTTATATCAATGTGCCCATGGTAAAATTGGTTTCATTGTGCATAGTTTCGCTTAGGTTTCAGGAATCTGCCCATGACCTTACAGGAGGACTTAATGTAGTGTGTTTTCATTCGGATGTTAAACATTGAACCCAGACCAATGAGGAGATCTGGGTGGATGTCTGGCTTCGTATTGCCATTTCATAATTAGATCAAAAAGATATGGTGATAGGTGGTAAGTTTCTTAACTTTAGATATGTCCTTCACATATTATAAATGTTAACTTTTTCTGTAAACTTTAAACTTTTCAGAATTAGCTAGAACTTTGAACCTTTTTCTTTTATGGTCACCTCCAGTTTTCGACATTTAGCTCATCAGACATTTAGACCGTGCTATTACCATGTCTCTGCTCTGTGGATTCCTATCAAACCATGAATGGCGAGGATAGTTGGATCTTCTAATTCTAGGCATTCATCTCACTTCCTCTTTCTTTCTGTCAGTCTCTCTTAACTTATGATCCTTTAACTTGGGAATCACCTGGTGCTGACTTATATCGAATCTGGCATCAAGGTGGATTGATTTTTCACTCAATCATTCCCAGGATGTGTTGGATGCAAATTATATGCCAAGAATGTTCTAGGTGCTGAGGAAATCATGGTGAGTAATAGTGCTGTGGTTCCTGCCCTCAGTGAGTTTACATTCAAGTTAAGCAGATCAGCAATAATCAAATGATCATATAAGTATATAATTAAAATTGTGATAAATGGAAAAAAGGAAAAAGAAGATCATTTCCAGTGGTTACAATTTGTCAACTGGAATTCTTTCTGTAGAAACCTATTTAAATTAAAAAAAAATTATAATGAAAATTAAAGTAAATGAATGTTTTAAAAACACTTATTTATTATGTAGAATTGTCATGGCCATTTTTCATCTTCTGCCTAGCACTCCTTCCTTCTTATTGTAACAAAGCCCCTTCTAGTTACCAGAAATGGTCACATGACTCAAAAGAGGACTATTTGCATCCTTTTCCAGGATTTTTCTAAGCATACCTCCTGGAACAGTTTTCCCCTTGTTGGTCGCGGAGGGAATGTGAGTGGCTCTGGGCTGCAATTGTCCATGCCCGTGCCCCAGGCTATAACATCTCAGGGCTCACGCAGACTTTGTCTTCCTTTGACAGGTTTCTGATTACAGGTAGAATTCTTTCCAATTTGGTTTCATCACGATTCAGATATGGAAATGAAAACTGAAATAAACTTTCCAGCATGCCCTTAATCTCCATTTAAATCAGTCTAGGTTGAATACAAACTACCTATTTGCTAATACTTTTGCACTTTCTAAAGAACAGAATTAGAGGCAAAATACTGTAAAAAGGCATTTCAGGAAGTTTAGAGTAGTATGTTTGGGATTTTAAATTGTAGCATTTTGCCTTGGTGGGTGTGGCTCACTGCATTGAGTGCTCACCTGTGAATCAACAGGTTGCCATTTTGATTCCCTGTCAGGGCCCATGCCTGGGTTGCAGGCCAGGTCCCCCTTTGGGAGTGTGCGAGAGACAACCAATTGATGATTCTCTCACACACTGGTGTTTCTCTCCTTCTCTTTCTCCCTCCCTTCCCCTTTTACTAAAATAATAAATAAAATATCTTTTTAAATATAGTAATTTTTTTTACCATTATCTGTGTCACTTTTAGCAAATCATTTCCCTTTTCTCTCTCTAAATGGGAATGAAAAGGGGAGGGATAAGCTGTGCCAGTGATTCTCAACCTTTGCTGCACATTAGAACTACCTGAAAAACTTAACAAAAAATTCTGATGTCCACCCCAGGCCAGTTAAATCAGCATCTCTAGGAATGAGATCTATACATCAGTATTTTTTTGAGCCCAAGTGATTTTGATGTGCAACTAAAAATGGCAGTCAGAAACTGATGACCTCTAACATCCCTTGTAGCAAACATCTTTATCATTCTAAAGCACATTGAGATTTGGGCACTGTATCAAACCCTCCGGTGATTTTAACCCAGTAAAATGGAGGTTCAACTTTATTTTTCCGCGTAAGGCAATGGTGTTTAGAACTGACCGAAATAGACGGCTCATGGGGTATTTCCTAGTGGCTGAAGTCATTCATGAGTCCTCCTGCGTTTCCCACTCCTCCTATGGCATTCATGTCTCTAAATGAAACATTATTATGGGGTTTTGTTGAACTAAAAGGTGAACAAACATGCGCTCATGTTCATAGCAACATTATTCACAATAGCTAAAACATGGCAGCAACCCATGTGTTCATCAAAGATAAATGGATAAGCAAAATGTAGTATATACATACAATGGAATATTATTCAGTCTTAAAAAGGAAAGAAGCCCTGACATATACTACAAGATGGATCAAACTTGAGGATGTTATATGTGAAGTAAATCAGTCACACACACACATAAAATTACTGTGTAATTCGCTGTATATGAGGTACTTAAAATAGTCAAAATCATAAAGACCAAAAGTAGAATCGTGGCTACCAGGCACTTGTGGCAGGGGGCCCAGGATAAGGAGTGATGGTTAATGGGTTAAGCGTTTCAGTTTCGCAGGATGAAAAGGGCTCCATGGATGGATGGTGGGGATGGCCACAAACTAGCAGATGGTTAATGCCTCTCAACTGTACACTTAAAAATGGTTGAGAAGGGAAGTCTGGAGATATTGGTGGCCTTTCCTGAGTGTTTGCTCAAGACTATATATTTCTCCATATTAAAAAAAAATAAGGGTTGAGATGGCAAATTTTATGTTATGTGTATTTTACCACAGTAAAAAGAAAATTTCTTTTTAAGTAGATGAACGGGGGGGATAAATTACTGGTTGATCTGTTACACAAATCACTAATCTATAGGACAGCCAATGTCACTTCTTCTGTCCCCACTTTGCAATTAAAAACAAAAACATTGGGTTTAGAGTGTATAACATGAGATTTGCGGACATGGTTGTCAATGAAGGGGAAAATACAGAGGTTAAAATAAGACCCACTTCAATAAACATATTTTATGCAATCAGTAGCTATTCAATCAACCCATTAGTTAATGACTCACAAGTACATTTCACCCGGGAAGTGTTTAATATCAGTTTGTGGTTGACAAGGACAATTGTCCAGCATAGGGTCTAGCACTAAAATTTACTAACAAAATATATCTCTGCTGCACAAGGAACTTAGAATATCACTGGGAGGACAAATTTTTAAGACACACAAAGATACTCCATGACACCCTCTTTATTTCATGACAGAGAAGACCATAAGTGCAAACGGAGCGGTCTTACCTTGAACTTCAAGTGAGGGTGTTTCGGGAGCCCTCTGAGTCACCATCCAGGAGCATAATCAATGAAAGGCCTGAAGCTCCCTGAGAAGCTGCTTTGATCACCAAACCATGAACTTCGGTTTGAGATCTCGCTACTGGTTGTTTTTTTTTCAGGTAATTATTGATCAGGCTTTTCTCTGCTGAGTCAATAACCAACCAACACTTAGCAGAGGTTGCTCCAACATGAAGTTCGATTTCCCAGGCCGCAGATGTGGGGGAACGTGAGGTTAGAGCACCAAAGTTTTGAGCTCTTCAGTTCACAAGCCATAAGCAGCATGAGAGAATGTGCTGCTGTGCTTTGAAGTTCGACTTATATAATTCCGTATTTCAAAGAGAAATACATTTCTCCTCCCACCGAATTCAGTTGCTTTAGAAGCAGTCTGGTTTTTTTTAAAATTAATTTTCGGTAGACCTGAAGAGTATATTTAACATTCAGGTTATCTTAATGATATAAACCCAGGGACGCTCTGAACCTCATATTTTGAGTGACAAGGACACAGAGATGAAAAACCCTGTCCTTAAAGAGCTCACGCTCGAGGGGCAACTAACACCTGCATTCGAGAAAGCTGCTTTTAAACGCTGCAAAATGCATCTGCTCTCATGTGATGAGAGGAGGCATACCTTCATGGTTTTCACTCACCCTCAGAAGAAATAAATGCTTATTATATTTTTATTTATATGCTTATTATATATATTTTGAAACTGTGGCAAAATACACATGACATAAAATTTACCATGTTAACCATTTTTAAGTGTACAGTTTAGGGGCATTAAGGCCACTCACATTATTGTGCTAACTACCGTCATAGCCATCCTTCCCTCTACCGTCATCGCCATCCTTCCACAGAGCTCTTCTTGTCTTGCAAAACTGAAACTGTACCCATTAAACAATAACTTCCCATCTCCCCTCCTTCCCTAGCCTCTGGCAATCACCATTCTACTTTCTGTCTCTATGAATTTGACTGTTCTAGAGACCTCATACAACTGGAATCACCCAGTATTTGTCTTTTCGTGACTGGCTTTTTCCAGTCTGCACAATGTCCTCAAGGTTGAGTTGTGTATTTTTTTTTTAAGAGCTAATATGTCAAGTTGGTTTTTCATAAACAACCAACTGTACTTGTTCTACCTGAGGTGTCCCCGTTTATCTACAGATCTTATTAGAAAGTCACTTCCCTTTGGTGGTAAAGGAGCTGATAAGATGTCATTTTGCCCGTGCTTGAGGGAAATCAGCGTCATTCATGAATTGCCTGGACACATCCAAGGCCCTGTGAGCTCTCAAACGCACCAGCACCACCCCTAACAATGTCTGTGGAGGCTGCAAAGCTCTTCCACAAGAGGGAGAGAGGAGGCAGCAGGCTGACTCAGAGCCGCACGCCAGCGCCGGCCCACATGGCTCCATGCTTGATTACGGGTGTGTGTAACCATCTGCTCTGTGGGCTTAACAGTAAGAATGGGAGACTCAGGCTCCCCGTGTCACATGTCGCAGTTATTTTATTTAACACTTGTTATATGGCCAACACTGCACCAAGCACCGCATCAACCTGGAATTCTCCAATACCGCCTCTGTCTGTTATACAAGGGACACTTCTGCAGAACTTGCTTCAGGGGACTGAGTCCCTCCAAAACGCAGAAAGGTAGCCTTGTTTTCTCATGCCTTTCAAATACAGTCTTGATTGCTTAAGCTCTAAAAGCAGTGCCATAATTTTTTTTTTTTTTTTTTTTTTTTAGGTAAGTGCTATTTCAGTAAGAGTCTCTAGGCAAATTTCACTACACTTTATTAGGTTTCTGTCTTGGAAGAAAATATCTCCTTCTGTATTCTGTGGTGTTGTTGCAGGAAATGAAGTATCCATTTCCACCCACTATATCCTTTGCTCTTTCTTTGTAACTAAGCAATGATTTCAGCTAAGGGGTTGTTTGTGATTCTAATCACAATCTATATATTGGACTTTAGCAAGTAGAAATTCTGTTTTCTTCATAGAAAAGCCACATCCAAGGTACATTACTTTACCACAGTGCCTTCCAATGTTGTAATCCTTTAATACAATTTGTAAATTCACCTTACCTGCCAATGTTCATAACAGACATAATGCTTGCCTTTCTCTTATGTCCTTTAAAAGGAGTCCCCAGTTCTCCCCTGGGCTCCAGGGACTACTGCGATACCCCAGTGCTTCTCACTTCAACTAGGAGACTAAAGTTCCATTTCCACAGTGGAGAGTTTCAATCTGCAGCAAACTTCTTGGTTATATAAGAAATAGTCTTTGATCTGCCCGCGGCATATCCTACTGCCCTGCTGGGTACAAAACCAAATAGAAACTTCTTTCCCTTCCTCTTTTTTTAAAAAAAAATATTTTAAAATTATAGTTGACATACAATATTATATTAGTTTCAGGTGTACAATGTAGTCATTAGATGTTCATATACTCCATGCAGTGACTGGTGGTTTTTTTAAATATTTTCTGTATCTTTGTTGAATTTCTCACTGAGTTTATCTACGCCTGAGTTTGTTGAGCATTTTTATAAGCGTTGTTTAAAACTTTTTATCTGGTAGATTGCTTCTCTGTTTTGTTTATTTCTTTCTCCAGGTCTTGTCCTGTTGTTTTCTTTGGAACGCATTCCTATGTCTCCTCATTTGGCTGTTTCTGTGTTTGTTTCTACGTGATAGGTAGGTCCACTCCATCTTCCAGTCTTGAAGGAGTGGCCTTATTTCCCTGGCTCATGTGGGTCAGTGGATTGGGTGCAAGCCTGAGAATCAAAGGGTTGTCAGTTCAATTCCCAGGGAGGGCACATGCCTGGCAGGCCAGGTCCCCAGTTGGGGGTACGTGAGAAGCAACCACCTGATGTTTCTCTCCCCCTCTTTCTTCCTCCCTTCTTCTCTCTCTAAAAATAAATAAATAAAATCTTTAAAAAAAAAAAAAAAGGGGGCCCTTTAAAGAAGTTGTCCTGTGGGGTCCAGTGGCACAATCCCCCCTGGTCACCAGAGCCGGGGCCTCCAAGGGTGTCTGTCCCCTGTGTGGATTGCGTGTGCCCTCCTGTTGTAGGTGGGCTTCAACTGTCGCAGGTGTGCTGGTGGGTGGGGTTGGCCCTCAGGGGACTGGCCGTGAGGGCCAGCCAAGCCCACTATGTATGATCTGGTGTGTGAGGGCCGAGCCCACGGAGTGGGGTTGCTTTAGAGAAGCTCCAGTGCTGACCTCACCTGCCTGCGTTGGTTGTGAAGCCATGCGGGTGGGGCTCTGGTGCTGGCCTGGGCTGGCTGCTGCTTGTTTTGGACTCGTGACTGCTTAATAGTTGCTATGATTCAACCTGAGGCCAGCACTGCTCGTGTGGAAGATCTGGACACACCTGGGGAAGGCTCCAGCTGGGGCGAACAGGCTGGGCGGGGCAGGAACTCGGGAAGGTTGGGGCCGGGTGAACACGTGTTAGCCAGGTTAATGGAGAGTGACAAGTTTGGCACCTGAACGCTCCAGGTCAGCCAGGTGGAAGGAGAGCACAGCAAAAGAATTAAAGGAACAATGGTACCCACCAGCACTTCCCCCACCCAGAGAGAGTTCCCGCCAATTCCTGCCCCTCCAGCCCTCCCACTAATGTTAGTCAATTTAATCCCTCCCCATAGGACTCAGGCACTTCTTGGACCGGCTTCCTCTGCGCTGGAGCTTGGAGCAAGTGAGCTTGTGAGTGAGCCCTTCAAGGGCAGGGTCTTGATCTCCCATCGCCCTTTGTCTCTCTCAGATGTTTCCCTTTTGGTTTTCAAAGTCAGATGTTATGGGGACTCCTCCTCCCAGCACAGGTGCCCTGGGCTGGGGAGCCTGGTGTGGGGCCGGGACCCCTCCCTCCTCCTGGGACCCCACCCCGCCTCCGCTACTGTTTTGTCCCTCTGCATTTGTGAATTGCTACCCCAGCCCAGGCCACGCCTCTGCCCCTCCTAACCTCTATGTGGCTTCTTCATATTCTTAGTTATAGGAGTTCTGTTCAGCCGGTTTTCAGGTGGCTCTCAGGGTGGTTGTTCTATATTTCATTGTAATTTTGGTGTGTTCGTGGGAGGTGGTGAGTTCAAGATCTACTTGCTCCACCATCTTGACCCTGCATCTCAGGATTTCCATTTTCTCTTAACTAATATTCCCCCACTGTTGGTAGGCTTGTCTTTGTAGTCTATAACCAAAAACTGGCTTATCAAACTAGCTTTCTTTAATATCACGCACAGTCTCCTCCCAGCTAAGTGGGATGTCTTACTCGTCCCATGAGTGTGTGCTGGGTACTGAGTGAGGTTCTCTGGGATGTTCTAAGATGGATTCCTCGCCCTAAAGGAGCAGGGAGAGGGTTTACACTTCATTAGTATAATACAAGTCAGGGTATAATATATGTTAAAAGAGTTGACTGTGGGGATTCAAAAGGGGGCAGATCTCTGAATTTAGGATTTGCTGACGAGGAATGTAAAAAAGCAACTTTTCTGGAACATACACTATGTGTCAGGCGCTGTTAGGCAGCGTACCTACATTATCTAGTTCGAGCCTCACAGCTAGTGTGTGTTTTTACCCCCCAGTTTAGAAATGAGGACACTGAGGCTGGTCCAGGTGTGATTGCTCAGTTTTTATGCTTTTTACTGCTCTATTCCATGCCGGTAACATTCCTGCCTCATGTCCTGTCAGTGACCCTAGTCCCACGCTTGACAAAAAAAAAAAAAGAGGAGAAAGATTGGAAAACTTCAGGTAATCAACTCTGACCAGATCTGAATTGCCTTCTAGTTTACATCAGAAATTTGTGGGACATGTAGGCAGAGAAATATATGTGCCTAAAAGGATAGCCAAAATGTGATTTTTTTTTTCTTTTAAGAATGTGGTTTTGAGAGTTGCGTATTTTATTTAGAGAAGCATACTGGTGAAACCCTTTGTGTGTGCCTAATTCTCTCTTCTCCCCGTGATTTCAATGAGGAGGAAAACCACTAAGTTTGGGATTTGGGTTAGTTTACTAAAGATTTTCTAGGGTTTGGAAGAGAGAAAAAGCCATAATAAACAGAGAGGCACGTTTGTGTAGTGAGAACGGTGATCAAAATTCAGATTCAGCTCAGCTTCTTGAGTGCCTACTATGCACCACTATATTAGAGCCTTATCTTTTACTAGTTTCTCTTCATAGCAAACCTGGAAGCTAGAGAGTAATACCCCCATCTTGACAAATGAGGAAACTGAGGCCCTGATTGGTAGTAAGTGATGGAACTTAGATTCAAACTCAGTGCAACTTGGGCCTTAAAAGCAGACACATTTTGAAATCTAGGCGGAGGCTTTTCGGCTCAATACAATCTGGCCCTTCAAAGCTGTTAATACAGCCTTTTCCACACTCTTGTTTATTACATTAGCACACCAGGCAAGAGACAGAGAACATTACCCCTGAGAACAGATCTGTGTCTGATCAGAGCGCATATGCACATTCTAGCTGAATATTAGGTTGCCCTGGGTTAGCAGAGGCTGCCTCCCTCCTACTTTTGCTATTGCTTCACCTGTGGGGCTTTCTCAAGTAAAAGGAAACGTTCCTATCCCAGAAGCCTTCAGGTTGCAGCCACCAAGCCTCCAGCAAGCCTCCAGCTAGAGCAAGAATGGAGGCTGCTGCCCTCGGGGGCTCCCACTAAGGAACAGGTCACGAGGTGAGCTTTTGAGGATTAGATGATGCCCTCACCTGGCATTCCATCCTGGTCTTCTTACTTCAAGGCACAGTAAGGGTTTTTTTGTTTTTGTTTTTTGTTTTTCAAGAGATTCTAATTTCATGTTTCTGGCTATCCATTAAGTGAGGTTTAACGACATAGCCTGGAGATGCACGTGCGAGGGTTTGGGAACTTAAACTATATGCAAATTAAGACTATAACTTTTGTTTGAATTACTTCAAAGTTAGTATCATTTTCCAAAAAGGAAAAATACAACAAATTAAGTCATTTCTAGTTTAATTCACTATGGTCTGAATATAACGTGATGTTCAAAACCTGTCACACAGGTTATCAGTAAATATTTGTATAAATGAACAATTTGATAGTGCGTTCAGGACTTTGCTGGGCTCACTTTGGCCGCACATCTACTAAAATAGGACGTTGCCAAAACCAAGGGTGACAGCAATCTTTGGATTCGTCTTAATTTGAAATCCTTATAATAATGATGGAGGACATTTCAGGCACAAGAATCAGAGAGCGGTTAAAAGCCCCTTCGCGGGCTTCTTTATTCTCTGCCAAAATCAACATTAAACCACCTTCCCGTGGCATCAGCACTCCGTTCCGACCTCTCCTGGTGTGGTTTCCTCCCCCCTCCCACCCTGCTCCTCCTGCAATGCCCGCCACTATCTGGACCTTCCACTTTGCACTTTTCAGGGGGGCAAACACAAAGGTTTTGCCTTAAAGCAGCCACGCTCGGGAAGTACAACAGCAAACTGCTTTTTGAAAAGAAGGTGTTGTGAATGCTGAATTACCTCCTCTTGGGCAGAATGCTTTTACCTCATTGGAAGGAGGTTTAATGAGCAGGTCCCTCACTTGAATGCTAAGGGAGCTTTCACAGGAATTTTAAAGGCGTCACAAGTTCTATATGTTGCAATAATTTTTACTGTCCTTTGGAAATGTGTTAGTGAGTCTTTAATGTACTTACAGTGGTCTCATTTGTTAATCCCTCTTGTTCCTCACAAAAGGAAAGATGATCACCTATTGGGTCATATATGTTGTGGGAGTCAGGCCTGTAAAGGGGAATTTGGCCAAGACTCTGCCAGAACAATGGATAAATGAATGGATTAACAGGTAAATGAATTAAGCAGTTAGGTTAGGTATATAGGATGGCTTTATTCAACTGACCTGCAGTCTTGCACCTTCTTTGACACATCTCCACTGGGAATTTTTAAATCTTTAATATTTTAAAGAATTTTTCAATGGCTTTATAGCTCCCGGAGTTTTGATTGTTAAAATTCTTCCTTGGGTTGCATGAGTTCAAGTGCATTGTTGTAATTCCAGAAACAGCTTCCTTTTTTAAGATTAAAATTCTTTTTCTTAGTGTTATTAAATTTCCTTTAAAATATTGAATAATCTTGGGGCTCTTTTGTTTCAACCATGCATAAGCTCACGTGGAATATTTAAGTTCTTAGACTAAGTTTCTGTGTAGCACTCATATTGTTGAGTCAGCTTTCCTATATTGGTTTTTAAATATTGTAACATTCATTTGAACTTTTTCAAAGGCATAGCTATCTGATATCTATAAACAAATAAGAAAAAAGTTATATGTTTTCTTTCTTCTTGATCTCCACCTTCTCCTCTTCTTCTTCTTGCTCTTTCCCTCCTTCTAGAACTATTTCAGTTAGAAAATAATCTATTTCATTGCTATGAAAAAATGTGATACAGATTGAATATCCTTATTCAATTTAGAGATGAAGTTCTATATTCATCCATTGGGAAACCATTTATCCTCTTAAGTGATGTGATGGTTATCAACAGCGGATCGACGGCGCCCTTTTCTGCTTTATACCTCTTATATCTTCATATAATCTTTTTATGTGGAACTACACTGAAAGGCTGTTGTATACATCAGTGCAAACTGCTGTGCTATGTTCTGATCTGGAGAAATTGGATAATTCTTTTTTCATCTAAGAGCATGTGTTAATTAGTGAGCTTAGGTTGCCATAACAAAATTCCACAGACCGGAAGGCTTAAACAACAGAAATTTATTTCTCGTAGTTCTGGAGGCTGGGAACTGCGTATCTTGCTGCCAGCCGATTCAGCTTCTGGTGAGGAAGCTCCTCCTGCGTTGCTGGTGGCTGCTTTCTCGCTGTGTCCCCACGTGGCAAAATGAGGCTCCAGTGCTGCTGCTGCCTCTGACAAAGGCGCCAGCCCTATTGGACTAGAGCTTCACTTTGATGACCTCATTTAACCTTTATCACCTCCTCACAGACCCCATCTCCAAATATAGTCATAATGGGGTTTAGTGCTTCAACATAAGCATTTTAGGGATACACAGTTTAGTCCACAGAGAGCACTTGAGCTTTTGTTCAATATCAGTAAAAACATGTACCCTTAAGTTAGCACACTACAAATCTAAATTAAATAGACTAATGAAAAATTTAAATATACAGGTATACAGAAGAAGAAAATATTCCTGAATCAATCACTCCATTATATCTATTAGTTTATTTCTTTAGTGTTTTATTTCAGAATATGATGATTATTATCTCAATATATTTCTATTTTAAAACTGCCTCTACTAATAAAATTTTTTTTGGTCGACATGATGCCAACTAGCTGGATGACAAATACAGAATTCTGTCACCTAAATATTTGCTGACACACCCTCTCTGTGATAGGTCTTAACTAAAAAGAGATATTGATAAGTTCTCTACACATCAGTAATATCTGTCGAAATGCCTAAATTAGTTTTAGTATGCAAATAAACTTAATGGAGGAAATACTTTTTAGGTCACAGCTTAGGAAAAGATGGTATCTTTATTATGAAAAGTGTTGAGGTCTGTTTTTTAATCTATAAAAACAAGACTGAAAACAAATAGCTCAGCCTAGATAACGTCTAACTTTTTCCCAGTTTCAAAACTATATAATTTACTTTGAGAATTTTATTTTCAAAAAGCAAAGTCACATAAGAAAATTTGACTTACTGTTGTCATATAAATTTATTCCTAAATATAGTAGATAGCAGGCAACTTTATAATAGTTTAGTAGTGATATAGTATAAAATTTTAATAGATCATTTAAGCCAAATTATTTGTCAGTCTAAATGCTAGTTAATCATATATTGAAAATATTGGAGTTGTGAGGTCCTGGACTGTGTCATCATGAATGTTTGTAAAATCTTATTCTTTATAAAACAACAGTACTGGCACTGCCATAAAAATAGACATAAAGATCCATGGAATAGAACTTAAAATCTAGATGTAAACCAGTGTGTCTATGGTCCACTTATTTTTGACAAAGGTACCAAGACCAGTCAAGGAGAAAGAATAACCTTTTTAACAAATGGTACTGGGACAACTGGGTAGCCACATGAAAAACAGTGAAGTTGGACCCTTATCTCATACCATATATAAAAATTAATTCAAAACAGATCAAAGAGCTAAACTAAAAAGCTAAAACAATAAAACTCTTAGAAGAAAACATAAGGTTAAATTTCATGTTCTTGTACTTGACAATGGATTCTTAGATACAGCACCCAAAGCACAAGCAATGAAAGAAAAAATAGATGAATCAGGCTTCATCAAAACTTTTGTGCATCAGAGGATACCATCAAGAAAGCAAAAAGACAACTCAAAGAATGGGAGAAATATTTGCAAATGATGTATCTGATAAAGGACTTGTGATCAGGAATATAAAAATTCTATTGACTCAATAATAATAAGACCAATGATCCACTATATAGAATAGGCGGAGGATCTGAATAGACATTTCTCCAAGGAAGCTACACAATGGCCAGTAAGCACATGGAAAGATGCTCAACATCAATAGCCAGTCTTAAGAGAAATACAAGTTAAAACTCTAATGAAGTACTCCTTCACACCCACTAGGATGGCTAGAGTGAAAACGTCAGATAATAGCAAGTATTGGCAAGGAGAAGTCGGAGCGCTTGTACACTTCTGATGGGATATAAAATGGTACACCCACTTTGGAGAACAATCTGGCAGTTCCCTAAATGTTTAAACACAAAGTTACCATATGGCCCAGTAATTCTACTCCCAGGTATATACCCAAGAAAAATTAAAACATATGTCCACACGACAGCTTGCATGTGAATGTTTACAGCAGCATTATTCATAATAGCCAAAAGGTGCAAACAACCCAAATGTTTATCAGCTGATGAATGGGTAAACAAAATGCAGTATATTTACTCAGTGGAATATTATGTGGCCACAAAAAAGCATGAAGTTAAGCGTACATGCTACAATGTGGATGAGCCTCGAATAATTATGGCAAGTCAAAGAAGCCAGGCCCAAGGCCGCATATTATACGATTCCATTTATACGAAATGCCCAGAATAGGCAACTCTGTAAAGACAGAAAGTAGAGTATTAGTGGCTTAAAGCTGGAAAAATGGAGTCATGGGGAGACTGTTTAAAGGTACAAGGTTTTCTTTTTTGGCAGTGAATATATTCTAAAATTGTGATAATTTTACATATCTTGAATATATTAAAACCCACTAAACTGTACAACTTAAATAGATAAATGATATGCTATGTGAATTATATCTCAGTGAAGCTATGGAAAAATTCTTATCCTTTAAACACTGAGAAGGAAACCATCATGGTGGCACATCGTGAGTGATGGCAAGAGGCAGGGGTTCCCTCATGGTTCCCCAAGGTTCTTTTCATGGCTGCAAAGTTATGATATTAGTGGGGACTTACTGTCCTGTGACACGGAACCTGGTCTGAAAACCACTGACTACTTCCAGCTCTCATAAAAATTATAAGTGAAATGAAGCCCATGGTAAATTGAATTTTTTAATTTATTTAAAATATTGGAATTTTTTAAAAGAAATCTTCCTTTGTCATTTTTCTCAATGTTCAAGAACAAGAATGCACGCTTAACATGTTCGAATACATTTTCTAATATATCAATAATTTAATCTAATTAAACATCCAGAGTTTTTAAGATTACATTGGCTAGCCTGCTGGGGCAGTGGAGAAGTGGTTAAGAGATCCATGGACTTAGGCTTTTGTCCTGACTCTGTCAAAGTAAGCTGTAAAATAATGTTCTCAACTTTCTTCATCTGTAAAATGGATATAATTATAGTCCTGTCCTCATGAAGTTATAAAAACATTAATTGGAATAATAAAAGGGACACATTTTGTTAGTCATCATTTGAAATGTTTCTCATCATTATTATTTTTATTTTTAAAAGATTTTTTATTTTGGTATTTTTTTTAGTATGCTACTACAGTTGTCCCATTTTTTTCCCTCTTTATCCCCTCCACCCTGCACCCATCCCATTATCCCCACACCTCTTAGTTCATGTCCATGGGTTGAACATGTCAGTTCATTGGCTTTTTAAATTCCTATACTATTCTTAGCCTCCCCTTCTCTATTTTTTTTTTTTTGTCAACATTTCCCAGTCACCACTTTCCCCAGCCCCACCCACCCCCACCTCCCACCCTCAATCCTTCTCCCATTTGGCTTTGTCTATGGGTCATTTATGCATGTTTTTTGATGACCCTTCCCCTCCTTTTCCCCTGTCATCTCCCTCTCTCCTCCCTTCTGTTTACTGTCAGTTTGGTTTTTATTTCAATGTTGCTGGTTATATTTTGCTTGCTTGTTTCTTTTACTGATTAGGTTCCACTGATAGGTGATATATGGTATCTGTCTTTCACCACCTGGCTTATTTCACTTAGCATAATGCTCTCCAGTTCCATCCATGCTGTTGCAAAGGGAAGTAGCTCTTTCTTTCTGCTGCATAATATTCCGTTGTGTAAATGTACCATAGTTTTTTGATCCACTCATTTACTGTTGGGCACTTAGGTTGCTTCCAATTATTGTCTATTGTAAATTGTGCTGCTATGAACATTGGGGTGCATAGGTTCTTTCAAATTGGTGTTTCAGCATTCTTAGTATATAATCCCAGCAGTGAAATTGCTGGGTCAAAAGACAGTTCCATTTTTAGTTTTTTGAGGAAATTCCAAACTGTTTTCCACAGTGGCTACACCAGTCTGCATTCCCACCAACAGTGCACTAGGGTTCCCTTTTCTCCACATCTTTGCCAGTATTTGATGTTTGTTGATTTGTTTATGATGGCCATTCTGACTGGTATGACGTGGCATCTCTCTGATGGCTAGTGATGCTGAGCTTCCTTTGATGTGTCTCTGTGCCCTGTGTATGTCCTCCTTGGAGAAGTGTCTGTTCAGGTCCTTTGCCCACTTTTTAATTGGGTTGTTTGTCTTCCTGGAGTACAGTCATGTGAGTTCTTTATATATTTTGGAGATCAAACACTTGTCCAAGGTATCATTGGCAAATATATTTTCTCATATGGTTGGAACCATAAACGACCCCAAATAGCTGCAGCAATTTTGAGAAAGAAGAACAAAGCAGGAGGGATCACAATGCCTGACATCAAACTATATTACAAGGCCACTGTAATCAAAACAGTCTGGTACTGGCATAAGAACAGACACATAGATCAATGGAACAGGATAGAGAGCCCAGAAATAAACCTATGTCTCTGTGGTCAATTAATATTTGACAAAGGGGGCAGAAGCACAAAATGGAGTAAAAATCGCCCCTTCAACAAATGGTGTTGGGAGATCTGGACAGATACATGCAGAAGAATTAAATTCAACCACCAACTTACACCACACACAAAAATAAACTCAAGATGGATAAAAGCCTTTAAATAGTTACACCATAATAGTCCTAGAGGAGAACATAGGCAAGAAAATCTCAGATATTCCATGTAACAATATTTTCACCAATGTGTTCCCTAGAACATGGGACATAAAGGAAAGAATAAACAGATGGAACTTCATCAAAACAAGAAGCTTCTGCATGGCTAAAGAAAACATCAGCAAAATGAAAAGGGAACCAACCATATCTATATACATACACACACAAATATATACATACATATATATACATATTTATTTATTTTATTTTAATTTTTTTGAGAGAGAGGAGAAGGGACAAAGAAAGAGGGGAAGAGAAACATTGATATGAGTGAGAAACGTTTATCAGTTGACTCTCCTACGCTCCCTGACCAAGGATGAACCCGCAACTCAGGCATGTGCCCTGACTGGGAATCGAACCAGCAAACTTGAGGGATGATGCCCAACCGACTGAGCCACAGTGGTAAGGGCATCATTATTATTTTTAATTAGAAATTCAACACTTGGCCTAATATGCATTCTATTAGAGAAAAATGTACAATCTATTGATTCACTCTTTCCTTTTTTTAAAAGCACGATGGCAGATTCACCACTGACTTCAATGTTTACACATAGACAATTTGCTTCACTTGTAATTTGATTTGATACTTCCCTGAACATGGGTAGGAAAACCAGTCACACACACTTTGATCCAGAACATGGTATTTCTCTTTGTCAAGGTGTAACATACATAAGTTCCCAAACTATATTTTCTTAGGTATGAAAAACAAATACTTTCCTTATATTCACATTAATAGAAAGTCACTAAACATTTTACAGCTCCTTAACCTTTTAGTTAAGATATACTCATATAGTATGGAAAGCTAGATTGATGGAGCATCGTTCCTTCCAACCTCTGCTCTCAACAATTACAATTCCTATCTAGACAATGAGCCCGGCTGGTGTAGCTCAGCTGGGATTGAGCGTGTGCCTGCGAACCAAAGCGCCGCCGGTTCGATTCCCCAGTCAGGGCACATGCCTGGGTTGCAGGCCAGGTCCCCAGTAGGGGGTGCGCAAGAGGCAACCACGCACTGACGTTTCTCTCTCCTCCTGTCTAAAAATAAAATAAAATCTTTTTAAAAAGGAAAGAAAGAAAATAACTTTTCCCAAAGGCATTTAGCTGATTTTCTGTAGGCTGTAGTTAAGTCCCTCAAATCTGGAAAATGAGAACTTGAAGACAAGCACAATCCTTGGCACTTTGATTTTAAGTGATTTACAGGTTTATCTTGCTCCGACTTATAGAGCTTGGTGGTGAGTGCAAATCTTGTCAAAAACCTCTTCAATGATTAAAGATTTATTGAGAACTCTGCAATGTCCTGTCCATTTTTGAGACACCACGAAAGAATGTCACTGACCTCCTGGAGATTATATCCTCCTAAATCAAAAGCAAATACCATATGCCCATTTTCTTTTATTTTTCTCAGAGTGGTGAACATCTGAATTTCAAGGGAAGCATACCATAGTATGGAAAGCAGAAACCAGAAAATAAAGTTATTAGAGTAGAACGAAGGATTTAACATTTGTTGATTGAGAGATCCTATTTTCTAGGGTAATTACGCAGTTACATCACGCCTAGATTATTTGACCAAATATGAAACTAATTAGTTTTCTGCCAAAGAAGCGGCAACCTTTGACGGCAGTCACATTAAAGAGATTTAAATTCAGTTACAATTAGTAACTTTCCCACCACTTTTATTGGGTAAAAAAATGTTTTCATGTTTCTGAATGCTAATGATATAACAGCATTATTTAAGCTTTATAATGTTCCTCCCAAATGGTGTATAAATACAGCCTCATAGACATCCAAGTCTGCCCAAGTATAGTTGGGTTTTATCCATGTTCTTAACTTTTTATGATACTAATTATCTATGGAGAACAGAGATTGCAAAAACATTGCCCTTTAAAGGTCCTTTCGATCAAATGTTAAGATATGCATACTTTTATTAAAATCAACAAAACAATGCACCTAAGTTCTGTAATAAGTCCACCAGGACATTCTAATAGAGTATAGTAATGTCACAGTGTAATTTTAATTTGCATTTTGCTAAAGATGTTGAGCAATGCTTTATGTCCTTATTTGCCATCTCTCTATCATTTTTGACACTATGCTTGTCTAAATTTCTCCTATCCCATTTCTTACTGCATTGTTTGTTTTCTTGTTATTGATTTTGGGAGTTCTTTATGTATTCAGGTTACAGATCTTTTATCAGATAGATGATTTGCAAATATTTTCCCCCAGTCTTTGGCTTGTCTTTCAGCAGTCAAAGAAAACACTCTCTTTTAAAGAGCAGATACTCTTGATTTTGGTGAAGTTCAGTTCATCAAGTTTTATTATATGGATGATATTTTTGGTGTTGTACTTAAGAAACTCAAGGTTGTTTAAATCAGGGTCACTCTGTTGTCTTCTAGAAGTTTTATAATTTTAGGTTTGACAGTTAAGTCAATGATCCATTTTTTTAAAAATATATTTTATTGACTATGCTATTACAGTTGTCCCTTTTTTCTTTTCTCCCCTTTATTCCCCTCTGCCCTGCATCCCCCCTCCCACCAGCATTCCCCTCCTTAGTTCATGTCCATGGGTTATACATTTAAGTTCTTTGGCTTCCCCTTTCCTATACTATTCTTAACCTTCCCCTGTCTATTTTGTACCTACCATTTATGCTTCTTATTCCCTCTACCTTTTTCCCCCAGTCTCTCCCCTCCCTCTGCCTGCTGATAACCCTCCATGTGATCTCCATTTCTGTGATTCTGTTCCTGTTCTAGTCATTTGCTTAGTTTTTTATTTTTATATTTTTAGGTCCAGTCATTGATAGTTGTGAGTTTGTTGTCATTTTACTGTTCATATTTTTAATCATCTTCTTATTTTTAGATTAGTCCCTTTAACATTTCATTTAATAATGTCTTGGTGATGATGAACTCTTTTAACTTTCTCTGGGAAGTACTTTATCTGCCCTTCCATTCTAAATGATAGCTTTGCTGGACAGAGTAATCTTGGATGTAGGTCCTTGTCTTTCATGACTTGGAATATTTCCTTCCAGCCTGTAAGGTTTCTTTCGAGAAATCAGCTGGTAGTCTTATGGGAACTCCTTTGTAGGTAATTCTCTCCTTTTCTCTTGCTGCTTTGAAGAGTCTCTCCTTATCTTTAATCTTGGGTAATGTAATGATTATGTGCCTTGGCGAGTGCTTCCTTGGGTCCAACTTCTTTGGGGCTCTCTGAGCTTCCTGGACTTCCTGGAAGTCTATTTCCTTTGCCAGATTGGGGAAGTTCTCCATTATTTTTTCAGAAAAGTTTTCCATGTCTTGCTCTTCTTCTTCTCCTTCTGGCACCCCTATGATTTGGATGTTGGAGCGTTTAAAGTTGTCCCAGAGGTTCCTAAGCCTCTCCTCGTTTTTTTGAATTCTTGTTTCTTCATTCGGTTCTGGTTCTGGTTGAATGTTTCTTTCTTCCTTCTGTTTCAAATCATTGATTTGAGTCCTGGTTTCCTTCCCTTCACTGTTGGTTCCCTGCATATTTTGCTTTCACTTTGCATAGCCTTCATTTTTCCCTCTATTTTGTGACCATACTCAACCATTTCTGTGAGCATCCAGATTACCAGTGTTTTTAACTCTGCATCTGATAGATTGGCTATCTCTTCATCTTAGTCCTATTTTTGGAGCTTTGATCTGTTCTTTCATTTGGGCCATATTTTTTTTTCTTCATGAGGCTGTTATGTTGTAGGGGGTGGAACCTTAGGTATTCACCAGGGTGGGGCAACCCGCGTCACTGCCTTGTGGTGCTGTATGTGAAGGAGGGGTCAGAGAGGGAACACTGCCACTTGCTCAGCTCTCAGGCAGCTTTCAGTCACTTCCCCTGCTACCCACAAGCAAACTGGGCCCTTCTGGTGCTAGTTTCTGGGTGGGTGGGTTTGTGTATGTTCTGGGACCCCATCTGTCTCTCCAACGAACGCACCTATGAGACTGACAGTCTCTCCCGCCGCTACAACTGCCACAGGTTTTTATAGCCAGAGGTTTTGAGGCTTTCTTTTCCCATGCTGGAACCCTGGGTTGCATGGTCTGTCTCACTCCCCAATTGTTCCTCTTGGCTTATCCAAACGCAAACATGGGACTGCCAGGTTGGTTAGCCACTGCCTTACCACGCTCCTTCTCCACCCCAGCTGCCTGTCTCCACCCCTCGTACCTGTCTGGATGAATGTTTCTTTTTTAACTCCTTGCTTGTCGGACTTCCATACAGTTAGATTTTCTGGCAGTTCTGGTTGTTTTTTGTTTTTAAATTTGTTGTTGTGCTTCTTTTGGTTGTGCAAGGAAGCAGAGAGTATTTACCTACGCCCCCATCTTGTCCAGAAGTAGCCATTTTTTTTGTTAATTTTTGTACACCATGCAAAATATGGAATGAAGTTTTTTTTGTTGTTCTTTTTCTTTGCATGTGGGTTGCACATTGTTCCATTACCATTTGTTGAAGAGACTATTTTTTCTCTAGTAAATATTCCTAAAAATGTGTACCTTTGTAAAAAATCAGTTGACCAAATATGTGTGGGTCTAGACTTTCTGGACTTACTATTCTGTTCCACTGATCTGTTTGTCTAGCATGGCAATTCCATGATGTTTTAATTACTGTAGCTATATAATGTCTTAATATCAGGTAGTGTTAGCCCTTTACTTCTGTTTTTTCTAAGTTGTTTGGCTAGGTCCTTTTCATTTCCACGTGAAGTTTATAATGAGCTTGTCAATTGTGATCCCTGCGTCCCCACCCCGCCAAAAAAACCTGCTTGGATTTTGATTCAGATTGTGTTGATTTTGATTCAGATTGTAGATGAATTTGAGGATAATTGATATCTTACTAATAGTGAGTTTTCTGATCCATAAACATAGTATATTACTCCATCTGTTTAGGTCTTTAATATTTCTCAGCAGTGTTTTGTAGTTTTCAGTGTACAGATCTTACACATCTTTAATCAGATTTATCCCTAAGTAGCTGATATTTTTGATGCTATTATAAATGAAACTGCATTTTTAATTTTAATTTCTGGTTGCTTATGGCTATTATATAAAAAAATACAATTGACTTTTATACTTTGGTCTTGTATCCTATAACTTTGCTCAATTTAGTTATTAGTTCTACTAGTTTTTGAATAGATTATATAAGATTTTCTGTATCTGCAAATAAAGGCAGTTTTATTTTTTGCTTTCCAATTGTTTCCAAAAAGCACTTTTTATTTTTTCTTTTCTTTTCTTTTTTAAAATTATTTTATATTGTTTAGGATATTACTGTTGCCCCAATTTTCCCCCCTTTTCTCTCCTCCAACCAGTACCCCCCACTCCCTTAGGCTATCCCCACACCAGTATTCATGCCCATGGGTCAAGTGTATAAGTTCTTTGACTCCTCCATGTCCTATACTGTACTTTACATCCCCATGGCTATTCTGTAACTACCTATTTGTACTTCTTAATCCCCTCACCTCTTCACCCCTTCCCCCAAACCCCCATCCTATCTGGTAAGCATCAAAATGCTCTTAGTATCTATGATTCTGTCTCTGTTCTTCTTGTCGGCTCTCTTTTTCTTTTTTATTGCACTGTTTTTACCACTAGTACAATGTTGAATAAAAACAGTGAGAGTGGACATCCTTGCCTTGTTTTTAACTTTATAGGGAAAACGTTAAGTCAGTCTTTCATTATTAAGTCTGATGTTAGGTGTAAGTATTTTTGCTTGCATGACTGAAATTCTTTTAAATTTATTTAAACATGTTTTATGGCTTAGAATGTTTTCTATCTTGGTAAATGTTCCACGTGTACCTGAAAAGAATGTATATTCCACTGTTGTTGGGTGAAGTGTTCTGTAAGTTATAATTAGATCAAATTGGTTGTTCAGGTTTTCTATGTACACCTGACCCTTGAGCAACATGGATTTGAACTGCCGGAGTCCACTTTTACACAAATTTTTTTCAATAAATATGTGTTGCTGATGCAGAGGTTCAACTGTATGCATTGATCTATGCCATTTTATATAGGGCACTTGAGCATCCACAAATCTTGATATCCCCGAGGGGTGCTGGAACAAATCCGCTGAGGGTCCTGAGGGACAACTTAAGTTTATGGGGACTCAAAAGTTATACACAGTTTTTCAACCACACAGGAACCAGTACCCCTAATCCCCACATTGTTCAAAGGTCTGCTGTACTAATTTTCTGCCTATTAGGGTTATCAATTATTGAGAGAGTGGCTGTACATTTTTTGCATTTGATACCTTTTTATACTTCATTAACACTTAAAAAGAGAATGAATCTGTGAATGCCATATGGAAGATCTTGGTATGATTCAGGTATGAAAGCCTACTTCATTAATTTTTTAAAAACAGGAAACAGGACTTATAAACGATGCACTGCAGATTTAGGTCTTGAAATGAGAAGTTGAAATAGTTGGCTGATTATGCTAGTTTACAGTTTCACTCTGATCCATCTATGAAATAATTCAATGCTGTGAACACTATGACAATACAATAGTCTAGTGATTTGATTTCTTTTCTTTGTTGTAGGGACCCCTCCCCAAATAAAATTTCAGAAACTTCAATACACGTAGCAGATAAAAGGGGAAGTATTTCGCTTTTATCTGGACTCCAGTTGCGCAACCCCTTCTGGGCTTCGCTCTCCTCCCCACAGAGGCAGCAATCCCTGATGCGCCCCAGCTGGAGCCTCAGACACTGTGGAAGATACTGAAAACCACAGACCTACCCCGACACTGTGCTAAACAAGAAAAGAAAACGTTATGCCATTCAAAGTACTAAAGTGGAGAGGTAAATAGATTTCAACTTTTGCATCAACAGTATGGATCGGTGAACTGCCCAGTGAGCTGTCTGACAAAATTTCTGAAATTGTTTCTCATCTCTGCAGTCACCTAAAGGTTCATGTTCAACTACCAATGTCTGCCAGGGTGCAGGAGTGGGAGCTGGAAGAGCACATGCCATGCATTTGATGTTTTTGGTCTTGAGACATAGATAAATCTCGTGTCTAAACCTGGTTTCACGTGATTATCTCCTGAGTTGAATTATATGTTTGATAAAATAGGAAAATTATGCAATGGGCTTAGTTAGGCTTTTCAAAATGGAATTAACAAAGAATGCTTAAGTCATCTTGTAGAAGAGATTTTTATACGGACATACAGAAAAGCGAGGAAGCGCAGCGGCCGTCTCTGTGTTTCCTTCGTGACGGGTGAGCAGTCCTGGTGGTTTGACCAGGGCATCTGCTGTTCCCCTCTCTGTTCTCTGCCATCATTATGACTTAGCTCCCCTCTCCTTCTCTTCCACTACTTCTGCCATAACAAACTAATTCTCTTCACCTCAAAGCGTCTGCTTTCTGCCTTTTTTTTGCATATCTCCTTGCAAATTCCTCTCTGTACATCTCAAGTTCAGAACCCCCACAGAGAGTGCGAAAGGTTAAAGAGTGACCCTCCAGAATGGTGTGCCCCCTTGGGCAGAATGCTCCTGCCAGCTTACTTAAATGCCTCTGGAAAGCCTATCGATAGCTGTCCATAGGCCAGGTGCCCACCCCTAGTCTCATCACCTGTGGTTAAGTGGGCAGAATCACAGGTACAAAGGATAAAGAAGGAAGCACATGTCTAGCAGGAACTCTGAAGAATCCCAGCAGGGGGCAGTGTACCTCCCAGGCATGGAACGTGGCCTATCCATTGCAACCATCTTCAGCAACCTAGTGTACACTGATTGGACTTGCTTGGTGTCAAATGAAGAACAGATTTCCTTATAATGGACTAAAGCAGTGCTTTTCAGACTGCTTGGCAGAAAGTCTTCCCCCCTAAGGAAAAACTTAGTAGGTAGGACTCTAAGCTCCCTGTGCCCTTTTTTTAACCAGAGCAGTTTCATATTGTTCACTTTTACATATTGGATTTTCAAATAAAATTTCATTTGAAGATAAGATTCCACTCTTCATGCACAGTGAACTGAGAGTCACTGATCTATAGGAATACAAAAACTTTCATTTGGATATTTTTTAAGTAGTGAGACTTCCATTTTTAAAGACTAAATAAGAGTTAATATATAAATGAAATAAAGGCATCATTTTTTACAGAAAACTTGATAATTTTTACCCAAGTTTTCTGCAAAAAACTTCTGGGAAGGGTAAACAAGAAAATAGAATAAGATTATTTAACATTATGTTCTTCATCTCAACTGTTTTTGTGTCTTGGATGTTATCATGGGAAATTGTTTAATTATGACTGTCAATATATTTCATGAGTAGGATAAAAATGTTGATACCAATGAACAGATTACAAATTCAAAGGGTTAAAAAAAACATTATTACAGCTGTCCTGTTTGCTTGTGTTTACAGATACAGAACTGCCACATCAGGGTAAAAGTTTATATTAATTGTTAGTTAACATTGTGAGTGAACTATTTAAGGTGAAATGGGATATATCACAGCAATAGCACACATAACTTATATTTTAGATCAATGAATAAATTATATTTTATTACAGCAATCATATTTATTATGCTCAGTCTTTAGCTTGTAATGGTCACCTACCAAGAACTTTTTTTAGCTCAGGGTAGTATGGCCACACATTCTGGGAGTGGCCTCCTGGCACCTCTCAAGAACTTTTTTTAAACTGAAGCCGACTTGATGGTATTTACAAATATGAATTACTTTCATAATTGAAGAACCATGTCCGTATTCCATGAGTTGGGACATCTCAATACCTGTCCCTTCCTTCAAAGGTGACTCATCCAATAAAAATGTCAAGCCACTGTTACTTGCTGACATGGCAAGGAAGACTATCTGAAACCCTATTCTAAGTCTTCTACTCCTTAGGCTGAGCAAATATATCCACAGACCCTTCTCCACAGAATGCTCCCAAATGCCCTTTTTAACCAATAAAGGTGACAAGCTTCCTTTTCCTCTTCTCAGAATTTTATTGTATCTCTGCTTTAGCCAGAAATTTATTCAGCTAGTCTCATTTCTTAGAAACTTGTTCGAGTGAATGGTTTATATGAAGTCATTAGGCTAAGGGGCAGGCGACAGTGAAGTGTGACAGTAAAGTCAGTTTCCCCATTGAACTGTGTGGTAAGTCCTTGGCCTTAACTAAACTCTTGACCCTACCCAACTACCTCAGAAGCTGTGCTGTGAGTTAGAAGGGAGCCTGGAGAGGATACTGCACATGACTCAGCCCAAATGCATCACCATTACTGGAATAAAACCCAAATCGCGATCTTCTGAGGCTGTCGCGTGGCATCTCCTTAAAGCTCAATAACAGCATCGCTACCAAAGAGAAACCGACACCCAACTGGTGCCGAATTAACACCCCTGCAGTTTAAGTTAGAAGATCTTCTTGTTAATGATTGTCATTAGAAATATAGCAGCATTGAGGGGGGAAATATAGTATGTTCGAGGGGAGAAAATGAAAGAAATATGACAATATGGTAGTCCTGTAAAACTGGTGGGTAGACAGCAGTTCAATATACTATTCTACTTTTAGATATGTTTAAAAGTTTTTCATATTTAAAGCTTAAAAATACATTTGAAAAAGTAATTTCCCCCTCTTTCTTATAAAGGAGGATCTAGACAATATTTCCATAAAATAATAAAGTTAATTTAATTCACTTTAATCACTGAGACACAAATATTATTTGCCGACTATTTTCACAGGTTTATAAAACCGCGCAACAAGTTTTGGAATTCAGTCCTTAATAAGCTACGCTAGATAAGGCAACGTGATATCAGCAGCACATTTTCAGGTACTTCGAGGTCCAGGATTTCTGTAGCAGGGATTTCATCAAGAGGTGAAAGACGATGCTATCCCTGTCCTAAAAGGACTTGCCCTGGTGGATGCCCTGATGTGGCCTCCCTTATATGGGGCCCTGAAACAACAGAAACAAGATGAGCAGATAATTGGACCAAAAGCAGTTCTGTAGTTTTCAGTTCAATAATAATGGATGTAATTCTCAGTTCAATAATAATGGCTTATGGGAGTGGACTGGTGAAAAGAAAGGTGGGGGGGCATCCATCATGCCAGTGAGATGTGGAAGAATAACTGTGGGAGTTCTGGGTTTGGGCAGGGTAACCTGATAGTTTACTGAGACCTGCTGTTAAAGATAAGCAAAACCAGACATGAGTTAAAACAGCGAGAATCTATTTTACTCAGTAATGATCTATTGCAATAAGGAAGAGTGTCCAGCATGAACTGAACTCAGCTTTGCCAGAACAAAATGCAGGAGACTTTTAAAGGCTGGGGTGTGAGAAGGGAAAGGACTAAAGGAGGCTAAGGGGGCTGGTCCGTGTACCTAGGCGATTTGGGTTTGTTCGCCGGTGCTTACCCAGAAGAGAAACAAATGTCTCCTCTCTCTAGGACAGGAGGCAGTGGTGCAAGCTGCAACAGGGCACCCACAGAAGCTAGGCCCTGATCGTCTCACAGAACTGTGGGGGAGTTACCTTCCTGAATATTTGCATTTCACAGACTCTCAGCTCTTTGAAAAAGATGCTTCGGATGGTAGAATTACATTTCAAAGGTAGAGAAAGGATTTGTAATTGCAGCTTTCTAAAATATCTGTTGAAGGAGAGGGTTCAGGGGCCTGCCTATCCACTTATCACCAGGTCTTGGCCTGGAACAAACAGTAAATTCTCCTGAAAGCATTGTCCTTTTTCAGGCAAGTACAGTACAAGGGGCTGGAGTCATTCTAGGAGTACAGCGCTGACTATTAGAAACCGTGCTAGTGTTTGTTCAGGCAGGGTAGGAGTGGATGAAATCATTGTGCTGAGAGCCTGCGGTTCGAACAGGCGGAAGTCGAGGCTGGTCCAGGGGGCTCAGAGGAGCCGGACTAGAATTTGGTCAAGGGAGTAGTCTTCGCTAAGGCTCAGAGTATGCACTAATGAATTCTTGTTGCATATTAAGCACATCACAGCTCCTTGAAGATCAATATCACTGTGCAAACATAAGATACTTCACAGCAGGTGTCTCACTCAGCAGGGCAAGGGAGGGAGGAGATCCTAGTGGTGGCTGCCCAGATGTGTTTGCCATTGGCCCTGACTGCTTCGTGATGTGACTGGTCAATCCAGATGTGAGAGCATCTTCAGGCACTCATTCGAATGAGCCCTTTGTAAATCAAGAAAATTAGCCTGTCCCTCTGTCAAAGGTTTCTAATGGTAAAAATAAATCATCTCTCTTTATCATAGCAGGTGAAATTATTAAGCCCTCTTATAAAAAAAAATTCAGCCTGATTCCATTTAAAAATGAGATATAGGAGATGACAAAGGCCAACTGTTACTTACTCTGAAGGATAACTAAGCAGTAAGAAGGCAGCATGGTGTACCCAAGGGAAATTTGATCCATCAGAGTTGGGAAAGCAACCAAATATTCATGCCTTTATAATCTGCATGAAACTCGCCCCCCCCCAAATTTCAACAAAATGTCTATTTCGTGTAGCTTTCCTTTTTTGCCGTGTTTTTTATTCATATAATTTAAATTTAATTAATTTTTTCAATTACAGTGTACATTCCGTGTGACTTTGTATTAGTTTCAGGCGTCCAGCACAGAGGTTAGATAATCACAGACTTTACAAAGTGGTCCCCGGATATTTCCAGTACCCACCTGACACCGTACTAGTTATTACGTACAATATTACTGAATGTATTTCCTGTGCTGTGCTTTATTATGTAGCTTTTCAATATCGTTCAGAATCTTAAATCTTTCAAATTATAAGTGATGCTGCTGATAAATTTTAGTGCCGTTATGAGCATCTCAGCATCACTACAAAATAGTATTAAGGGGCTTTTTAAGTTAAAATGACATCAGCTTATACTGGAAGGCACAGTACAGCCAGAGAGGCACGCTCCATGCAGAAAGGTCATCACGGCTAGGGTTGATGGACTCGGATTCTAGACTTGTCTCTGTCACTTTCCTGCCATGTGACCCTTAGGTAACTCCTTCATGTTCTCTGTGTCTGTTTTCTCATTTTTATGAAAAGAATAACATTTCTACCTATCAGTTAGGTTGCTTTGTGAATAAAAAGAACTCATGGTAGAGCATTTTGCAAATGGTTTAGCACTCTCGATGATTTTCATTGTTGAAACGTAACGTGTCTGTCTGCGGGGTCAGCGAAGTCTCAGTGGCGTCCTGGTTCTCTAACTTGTGGAAGATTGTGATACTGATCACCAAACCTAAAATAAAACTTTCCAATGAAATGTACATAAAAGAGCCTTAATTTCATTTTTATTTCATTCTTATTTAAACAATGACATATTTTGATTAAATGTGCACATTGTACTTTCTTATCATGGTCAAAATATGTCTTAAATATAGGAATCATTAGAACTGAAATCATCAACAAATCGAAAGCAGTCCTTTGCAAAAATGATTTATGTGTTATAGGAAATAAAATATTTAAGTTATATAAAGTAAGACCTATAAGAATGATATTCGATTTCTGTATGAAAAATATTTCTGAAATATTTTTCAGAAATGTTCCTATTCTAATGTCTAAACACTTATGGAAAGCTTTTTGTGTCTTTCAAAAGGGAATCTTTTAATTTTTAAAATTATAAGGATTGCATAATCTCAAAATCTACATTGTACCCAGAGATGTTCATATTACAGCTGAGAGGTTTGGGCCACTTTAGAGATTTGAAACTTTATTCAGAAACGCTTAACCTTGTCACTGAAGAGGGCCTTATTTTTTAACAGCAAGTGGACTATTTTGTTGAGATTTCCAGTGAAGAGTCCTGATGATCTGAGAAATAGCCCTCCTTCTAGAGGGTCACATTGCGTAAAAACCCTGGCTACCATTCCTAAGAGAATTTTCTTTAAAAGATGAAGAGTTGAGTTCAATGTACTAGACATGGCAGATAGAACGTATCATTAAATATGTAGGGACTACCCCCAAAATATAACTCTTTCATCCTTTTACATACAAATGCACACACACACACATGCATATTCCCACACAGTCAGACGTTTCCACCTCAAGCACAAGGAGACTAAAGAAGTCTCTGAGTTCCTGGTAGGTTATTTTCTCAGGAGTCCTTGCTTCTTGGCCTCTTTTTTCAGATCAGATATGCCTTTCTTAGCTTTTAAATTCCTTGGTCTCATCTCCTGATGGCACCAGAGAACTTTTCTGTTAGAACAAGTACAGATGGGGATATCCCTAGATGCACCATCTGATTTTAGTCTTACCTTGTACGTGACCGCTTTTGACTTCCCAAATTTCAGTAACCTGACTTTCACTTTTAGACTCGATTATTTTCTCAGAAGATTCTGTGTGTTCCTGGATTTCATGTTATCTCTAGCCACTACCAGTAAATGATATTAACAGTGATGTCTGAACTCTAAGATGGCCTGTTATGCGCAATGTTTTGAGTGGATTCGGTCCAGATTTCACCATTTATCTTAACTGTAATTATTGCTGCAGGGAAAGTCTTTATACCATGTAAGGGCTTTTATACTTTCCTTGCCTTAGCCAGGATTCAGGAGCTGTGCCTTCTTTTCAAACCTAAAGAAGCCCCTTGCTAAACCTTCTGCATTCACAAGTTAGCCTGACGCCTTGAATGAACAGATGTTTTAACGTCTGGATAATTTCCACTAGACTAAATTTCCATGTGCCCTTGGGATAATGTTTCTCAACTATTCCTGTCCCTTTCTTACTTCTTGCTCCTTTTCCCTACTTTTCTTTTTTAATCATTAATCACTACCAAACATTACACTCTGTATTTATTTGTTTATTACCTGTCTCCTTGAATAGAATGTAAGTTCCCTTGCCCTTTCTGTACCCTTCCATTACCTAATATCTAGAATAGTGTCTGGCACACAGGAGCTGACTAAATATTTGCTGAATGGATGATTTTTGTAATCTTGAGCAAGTCACTTCTTGTGAGATTCCCATTTTGTTGTCTGCAAAATAGCATTAGACTTGATTAGATGATTTCTAAGGGCCATTCACACCTTGTGGTCGGGATTTAGGGTACAGACAACTCAGACCAGTTTGGAGAGCAATGGAGAGAGCCAGATAAGGCCGAGAGCGAGTGGGTGACCTGCCTGCCACCCTGGAGGGAAAGCTGAGCGAGCCATATGCATATCCGGGGAAGGAGAAATTCTGCATGGGGAACCGCAGCTGCAGAGACAGGAGTGGTCTGGCGTGTTCAAGAAATGGCAAGAAAGAGGGTGTAGCTGAAGTAATAAACAAAGCGGAGAGGGTTGGAAATTAGGTTGGGAGGTAGCCAGGGGCCAGATCATGTTTGTGGGGAGTGAGGAAGGGACAGTGAATGTGTGCTTCGCAAGCGAGGGAATACATAGGTGCTTGGTATGGTGTATGTGGTGACATCTTGTGTTTGTGTGGTACGTAGTGTGATGTGTGTATGTGTGTGCTTGATGTGAGATACTTATATGTGGTGTGTGTGCTATGGTGCCGTGTGTATATGTAGTATATCTATCTGTGCTTGGTGAAGAGGGGAGTGTACCTGTGGGGTATATTATGTGTAGCGAGCATGTGGTATGCTGTGTGTGGTATGTGTATATGTATATGATGTGTAGCTTGTGCATGTGTGTTTGGTATGGATGAGGAATATTTGTGGAGTCGGGGGCAGAAATTTCCCCTCTTTTCCCTCTTTGTTTTCCTGGCTGGTGTCATCATTGAACTGTCATGAGACAGATTAACAGGAAAAAATAACAAAATTGAATTATGTATGTGCATATGACAGTTCCATGAGAATACAGGTTCCATAGGAAGACAATTGAGGTTTATATTTCTGTGCCACCTCGAGCATACAAAGGAGAAAGGGAGGTAGTAGTTTAGGAAGGGGAGAGAGGCAGCTCACAGGTGGATGAGAAAGAGCAAATTCTTGCTGGACCACCCAGAAACAAAGGGACACAGAGGAGAGTCTAACAAACAGACTTTGCTAGATTAATCTGGCTGCCACATCTAGTTCATATTAGGCTCAGGTGACAGCTCCCTTCCTGGAACAGGTTTTTTCATTTGCATTCTTTCAGGCAGGTAAGGGGGAGGGAAAAAGCTCTTCTTGAGTTTGTTTGGTTTTAATTGTCTTTAGCTCAGACATAATCCACATGCTATGGTGGCACATTCTGGGGAGACTCATTCTGAGCCCCTACAGTTTTCTTAAAAATTATCAGCTTAAATAATCACCATCCCCAAAAGAGACATATTTTGGGTGGCAGATACCATCAGATTCTGCACATGCACGCGAGCGTGTGTGTGTGTGTGTGTGTGATGGTATACATACATATTAAAGTTACAACTCTCGTTCCGAGAAAAACTAGTTCAAATTCATCCTGCCAGAGTGTGTGAAAACCTCAGCTTGAAAAGAAAAGAAACATTCCATTTCTGATTGTTTGCTTGTGAACAATATTAAAAGACAACCTTGCGTATGTGAGTGCACATTAATAAGGAATTTTGCTTATTGAAATAATCCAGATTTAAAATAATGCATTGACGTTTCCTGAGAAAGAACACTGTTTTGCTTCTGATACATCGTCATGACCTTTGAAATCCAAGACCTTACAGAACAGCAAATACGTAATCCGCAAACACAGGTTCCAAATCAAATTTATACTACATTTTAAGTAAGTGCAGAGTTTCAAGATTCATTTGTTTACAATTCTGGTAAAAATGTGGGTTTGAAAGCCTAAGTTTTCTTGACCTATGTCATTGAGTCTCCTATGCCCCCAGCCTCTCAGGCTGCCAAGAAATGTGTATCAAAGTAAGTGTCCAGGGTAGCAGGATATGTTGTCATTTTCAACTCAGTTTCATGCATTAGTATCTGTACCCAAAACCTCTCCATTTAATCAGTGAAATGAAATGATATACTGTCTCCATCTTGACCCACATAGAAGACACAACCAAGATATCAGTTATCTAAAAAGATTGTGAAAAATGCTTCACATATTTGACAGATAACATAAGAGACATTTTCCCTTAATCATGATTGCAAGGGTCATATGCAAAAAAGAAAATCTGCCCAAAATACGTGGATACGCAGGGAGAGGTATCAAAAGCAGAGAAGCCCCTCCTCTTGTATGTTAATGACAGCTCTGACTCTATGTGTGCCAAGGTATGTTTATGTGCTCAACATCCTGACCCAAAACCAAGCCTTCTTAGGTAGAACTGGTGCATTTCCTAACATGACCTTGATCTAGGGATAGTTCCTAAGACATTCTTGGTACTTCCAGAGGAAAAGTTACACATCCTGAAGGTATTTCATAGTCAAGAGGCTGAATTTGCTGGAGGCACCTAAAAGGATGGAATTGCATTGTAAAATGGTTGATCGCTTAATGCTGCAATCAGAAGACAATGGCTTGAGTCCTGATATTGCCCTTTCCTGGTAACAGGGCCCCGAGAAGGCTGTTTCATTTCCTCCTCACAAAGTCTCTGTGTAAGATGTAGCATGAGGCCAAGGACACAGTGGAAATGAAATGAACCAGTACATGTACAGTAACTGGTACAAATTGAGCACTTAGTGTTAGCTGTTAATATTCCACTTTTGTATCAAGTTTTAAAAGTATATAATACCTAATGATTAAAAATCCATACAGTGTTCAAAGCATTTTCTCATACATTTTCTGATGTGCTTCACATAACCTATTGTTGTAGACAGAGGGCAGAGATTGTCCCCTTTGGCAAACGGGGACAGATTAGAGAAAATCTGTGACTTCCCCAAGTTCCCACCACTACCACATCACGGAACCACAATGTGCATCCAGATCTTCCAAGTCCCATTGCTCCTTGCAGTAGACGGATTGACCCCGTATAACACTGAGTTGATATGTGACTATAGGCAGAATAAAAGAGATTCCCACAAAGTTTTAGGGTTCTGTGTAATGGGAGTGCTGGGGATCCCCTGGATCACCAAGTTCAGTGAATCACCAGAAGGACTCACGGAACTGAGAAAAGCTGTTGTACACATGCCAGTGGTTTATTGCAGCGAAAGTACGTAGGTTAGAATCAGTAAAGGCAAAGAGTCACAAGCGCCCAGTTGTCCTCTCCCAGGGTCGTACAGACAGTGCTTAATTCTCCCAGCAGCAACGTGTGCCAACTTGTACAAAGTATTATTGCCAACCGGGGAGCTCCCCCGCACCTTGGTGTCCAAGGCTGTTTTGTCATATGGGAGTGAAACACCCCAGTGACTGACCTTAACTACTCAGTCTCCAGGCCTCCAGGAGTCGAACTGATACAGTGTGTGGCCTAGGGCTCCAAGCAAACAAAACACGTATTCACCATAAATCACATTGTTAGCTTAAATTATCTGACATGGCCCAAGGTCTCAGTTATACAAAGACACTATTATCAAGAAGGATACTCTAAGGGCTCCCAGGAGCCAGTTAAGGCCAGTTCTTTCTTTAGAATGTGTAAGGTTGCAGCACCTCAACTCTGCTGAACTAATCCGTTACTGTACAGCAGAGGTAGAGTGTCTGGGCACCCCAAAGGTATCGGAGTGCCACAAGAGGCAACACAGGCAGACTTCGCCCAAATGTGAGCCTAAGGTGCAATCTATAAATTTGATTTATATATCAATCCCCTGAGCCCAGGGGCGTTTTAAGCTATTGCAATGGATTACGGGAACCTGGAAAGTCTGCCTTTGATTCTAGCAGTGATGGAAGCCCCATACTCCTTCTTCGGGCCTTTTAGCATTCTGGGAGTGCCACGCTCTCCCCGCTTTGGGAGAGCTCCCACAGGGTGAAAGGGAGAGAGGCTTTACTGTCACTCAGGAATCTACTCTGAAGTAAGGATTTTATTGTTAGCAGATTCAAAATTTCAACAGTAAGAAAATGAAGTAGGTAGGACTCAGTTAACAGAAAACAACTCAGAATGGGTGAAACAGCTAATGGGTTTATTGTCATGCATAATAAGAAGCCCCAAGGCTGTACAGTCCCCAGGTTACTCACTAAGCACCTTGACTACATCATCAAGAACTCAGATTCTTTCTTCTGCTCTTCCATCCTGAGCACCTTGGTTAGCTTTCCTCATGGTTAAAGAATGGCTGCAGCAGGTCCAGGCACCACATCTTCACACTACACTGTACAGACAGAAAAGTGGGACTTTTCCTTGTATTCCTTTCAAAGAGCTAAGAAACCTTTTCCTGCTAGCCTCCCTTCCTGTCCTGATGGCCGAAACTGCTTCTTCCTAAGCCGATCACTGGCAAAGAATGAATTTTTTCTCCATCGGGTTAGTACAATTAAACTTCAACACTTGGGACTGGGAATGGAACCAACATTCCCTAAAGCCCATCGTTTCTTGGAAAAGTGTAAATATTAGAACAGATTTGGGGTCCGTTAGAAGAGTGGGAGCAGGGAGTTGCTATTGGCGAGACAACCAAAGGTACCTGCTCCAGAAAATTCACAGGTAGAAATAACACATCAGTTGCGATTCTCCATAGCTTCTGAAATCTCTATTCCTCAGGCGGGATTCCAGGGGCCCTTTGTTGGCTTACTTTCTTGAAGTTAATTGATTCTTAGTGGGAAAAAAAAAGCCTAAAGAGCCACATTTAATGCTCCTTTAAGCTTTATTTTCCCACTCTTTGTCCAGGTATCTACCACTAAGGAAAGTCCTCTAGGAAGAAAACACCTTTATTTCACAAATTCATTCATCATTAATTCAGACATGCCTACCCCACTGGCTGGATTCTGAAGCCTGCCGACCTGAGTCCCTTAAATCTCTGACACCTCTGTTACCAGTGGTACCGCAGCCTTTTTCAACATTTGTCTCCCTTAAGAGTCTTTCTTTTCCCTTATCCCATGAGATTTTATCCAGTTAGGACTTTTTGTCCTTTTTGCTCTTCCCCTCACCCAGTTTCATTTTCCATTGTCCACATACCATCAGGTTTGGTAACATGCCAGTGGAAGATCCTATTACTCTAACAATCTCTTTGGCTATTTCCAGTCTTTTTAATTTACAGAAACAAATCTGTGCTCTCTACTGGTGGCAACAACTTTTTAGCTATTATTTTTCAGTTTAGAAATCACTCAGTTGCTCTCATAATTTACTATATTGTACCTGGCTTTCAAACACTCTACCCTAGAACTGGTAATACGTATCACTTAAATCTTAAGCGTTTCCCCTCCAGAGCTACTCCAACCCTCACCACCTTCATTGTGTTTAAAAGCAAGAAGAGACATTGACATCCTCATACCCACTAGAGCTCTTTTTTTTTTCTTTTTCTTCCCATTTCTCTCTTCCTTTATCAAGTTCCCTAAGAACTGGCACAGTAGGTGCCTCACACTTTCTGTTATTTCCTTATTCTACCTCTCCCTATTAAATGATTTGGGATAGCTGTCTTTTTATAGGCTGGCTCACACAATAATAGATGGTTTATCTGTGGGTGCAAAAGTGCTTCGTGATCATTTTTTAAGACAGAGGTTTTAGAAGTTCATTCTGGAACTGTCAACATAAAAGATTTCTCAGGAGCATGAGAAATGAGGAAGGTGTCACAATAATTTTAAGACAAGGACTTACACTTTAACATGCGAGCTTATTGTGTTCATAGTTTTTGCTTTTTTCTGATTATAAAAATGATACATGTTCATGGTAGAGAATTTAGGAGAAAAAGGCAGCTATTAGAAGAGATGTGGAGGAGTATATTGAAGGCAAACATTCTAATGAACAAGACTGAATCACATACTGTACTCGCACGGTTATTGTCATAGGCATTCGAGGAAAAATACAGATTGTCAGTCCTTATGCTGGCAATTTGTTAGCAAATTGACACTTACCGTTGACATCTAAAACATGGGCCATATTTTCTTTAAAAACTGAGGCGGGTTAATTCAACAAATGTTCAACAACAAATATGGACAAGTTCCTATGAAGTTCCAGGTAGTAGACTAGGTCAGGGAGTGTGGCAGTGAACAGAACAAAGCCCTTGTGGAATTTACGTCCTTGTAACTAAGACAGACAAAGAAATAAATGGACAAGGCACCCACGCTGATATCTGGGAGAGAGCAGGCGCAGAGGCACTAATGCGGAGACTTGTATGGGATATTGAAGGAACAGCCAGGAGGCCAGTGTGATGACCTGGGGTAAGCAGGGGGTGGCGTGGCAAGGTGACAGGTCAGAGAGGCATAAGGAGGCCAGATCATGTAGGGCTCAGACTACAGAAGCACTTCTCATTTGACTTTTAGTAAGATGGAAAGCCCTCAAGGGTTTTGTGCAGATACAATCTGACTTCATTTTTAAAAGGAATGTCAATGGTAACAAATGGTCAATTACAGATGATCAACATGGCTAAAGCAGAGTGAATATGGAAGAAATGCATTAACTTAAGTAATTTTGGAAAACAGTTTTTTAACAGTAGTAGTAGTCTGGATTAGTAGTAGTATTTGTATAAATAGTCTCGATTCTCCAGAGAAACAAAACCAGTAAGATAGATATAGGTATAAATTATGTATTTATACACATACACATACCCTGTGTGTTCTATTTCTACCTACCCATCTATATAGCTATCCATCTATCTATCCATCTATGATTTATTATAAGGAATTGGCTCACACAGCTATGGAGGCTGAGAAGTCCCAGGATCTGCAGTTAAGTTGGAGACTCCGGAGAGCCTATGGTACAGTTCCAGTCTGAATCCAAAGGCCTGAGAACCAGGAGAAATGATGGTATTAATTCTAATTTAAGTCCAAAGGAAGGAGAAAACCAATGTGCCAACTCAAAGACAGTCAAGCAGAGAGGAAGAATCCCCTTATTCAATCTTTTATTCTATTCAGGCCTTTAGCAAGTTGCATTTGATATCCGCATTGGGAAGGGCAACCTGCTTTGTTCAGTCTACTGATTTAAATGTTAATCTCATTCAGAAACACCTTCACAGACACACATAGAAACAATGTTTGACCAAACGTCTGGGCTCCCCATGACCCAGTCAACTTGACACATAAAATTAACCATCATATACTGTAAGGCTAAAAATAAAAAGAACTATACAAAAATATTTAAAATATTGGTAAATTCATTTTTCACAGAGGTATGGGTTAGCAACTCTGAAACTACTTTATGTGCATTATAAGATTGTGCAAATAAGTAAGTGGATAATGAGAGCCAGGTATTTTAATAAAGGAGAAGGAAGTTACAGATAAGGAAAGGTGGGAGACTACAATGAACCCTGTCACATATTGGATTAAAATCAGAGATATCAATGTGAATCATGGAGATGAAAGGAAGAAGGAAAGAAGGAAGGAAGAAAGGAAGGGAGGCAGGGAGGAAGAAAAGAAGGAAGGGAGAAAGGAAGGGAGGGAGGGAAGGAGGAAGGGAGGGAGGGAGGAAGGAAGGGAGCGAGGGAGGGAGGTGGGGAGAGGGGTAAAGGAAGAAAGAAATGTGTGTATGCACACCTCCTGTTCCCAAGCAGGTGACACCAGCTACACTAGGGTCCCTATCACCTACATCCCCCAAGAGCTCTGGTTTTCATTGTCATATGAAGACTTAGGGCAAAATTCCATAGTATGTGACAAAGGGGTGTGTGTGTGTGAGTGTGGGTGTGAGTGTGTTTGCATCTTCCTACTTCCTCCCCCATCAGTAAGCCTTGCTGCTGTGATCAGCATGTTTCTGCAAGCCCTGAAAATCACTTTCATTACATTCTTGACTTCTTTCATTTTTTAGGAACAGCTTTGAAAATCTCACAGTAAGTTTTTTTCGTTTTGTTTAGTTTTGAGCAACAGCGCACGTGGTGGGGCGAGGACAGTTGAGGGGACAGGGCAGGGTGGCCCGGGCGATATGCATCACACGGGAGCCTGAGTCGATGAACGATTCTGAGGCGCCTTCTCCTCAGGACAGATGTGTTGTCAGGCTGCAATAGCTCAGAAAGATGAGATGCGTAGTTGCTATGAATCTTCTGCCAGCGATTTATTGAATAAGAGGAGGGTTTGGCTCCTTCTTTTATCTGTTGGCCTGTAACCAGAGTGAAATACTCTGCATGCTGAAAGGGACTACCCTGTGTCATCCAATTTAAGATTTCCTCCACTGTGAGGTGCTCCATTATATTATGATCTACAGAGGAAGAAGGATCATTGCCAACTGAACTATGACACATCATGTATTAAAAGGTATACCCCAGTTTCAGAGATTTGCAAACGCAGAAACCAGTGTGTCTAGAAACTGATGAAATAGGACATATAAATTGTGGGCTGCAAACTTTCTGCCTAGGCCATTTCATGGCATTTTGGTATCGGACTGATCATTTAAGTATGTGAGCCCGAATCGATAATAATAGCTGCCAGGTGTTGAATACATAGTATGTACCTGCCACATTTACATTCATTATCTCCAGTCCTTTTGGCTATGCTGCAAAGACAAGTATAAATCTCACTTTACAAGGCACAAAACCGTGCTCCTGGGGTCAGGTAAGGTACCAGGGGAAAGCCGTTTGGTAGGAGTGGGAGCTGAGATTTGAATTCAGCTGATTCTCCTCTCCAAGCTGAGAAGCTTTCAGTTACTCTAAGGCATTGTCTCTTCCAAGAAGTTTCCTGAGTTCAGTGGCTTTGAGAAGGGTACCAAATCTAAATATCTGTGGATAATATCAGAAACCAATTTCTGCCTATCACACAGCAATAATCGTGAGACTCAGCTCCTCTCTGCCAGCTAGGGTTAAAGGTGAAAG
The DNA here is from genome assembly GCA_004026545.1 of Mormoops blainvillei. Taxonomy (NCBI): domain Eukaryota; kingdom Metazoa; phylum Chordata; class Mammalia; order Chiroptera; family Mormoopidae; genus Mormoops; species Mormoops blainvillei. The sequence continues at coordinate 79,007 of PVJD01000045.1, forward strand.
GAGGGGTGAGGGGGTGGCTATTCACCTGCACAGAAATTATAGTCGACATAATAGGGCTATCGCTTTGTGAAGCCAGGAAGTGCACCGTCATTGTTTACCTCCTGTCAAGTCTTTCCACTCTGGAAGGAGAAAGCCCTTTCATAACCCTCTGTGTTGACGGGGTTTTGGGCCTTTTCAAGGCCCTGAAATGCGAAGGGCTCCAAATTCTTAAAGCATATGCATGAAGTATTTCCAGTACATTATTTAAAATGTACCTCGTTTTTGAGCAGGGGGTTGATTTGAAGAAGTCTTCGCCATAGCCAAGAACAGAATTTTAACTGATGGCAAATATGTAAAGCCTTGAGGTAATGTTTTATCACTGTTTATTATTGTATCCCAAGAAGAGGCCTTGACAAGTGTTGGCTGCTGCTGGGTTACCATGGCAGTGATCAGTCAAACAGGAATAGGATTTTTAAAGCCTGCTTAACCCTTTTTCTTACCCAGCCGTGCAAAACTGAAAGAAAAATTTTCATTTTGCGCAACAGTTTTGGATGCAATAAACATGTCCCTTTGGAATGAGGTCCCAGGCTTGCTCCCTGGGCCGTGGAGCCCCCTCCCACCCTTGGCTCCAGCTGCAGGGAACCACATCATGGCCCGAGTGTTCCGACGTCTCTCAGGCCTCTGAGCACAGGCACACGTAGCTTCTTCCACCTGGAACCGTCTGTCCTATACTCAGCCCTTCTTCATGTGCTACACTGTGAAGATGGCACCTCCTCCAGAAAGCCTTCCCCGTCCTTCCCTCCACTCATTATGGGTCAGAAAGAGGCCCTGAGTGCTGCAATAACATTCTGTATTTACCACCATATCCTCTTGATGATAGTGTTTGCGACAGTCTTTTTTAATTTTATTTTTATTGTTGACACTATTACAGATGTCTGCATTTTCTCCCCTTTGCCCCCCTCCACCCAGTCCCCGCGCCACTTCCCTCCGGCCATCACCACACTGTTGTCTGTGACTGGGTTATACAGGTATGTGTTTTGGCTGATCCCTTCACCTTCTTTCATCCAGTCCCCCCTCCCCTCTGACAGCTGTCAGTCTGTTCCATACGGCAGCCTTGATGAAGGAAGTCCAGAGCTGGTCTGCTTGGATTCAAAGCTGTCTTCGCTACCTGCGAACTGTGACCTTGGGCAAATCTCCTGACCTCTCTCAGCCTCAGTTTCTTGCTATGTGAAAGGAGAATAATAATAGCATCTACTTCATTGAATTATTGTGGGGATTAAATGAGATAGTATCAGCAAAATGTTTAGTACCAGTGAAGGTTCAATACACATTAGCGCAAAAACTTGTCTTCTGATAGAACCTAAGCCCCATGAGGCAGAGACCATACCTTGCATTTTGAATATTCAGGAGCTCGCAAACATCAGGCACGTGGTGGGCATTTCCTAACAGTCTAACACAGTATGGTCAAAAAATGGGTTTCTCTACATAAATGAATTTTGCATATAACTAAAGCTTACCCCAGAACACATACACAGAGAAAACCCCTTCTTGTTTCTGATTGTAAAGTTAATTTATAATTGTTGATGAACATTTGGAAAACACAGAATTATAAGGAACAAAATAAAAACCACCCGTGATGCTCCCATCCACTGTTATTATGTTTGTGTGTTTCCCTTCACACACACTTGCTTCCTCTTTTTAAGCATACGTATACATTTACATTGTATTGAACTATTCCAATTTAACATTGAAAAATATTTGTTGGACAATATTTCCCTATGGGTGGGCAATTTTTATAGTGATTGTTAATAATACAATGAACATCCTTGTGTCACACGTCTTTGCAAGCGTCTTACATTGTTCTTAAAACTTTTCTCTAGAACTGTTCCCACCATTTAATTGTTATAAGATACCCATCCTACCGTTCCCTTATCAACACCGGATTTTATTTTTAAGAAAGCACCTTTGCGAATTTGATGGATGAAAATGGCATCTCATTTCCCTCCCCCACCCGCCTCTGTAAACTGATGACACAGCTCCTCACTTACACCGGAAGACTAAGTGTGGTCATTCCGAACATCCTGCACTACACCCCTCTGCCTCTCCTTGCAGTTCCCTGGGGCTCATGAGGTGTGCACAACACTTTGTTCCCACGTTGAAGTCCCTAGATGGCTTCGTTTTCTCACACATCAGTCCTTCCATTTAATTTTTTATTTCTACACTCTTAACCACCATATGTGACTTCAAGCTGCTTCCAACAAGACACTACCTCTTCTAATTCTCTGATTCATTGTGTTTAATGAGCATTTATTGTATGCCTCCAGAGTACAAGGTTCTGGGAAAGATTTTGAAGGAAAAAGGAATACAAATATTATTCAGACATAGGAGGTACCTACTCTGTAAAAGAAGATAGATCTATAAACAATTATACAAAGGAGTCAGTTGGGGAGAGGGGACGAAGTCCTGAAACAGGACTGAGGTTTCAAAGTAGGATCTAGTATTTCTTAAAGCATGGTTGCTTTAAAATTTTACCCATGAAATTCTCCTTGTGTAAAAACCTTCTAACCTGTTGGCATAGAAACCAGATAAACAAAATTATTTAAGTCCTGTGCTAACTGAGATTAAATAAGCTCTCTTCTATGTTGAGGGCTCCAAACCTGCTGGCTCCGACCCCAGGGGCTTTAGTCGGGTCTTCAGAAGCAATCTTGCCTGTTTCTTTGGCCTCAGCTATGTTCCTTAGAGGGGACATTTGGTGCGGGGAGTGTCCAATTAAATTAAAGGCTCCTTTGTAACCGTGAGAAAGGATGAGGTTGACAATATGGCTTCTTTGTAACTGAACATTGTGAGCTTGTTTCATTTTGTCATCTCTTTTAAAAAGATGCTTACTGGGGATGGGGGGCGGGGGAGGTGAGATCCAACTGGTTGAAATGCATATATTGCTCAATATCTTAGATATTTTAGTTACATGTGGCCAAAACACACATTTTGAAAACCCCACTTAACATTTATTCCCCGAATGCTTACTGTGTGTTCCAGACACTAAATATTTGACCATGGGTTTGCAGATTCCTAACTAGAATTCTTTTCTTTCATTTTCACCCAGATCTGCTGGCATCATTTAAGCCCAAACGTGATCTGTCATAAGATGTTTTTTTTTCCTTGTTGGACCTTGTGCATACAGTACAGAACCAATCTCACCAGGGGAATATTTGATTTATTGAAACATTTATTTCATTTCCCATGTAGTGCTTCTTGTGATTGCAAAGATAAAACAACTTCACAACCAATAATGAATGAATAATAGGCAATTTCTCTAGAACTGCTTTTCATTTTTGTCAGCTTTATGAAGGTTTTCATATTTTCACATACATATTTCCAAAGAGTATAAGTGTACTGGGAAAACATTATGATAATTAATTTGGCACATAATCTTTACAACTCGGGAGAGAACATAGATCATTTATTGCCGGTTGTTTCAATAATTTTTCTACAATGAAAGGATTCATGAGTTTAAAAATTCCACCCTCTCTTTACTTTTTCGATAGCCTATGTATAGACTTTTGTAACTAACTCTTTGATTTTCTATCACCACTTAAAGTTGGTGGGAAAAGGTTGACTATTTGAGTTAGGCACCCACTAAACTATTTTTTAAAAGTTGTTTAGGTGGCTGACTCAGGACCATTTTTTTGGAGCTGGTTAGGTGCACATTATGCTGTTACTTAGCCATGTCTCCCGAAGCTGCTGAGGCATGATGTGCAGTTGGTCCTTGACTCAAAGTTCAGTACAAAGTATTCATTTGAGTTTGCATAAAGGAAATTATGAATTCAGTGACAATGGGGAATCCTATGGTAGCAGCTGTACATGTTAAGATCACTATTGAAGCATGATTTCTCTAGGTTACATATCTGAAAACTGTCCTGTACTCTCATCCCTAGCAATTTCATCCATCCCCTGCCCCTCTACATTAAGATCTTGAACAAACACTAGCATGGCTTCTAGCAGCTCAAGGCTAGGTCCCTGGGACAACCAGGTCCCCTTACGTTCCTGCCTTGGAAAGCTCAAGGCTGAACAGATAGGGCCCTGGTTTCCCACTCTCTGTGGGACGGTAGAAGCTTCACTCCCATAAGCGCTAATTAGCTACCCCAATGACCTAATCACAATGACCAATGTCCCCTACCTGCTTTTTGTAATTGTCTACTTCCCCCGACTTTGCTCTCAAGCCCCCACCTGGTCTCTACATCTCTGCCTGGCTTGGAGGTGAGCTGTTTCATACTGAAGTCCATTTCCTCTACAGCGGTAGTTCCTGAAGAAAGTCTGTTTTTACCCCCTTTAACTAATGTCCAGCTTTGTTTTCCTTTAACATATCCAGGCCCCAACTCAAACTAAACCAATTAAAAGACAGATGCATGGAAACTTTTAGCTTGCCTCAGAAACATGTTAATAGCAACCACCTCGGTTAATTACACTAGAATGTCATTGGCCACAATCATGACAACAGGTGATGTGTAATCCGTTCTAGTGAGAGAATTTGCAATAACACTCTGCTCATCTCCATCATTCCCACCATAAAATGAAAGAAACCAAGAGGGAAGTCTTTTTGCAAACAAGTAACTAATCGAGATGAACTGTAGTAAAAAATAAAGGTATTGCCCTTATGAAAAGGGTTCATTTTTCTATGGGTGATGACTTAATTTCTGTTGGGCATCGCTGAAGGGGTGGGTGGGTGTTGTGCTAGATTTCCTAACGGACTGACTGGGGAGATGAGGTGGGGACTGAAGTGGACATGGTGGCTGGCTCTCCAACAGTCCCTCCTCGGATAATTTGTCAAAGCCATGCACCTTTCCTGTGGTTGGGCTAATGAGCCGTGAGGTGTAGTTTGCTGGAGTTGCCAGTGGTGTTTGCATCCTGCATGTGGACAAGGATGCATGTGGACCCAGTTGTGCCAGTAGCCATATTATGACAGCCAAGGAACCAAGCTTACCACACAGTTAGTGGCATAATTAGCACAGTGGAGAAATAGTAGGACACTGGATTCCAGGTGATATTACTGGGGCCCTAAATCAACCACCTGTACAACCTGCTCCTGCTAAAGTTACATAAGATAACAAATTTCCTTATCATTTATGACATTTTGAGTTGGTGTCTGTTACTAGAAGCCAGAAATATCTTTTTTATTTATTTTTATTGTTTACACTATTACAAATGTCCCCCCTTCACAACCCCCTCTGCCCCTTCCCTCATCCCCTCTTCCCTCTCCTTCTAGCCATCACCACACAGTTATTTGTATCTCTGAGGTATGCATATGTGTTCTCTGGCTAATCCCCTCACCATCTTTCAGCCAGTCCCACTTGCCCCATCCCCTCTTACAGCTGCCAGCCTGTTCCATGTATCTTCCTTTGTTTCTCTTTTGTTCATCAGAAACATCTTAATTGAGATAGGGTTCTCAATTAAGTTGGGTTCTGCAAACTTTCCCACTAGCAGCAGCCAGCCCACAAGAGGGGAACAGTATTCTCCAGGGAGGAAAGGGGGATCTTCTAGCTCAAGGATGCCCCAGCAGGGGCGAAACTGTCCGTGGGACCTGAGCAGGGGAGGATGGGCCTCCTAAGACTCAGCCTGATCAGCTGCCAAGGGACCCTGATGTTTTGATGAGAGGAGGTGGCTGGGGAGGGAACAGGGAGTGATTTTAAACCAGCAATTCTGGAAAGGCAGCTAAATGTGTATGTGCACCTGGGCTGAAGGCTGGTGTGGTTTCGGGTGAGCTAGAGGGGGAGGTGAACATTAAAGAGAGGAAAAGTGATGAAGGGGATAATGTAAGAGGATAGCAAAGATTTCTTGTTCCTAGTCTGGCAAAATATGTTACCTTTCAATCACCTGGTTTATTTGTTTAGTTTTAAAGATTAGCTAGAACTTAGTTCTGACTCCAGCCAGTCCTGGTGATTTTTTTTGAATAATAGTTCTTTTAACCTTTTCAAGTCTCTTCTGTGGCATTTGGTCTTTTATGAATATTCTATAGCATATTTCAAGTTTTGTATTTCTTCTTAAGTCAATTTTGTCAGTTTATTTTTTTGCAAGAAAATATTTGTTTCCTCTGTTTTTTTTTAAATGTTGTCATTGAAACTAATATTCTGCTATAAAGTTTTAATGTCCTATCTGTGATTATTTTTCTCATTCCTTAGCTTTTATGTATTTTTCTTAATCAAACTCCTGTTGATCTACCTTATTAGATTTATTCACTGATTGATTTTTAGAGAGAGAGAGAGAAACTTTCATTTGTTGCTCCACCCACTCACGCATTCATTGGTGGATTCTTATATGTGCCCTGACCAGGGATTGAACCCACAACCTTGGCATATTAAGACAACACTCTAGCCAACTGAGCCACCCATCCAGGGCCTGCCTTAACAGATTTAAATAGCCTTTCTACTATTTTACTTATTTCTTTTCTTTTTGGTTCATTATTTTCATTTTTTGGTTTTATTTTTTCTGCTTTTGTTTGGTTTCATTAATTTCTTTTTCTAATTTTTAAAAGATGAGTATGACTTTATCTTTCCAGTCTTTAATCTTTATGACAAAGGCATTTAAATCTATAAATATTTTTCTCAGAGATTTCCTTATGTCTTATTGGTTTGACATAAATAATGTTCCTTGTAATTGATTTCTAAACATTTAGTTGTCCAAAAAGTCCATTTAGTTTTTTCCATGAAATAAAAGACATTTTTCATTTTCACCAGTAAATTTATTGATTTGGATATTTTGAGTATGTCTGCTAGCTTCTGCATGGTATAATGTTCATTATTCTAAATCAATGTCTCGATTTGATCACTATCAACTTCACCTGGTCTACCAGACCATGGAGCGTCATCCAGCGAGAAACCTCCAGCATGAAAGTTCACAAACCACTTTGACACATGCAATCAGTCACAGCAACTTCTCCACACAACACACAAATCATTTTTTGCATTTAAGTTGCTTTTTTACATTTCTTGAGATAATAAAGCATAATATGTCAAAAAGTATATTTTTTCCATCTTCAATATTAAAATGGCTACACAAAAATTCACCAATTTCATTGTGTTTTTTTTTTAATGCATGGTGATATGACAGCTGTCACAATGCAAGCTAACAAAATTGTTTTGAATGAAGCTAAGGACAACTAAGTGCTATGAGAGCTACCTTAAGGAAAAAAACAAATGAACTTTATGACCAACCCAATATATAACTTGTAGGTCCTTTTGGGAAGAATTAATAATTATTTATTATTTCTTTAGCTTTGTACACAAACACAAATTTTTCTCTCTTGAACATGGTGATGGGGGAACAGAATGCCTATATTTATAATGGAATTTGAGATACGCTGTCAAATATTTATAATCACTGGTTTTTAGGATGAATATGATTAATCTTTGAGAGACTAGAGGAAAAATGTAATGCCCACATAAGAGACTATATACATCAATTGCTGGAATATTACTCATCTAAAAAGAAAGATTTCAGATCCTAGAAAAACGATAATAGGAGCCTCACGAATATGTCTCATGTTTTTCATATGTTTAGCCGTTTGGTCGCAGCCACCAGAAATGTTTAACATGGTAGTTGCTTTGTCCATCTGAGTTTTTTTAAATTTTCTTAACAGTGTTTTAAAGAGAAGAAGCTTTTAATTGTGATAAAGTGCAATTTATCATTTTTTATTTTATAGTTTGGGCTTTTGTGTCATATCTAAGGAATCTTTGATTAATCCAAGGTCACAAAGGTTTTTGAAGTTCATTTTTATATATGGTTCAAAATATAGTTGAGGTCTTTTTTTTTTTTTTTCCATAGGAATTCCCAACTGTTCCAGCACCATTTTTCAGTTCCCTGACTCCATTTGTTCTATTGGCTATTAACAGTTTATTTTATCTTTATTATATCTTCCAGGAATTTTATTTCATGCTTGCATTAGCTAAGAACTGAGTTTTAAGCTTTGGTGATAAAACAGTTGAATAATTTAGGAAGGAAGGGAAGGGAGAAAGGAAATAAAAAGCAAAGCAAACGGAAAGTCAATTGAAAATCTGTGGACCACTGGCCCTGGTGTGCCCCCTGGATGAGGGAACCCCAACTTTACACGCAGCCCAGGCTTAAGGAAAAGTCTGAGCCTGGGGCCCTGCCTGGGGAAGACATAGTTAAGGTGCCGGCCCTGGGACCAGGGCCGTGGACGGCCGTGGGAGGGCTGCATAAAGCTCTCCTAGGGAAGCGTGTGTCAAAACAAGAAGGCTCTGAAGGAGGGCTAGAGGCTATAAAAGAACCCTCTCCCCCCTTTCAGTTATATTCAGGTTTGAGTCATTATTTTTGTATAAAATACCAAGAGCCCCAACATCTGAGTGGGTAATCTTTTGTTCTTGCTAAGACCCAGATTAGTATATGTGAACAAGGCCAATGTAAATTTGGCAGCCTAGCAAAAGACCAAGGGCAGAAAGGTTTTCTCTGCTTTTCCTCCTCTTCCTGTCTGGAACCCAAGATAAAGGAACAATTAGTCAGCCACCCAAATAATTCTTTTAGCGTCAGCTGCCAAAAATTGTGTGTTCACGCATGGCGAGATGTAGAAATCTAGAGATACGGCATATTTGAATATTACTGGCATTGAAAAGTAGTTAGTGAGCCACCTCCCCATTATTACATGCATCCTTGCAGAAGGGGGCCCCTTTGTCCCCTGTCATTTCCTTGTGATCTCTGCACTCTGGAAGAGGCAGCATCTGTTAGTTAGATGACTCTCTTATACACTGTCTTGCACTTGGTTGCTGTTGTCTTAAAGTTAAAATCACACTCAGAGGTGATATAATGAGATAGTTGTGTATTTCTAATGTATTGGTCATGCGCATCAACATTTTTGATAAAATCGCATTCACACATCCTGCTGTGACTGGCACGCGTGACACACAATCCTCAATCACTTGGCCCAGCTGCTCCAGGCAGACCTAGCTTCAGGCGGAATCAATGCCACACCAACCAAGGAGAAATTTGTGAAGAGAGGGATTTAGTGAAGATTGCATACGTAAGGAATTAAAACTCCTGAAGAAGTTCAGTAAGTTGCTGAATGTTTTATGCTTTCATAGAAGACTACTCATAGTGTATTACACCTGGCCGTATTCACGCCTGTTTGCCCCTTGTGCCATGAGCCCCTTGAAAACTAGCTATGCCTAGTTCATCCAGACATCACCAGGACATCTCGTTCATTCTCACATTCAGAAGAGTGGCTAACTCAGAATGTACGCGCAATAGATACTTGTTGACTTTGACTGTAAATTGTTTAATTCACTGAAGACGTAGAAGGCAATGGTATCATACCCACAGCTGTCACAGATCCTGAAGAGGTGACACTGTTGATGTCAATGACATAATCAGCAGGCTGGAGTTCAGCCTTAACCTAGCAATCTGGAATGTGAGGCCACTAAACCCGCAAAGAAATTAATAGGAATCCAGGTGAAGACCCATGTCAAAGTTAACTGTCTCTTCATAAACATAGGATGGTATCTGCCTTGAGGGCTGCCCTTTACATGGAAGAGATCCAGCAGTTTTCAGTGGCCACCAGCGCCAATACAGGTGGGATGGGGCAGTTTACAATGCTAATGAAATCTAACTGATAAGTAATAAAAGCATCAGGTGCAGTTTAGGGAAGCAGCACTCACTGAACTCCCTCAAACCACATGTAGCATGGAACATGCCATTTCCGGTACTACATTCTAAGGGGAGGACTGGCCCTTAAAGCAGGTCCCGTAAGCTGGGAACAGAAGAGGATTAACCCGTGGTGTGTACATGACTCTGAATAACTTATGACCCACCGAATTCAGCCAATGAGAGGGGGCCCTGCCATTTACAATGTAGTTAGGAACATGTTTTCTTTGTGGGCTCAGACTGAACCATCTCTGAGAGCTGAATTTTGCCCTTGGGAGACACATGGGCGTAATCTCGTCGGGGTCCGATAGAAGCAGTGAGCCTCAGGGGGTTGAAGAAGCAAAATGCCCTGAATGTCATATGTTCCGGTACTTACCTACCTGGCATCTTTTATTTTTTTAATTTTTTATTTTATTTTTTATGCCATGATTTTTTATTGTTCATTCTATTACAGTTGTCCCAATTTTTTTTCCCTTTTGCTCCCTTCCACCCAGCCCACCCCTCCCTCCCACAGTTAATCTCCTCTCCATTGTCCACATCCATGGGTCATTCATACATGTTCTTTGACTAACACCTTCCCCTTCCCTCCACCTTCCCCCTCCTACAGCTGCCAGGCTGCTCCATGTTTCCATGTCTCTGGTTCTATTTCTCTCATTTATTTTGTTCATTAGATTCCAGTTATAAGGGAGGTCATATGGTATTTGCCTTTCACCGCGTGGCTTATTTCACTTAGCATAATAGCCTCCAGTTCCATCCATGCTGCTGCAAAAGGTAGGAGTTCCTTCTTCCTTTGTGCTGTGTAATATTCTATTGTGTTAATGTACCACAGTTTTTAATCCACTCGTTACCGATGGGCACTTGGGCTGTTTCCAACACTTGGCTATTATAAATAATGCTGCTGTGAACATTGGGGTGCATAGGTTCTTTTGAACTGGTGTTTCAGGATTCTCAGGGTATATCCAGCAGTGGAATCTCTGGGGCCAAAAGGCAGTTCCATGTTTAATTTTGCCAAGAAATCCCACACTGTTTTCCACAGTGGCTGCACCAGTCTGCGTTCACACCAACAGTGCCCTAGCCTGGTATCTTTTAAATGCAGCCGTTAGCCTGAGTTTTCTTGTGTGCGGTTGCTGTGGATCCCTCCTCTGTCTCAGTTGAGCCACAAACTGCCTTTTCCCACTTCCATGACAGAAGCTTAGACTGATTCTGCTGGGACTGGCTACTGACATGGGGACCTCTTAGGAAATGTAGGTGCACGGGCATAAACAGCCCCAATCAGACTTTTGCTCTGGCCCCCCCCCAGGCCTTCCCGTCTCCTGCAAGCCCTCCCGCCCCTGCTCCGTGCACAGCCGTCCTGCAGCAGCACCCTTCTGCCCTCCTTACCTTCCGGCATTGAGTCCTGCCTCACTGCGCCTTCTGCCTCCTCCGCCTTCTCTCTAGGTTGCTCACTGACGGACTCCACCCACTGGTCTCAGCATACACCAGACCCCTTACCCTTAGCTCCTCATCTTCACCAGCACTTACTTTTTCAGACATGCGGCTAATCTGAATGAATGTGACAGTTTTATGAGGGGATAGACAAATAAATTATATACATTTACACTTTATATAACATTATAAAGCAATAATTTATATACACTTAATCCCCTTTTTGTAAGTGGCTTTCTGTATTTTCTGTCATCGCATAAGGGTTAAGGGCACAACCTCAGCGGTCAAACATGTGCAGGTTCAAATGCTGGGCCTGCCACTGACGGGCTATTAACGTGGGCAAGTTATTTAGTATCACCGAGCATTAGTTTTTTCCTCTGTAAAAGGGGAATTAAAACTATCTAATGCAGCCTTGGCTGGGTAGTTCAGTTGGTTAGAGCATCGTCCTGACACACCAAGGTTGTGGGTTTGATCCCCAGTCAGGGCACATACCAGAATCAACCAATGAATGCATAACTAAGCGGAATGACAAATCCATGTCTCTCTCTCCAAAATCAATAAGTAAAAAAATTTTTAAACTGTCTAATACATAGATTAAATGAGATAATGTAAGTAAAGTCCTGTAAAGGTATCTGGTATATAGTAAGCCTAAATAAATGATGCCTGTTATTGTCAGTTTTAATACTTATAACTATATGCCATTTTATATATCCAGAAACTATAACACTTATAATTTTTTTTAAATATCCCTTTAACAACCCTGGTCAAATTCCTCTAGTTCTGCTTTGATGTTGAGTAGAGGAGAGTGAATTATAAATTGTGATAAAATTGAGTTGCTCGTGGAGCAGAATATTTACAGTTAACACATGGTATGGCTTTGTCTTAGGAATCTGATCTTAGAAATTTCATTTTGTTTTTCTGCCTTTTGTTAACATTATATTATCCTAGAAGCAAATGGCCAAGTGCCCATAATATCGGGGTAACAAAACCAAGTTTGATGTAAAAGTATTTATTTACTCTTGTGCTCTCAGTTGGTAAATCGATATTAACTTGCACAGTATTCTCCTATCCATGAATTAAATTAACTCAAGGCTTTTTCCAAAGGAGCCAAACCTCATAATTAATTTTATCTGATTTTTTTTTTATGTTGGGTCCTAGACATGTCTAATGTACAGAAATCCCATTTGGGAATTTAGAAAACTGTTTGCTTGTTCCTTTTAATATTGGCGTGTCTAGCCACTGGCTCTCTAAATAGTATCATTGCTCAGTACTTTTCCTTTTCAAAAAGTGTCTGGATTTCAGACCAGCTGAAATCAGAAAAATGTAAGGAAGAGAAGTACAGGCTCTCCCTCAGTGGAGATAGCGAGAAGTTACAGTTGAGACTGAATAAAGAAAGAAGCAAAGGAGAGAAAGCAAATGAAAGGACCAGCCTTTTGGCACAGCCGAGCAGTCTGAGATCCAGGATCAGCTGTGGACTCTGAAAAGAATTTCCACAAAGGCCCCTTATATTCAAGAAAGCGATGACTAACTCCAAGCCCTCAAGGGATGATGGGCAGTACCCACCTGAATGGTGCGCTGAAGGAACTTACATTGTGTATGGAGCCTGAGGTGGTTAAGTTTTGCTTCATCATAGCAGAAACAAGAGAAAGAGGTTTCCTTCTGTAGGAAGCGTTTGGCCTACTGACTGCTCAGGTGCACTTTTAACCTGTCACCTCTCTGCAAGCCCATCACACTCACACTAAACACAAATGTGAACTGATGTCCGTGGAGCCTTCTGCTTCATGACTGAGTTTGGTTCTAGAGAAGAGATGAGGACTGTGGCATCTTTACCCCAACTTATGGCTTAGCCCAGCCCGGTGGTGGTTGGGGCAGGCAACTGGAAACTTAGCGAATGTTTCAAAAACAATGTTGGAGGCCCTAGCAAGGAATGAGTGCGAGATACTGATGGAATGATTGTCATGCAGAGTTCATAAGATTCTGAGTGAGGGTAAAGGCCAGAAGCAGGAAGAGTAGAAAGGACCCTGGATGCAGTCACATCTGCTGAAGGGCCACATGACCGAGCGTAGTAGAGAATTAGAGAGAGGACCTTTCTCCCCTCCTCTGTACAAACTCAGCACCACTCACACCCAAGAATATGGCACCTTCGGGTGAACACTGACATTCTTACTGCACAGTGGTGGTTGGCAGTGGGAGATAAATTGAATGCAGACAGCTAAAGACAGGAAGTACAGTCACAGAAGGTGGATACCATGTAGCAACAGTGTTTGACAGACAGGTCTGCAGGCGAGTGTGAAGCAGCTCTTTGGAGAGTCTCCAAAATAAATAGGGACAATTGATGGGGGGTTGTGTTGAGTTACTATCTGATACGATGAAGACCCGCCACAGGAAATTCCATGGGCTGGTGGGACCAGATACCAGCAAGTTTACACTTTCAAATAATGGAATGGCAACCATTGAACATCTCACATGTCTCTTGCCACCATCTCAAAAAATAAAGAAAAAAAAAGAAAAGGGAGCCCTGTCAGGTGGTTCAGTTAGTTGGAGCATCATCCCATACAACAAGGGTTGCAGGTTCGATCCCTGGTCAGGGCACATGCCTGGATTGCAGGTTCCATCTCTGGTTGGGGTGTGTATGGGAAACAATGATCGATGTTTCTCTCTTACATCGATGTTTCTCTCCTTCTCTCTCCTCTCTCTCTCTCTCAAAATCAGTAAATATATCCTTGGGTGAGTATTTCAAAAAAATAGAAAAAGGAAAAAGTACCCTAAATGTATCAACATCAGGAATTTAATTTAAGACCGACTCTTCATGCTGAGTGATATAAAAATTCATTGTTTACAAAAGCCCCCAAGGCAATTGCCTATCATTTAAAATGTACAGTTACTGTCATTATAAAAAGGATCAGTTACACAAATTTTACCTAGATGGTACAAATTATAAATGGAAGCATTGCCATAGTCTGTTTGTGAAGGATCCAATTACCTACCATGTGGTTGCAGCCACAGTTCAGACCCTAACAGTTCATCTCCCCCTTTCCTTCTCTGCTTGTGATCTTCACCATTTCTAAAAGGCTCATCCAGGACCTCCTGTGCCAATGCAAGTCTTAATTAAATGTGAGAAAATTAATATGGGGTTTAATATGGGGTAGCCTCTTCTCACAGATGATTCCAGAGACCATCAAAGCTCACCAGAGCATCCGGGAATACTAGCCAAGGGAGAGATTGTCATCAGGTTTTATTATCAGATGCAGTTTGCACTGATTACAGTAACTCATGATATCAGGGCCTATACCTTCATTTTTTAAAAAAGCCTCAATTAACTGGAGTCGGTAGACCATTCTGATGAAATGATTGTTCTGGTTATTTTTAATTCAGCACTTTGTCAGCATCTTTCTAAATACTTTACAAGTCATCTGCTTTGCTTTAAGAGGTAAAGCTCCATTCTGACATGACCAATATTATGTTGATCATCAGAGACCTTTCAATGCCTCTGCTTCATAATTCTGAACTATGACTTCCCATTTTTCCAGTACCAAACATATTGTTTTCATTTATTCATCAATCAGTTTGACAAGTATTGACTGACTGTCTACTACATGCCAGGTACTCTTCTCAGGCTAAGGCCATAACAGAGAACAGATGAAAAAATCTCTTCTTCCCATGGAGATTAAATCTTATTGCAATGTTATACGTATAAGAATAAGAGGTTGGGCTGATTTATTTGAAGACATACCGTAGCAGCTGATTTTTGATTAATCACCAAGGTCAGCTAGCTTGGTATTATTTGATGTTTTCTCCTGAAATGTGTATTTCTAATCTATTTAAGTCATGATTCCAGGAAGTCGGGTTCTGGCTATTAAAGGTATTTTTCCAGTGTATTTCTCTTGAGTGAAGACAATGAAATAGAAAAACCATATTTAGTAGAAAAAAATGTTGGCTCTCTAAATTTTTCTAATCTGGAATTTTTTTCTTTTATCTTCTTGGTCTAATTTATCCCCTCTACTAAAAAAAAGTAAAATAACTCAACTTTCTGTCAGTGCTAAACAGAGGACAGAACATCATTACCCACCATTACAGCCTTTCTGCGATCTCAGTCCTGTCACAAGAAACATCCTGTAATTTCCTCCCTTCAGAATCAGAGCTAAATCCAAGATCAGTGCAGAACTGGATGCTAATAATAGTTCACTCCCACTGATAATGGAAAGGCTGAAGGCCTCCCAAACCTTTTCAAAGAACAGTTTGATGTAATTTTGAAGTCACAAATGGTTCTGTTTCTCTAAGGAGGCATTTTTCAGAGGACTCAGCTCAGTTAGAAATCCTAAAACTTGAAGAGAACCAGTAAAACTTGAATATAGTTCAGAAAAGAGAGCTGAAGTGGCTGAAAGCTTGGGACATCCTCCCAGTGAGGAGCTGCGAGGGGAATTGAATTTCTTTCTCTGAACTGGCTAGGCTAAGAAAGAGAGTGGACTTAGAAGGAATCGAAGGTGCAA
Organism: Mormoops blainvillei; assembly: GCA_004026545.1. Taxonomy (NCBI): domain Eukaryota; kingdom Metazoa; phylum Chordata; class Mammalia; order Chiroptera; family Mormoopidae; genus Mormoops; species Mormoops blainvillei. Next base: position 94,549 of record PVJD01000045.1, read on the forward strand.
GGCAAGGGGTCACTATAAGCAACAGGCCTGCAGAACGAGAGAGGTAAGATTATAGTAATACTTGGCATCGAGTGTTTTATATGTATTATCTTTTTTAAGCCTTTCGATAACTCAGGAGGCAGATGTTATTGCTATTATTTCCACTGCACAGTTTAGAAAAACTGAGGCGTAAGTAACTTGCACGAGGCCACACAGCTAGTAACAGAAGAGCTGGGACTTGAACCCAAGGTGGCTCCAGAGCCCCAGCTCTCAGTAACTGCGCCATACTTTAATGCTTGAACAGCAGAAACATCCAGCTGCCCATAAGAATGCAAAAAAAAAAAAAAAAGTGGGCATATAAAGAAACAAGATCTCAATACTTATCACTCCAGAGATTATGATGTCCTTACTTCCCTTGAATAAAGGACATCGAACTCATTAATAAATTGTTTTAGTTCTGTCGTTTGACACCTAAAACGTGTTCTGTGGAACCCTGATTATAGGGGATGCACTCAAAAATGGATTCCATGGTCACAGTAAAGATTCACAAGCACGCCGGCATCATACTAAAGCCTCTGAGAAGTTAAGCAATAAAGACGTAGATTTAACCATCATTTCCCAAACGTATTGGCTACCAAACCATTTCATTTTTTTTTAACAACTATAAACCATCTATTGAACTAATGGTTTACTGAACACACTACAGTGGTTTGTTTAAAACTCACGCCCAGATTATTTTCACTATGTGAAATTACATCGTATTTTTGTTACTTTCATATTCTCACTCAGCCATCTGAGAATGGGCACCACATGAGGATAGGAACTTGTGCGCAGTCTTTCCTCATTGGTGAATATGCTAGAGATTCTGAGGGCTATGGAATCTCTGATCATGACTCCGAGGAAAACCAGGGCCTCTGTGCCCACTCCGTGCTGCTAGGCATTTGGGGATGTTGTATGAGTAGAACAGACGTGTTTCCTGCTGAGGCAGAGCTGATATTTTAGTGAGGAAAATGGACCGTCAGACAATTAAACATGCAAGGAGAGGGGATATTTTTCGTTGTAAAAATTTAAATCAGGTGATGAAGTCCATTTCAACCTCATGTGTGTTTTAGTTGGTATGAGCTGTCCTTCACATGAACACCCTGCGGACACTTGCAGGAGGCAAGATTAGGGCAGTGGTGTGCTGGAAAGCAACCAGCTGCGGGGTGGGGGCGAGGTATTACAGCATTTGCAGGTTTCCATTTGGAGTGAATGCTCCCACCGTGTCCGAGGTGATGCCAAGCAGCTTCCTGGATATTTAACCGTTTGCTCTCATGAGCCAGTGCCAGAGGGTCCGGGGCACACTGCTAGTTCTAGGTCTTCAAGGCATGCTCAGCCAGCATTCTTCACATCACAGACTTTTGGATTTCACAAGCTTAAAAAAAAAGATCTGAAAATTAGAGAAAGACTAACTTTCTAAAATCTTTGTCTTCCTCCCCTTTTCCTCCTTTCCTTCCTTCCTTCCTTTCCTTCCTTCTTTTCTTCCTTCCTTTTTTTCCTGTCCCTTGCCAAGAAAGACACTGAAAAACAAATGACAACCTGCAATCACCATTTCATAAAAGAAAGAATATTTTAATAACAAAAAAGAGAGAATGGCATAACTTTGGAATAAAGAACATCTCTTTAAATTTAATCAATGTAAATCTATGAAAATTTTATTGCCTTATTTCGTTGTGAACTAGGGAAATCCATTAGGATGTTTTAGAGTACAAGTGACAGAAAATTTGATAGAGGCTTAATAGCTCAGGGTTATTTTCTTGTATATCAAGAGGTCCAGAGGTTGGTGGTTGCTGGCAGACACCCACTCTCCTTCCTTTCCTTTCCACCATCATCAGATCGATTTTTCTCCCCGTGCCTATAGCCTTATAGTCATAAGATGACTGCTGTACTTCCAGGAAGATAAAGGGAAATGGGAAAAAGGCCTTGTTGTAGATTGGATTGTCCCCCAACGAGATATGATGAAGTGCCAACCCCAGGTACCTGTGAATGTGATTATGTTGAAAAATGAGGTCTTTGCAGATGGAATTAGTTCAGACAAGGTCATACTGAATCAAGATGGGCCCTAATCCAATAACTGGTGTCCTAATAAGAAGAGAAAACAAAGACAGACACAGAGAGAACACCAACTGAAGACACAGAGAACGCACAGAAGGAAGATGGCCATGTGAAGATGGGGACAGAAACTGGAGTAGAGAAGCTGCAAGCCAAGGAACATCAGGGATTGCTGGCATTCATCAGTGACGAGGAAAAGGCAAGAAAGATTCTTCTTCAGAGCCTTTGGAGGAAGGATGGACTGCAACACTTGGATTTCCAACTTGTAGCCTCCTGAACTGTGAAGGAATACATGTATGTTGTTTAAGCCACCCAGTTTGTGGTACTTTGTAATGGTAGTCCTAGGAAGCTAACACAGGCCTCTTCATTACAAAGCCTTGTCTTTCAAGGTCTCCAGATTTCCCTTTATGTCCCACTGGCCAGAACTGGGTCAGATGCCCAAACTTAGAATAATAAATGGCCAAGAGGAGGGGGATTCCCATGACTGGTTTAGACCTATCATGACTTATCCTTGGGCCCAGCATAGGGACTACTCTCCCTGTGATCAAGGGGTCTGTTCACACCACCTGAGCACACTGGAGGACAGGGAAATGGCCTTGGGGAGGCAATGAATGAAAGTGACTGTTAAAAAGATGGATTGTCTTGCTGTTCTGCAGGTAGTACTTTAGGAACACTGCCCTATTTAACAACGTTTGAGATTTATCCCAAACAGATCTTCACATTCTCCAGAAGCACTTATAAATTTAGGGGAAGTATCCTGGGTAAGTAGATGGTTCCAGGGTAAGAGGTTAGAAAAATAAGGGTATCTGAAAGGGGCTGTTCCCAGGGAAAGGCTGTTGGGTCTCATCTAAAACCAACAGAGAGATGGCAAATTTAAAGTAAATGAAGTGTCAGGAAACTGGAAATCTCAGGAAGGAAAAAAGAAAGAAAAGTGAAATGATCTGGTATGAAGGAAAATCCCCCATCCCTGCTCCAAGGGAATTATTAACCCAGTTTCAAAAAAGAGAGAGAAACAAGGATGTTGTTTTAACTGTAGAGAGCAACATATAGTAAGATGCACGTTTTTTATTTTTGCTCAGTGACAGGCTTAAACAGTTAAACCCAGCATTAAACAGTAAATGTATCAATGTTGTTAAATATATTTTTTCACAGCTAAGAGGGAGCCAAACATGCTCATGAATTCAACTTTGGAAACCAGAGGTGACAGGGGCAGTAGCTGTCTGAGCCTCCCGTCTCCCAGGCAACTCCCAACTCTATGCATCCTGGAATTCCTCTTTAAAGATTAAATGGGCTTCATTGAGGGCATATTGTATGGAGGCCAAGTCCTGTAAAGCGTGTGTGTGTGTGTGTGTGTGTGTGTTTGTGGATTAAAGTTACACTTCCACTGGACTTTTTCTATATGTGTCAGACAGGTCCTACCTGCCATCTCTTCTACCTAGGCTAATCCTTTATCCCTCCTGCTCAAAGTACAGGGCTTTAGTGGGCCAACTGATCTACCCGTATGTTCCTGACCACACCAAACTCTTTGACCCATAGCTACTTTATTTCCACAGTTTTCCCTGCCAGGGAGCACCTCCCCACTCCTGGTGTCCCTTCTGTTCCCCCCACATACTTTCATTGTAGCACCATAACGTTCTGTGGTGTTGATTAAATTACCTGTCTATCTCCCCTTGCTAAGGACTTTGGAGGCAGTGGACTTACCTTACGTATCTCTGTGTTCCCAGCATATAACACAGATGGGGTACTATTAAATGTTGGATGAATAAATTAGTAAAGGCTAATCCCAAGAGAAACAGATTGCATTATAAACACCTCATTTGGAACCCATAGGGATCAGCGACACTAAAGTCTTATAGGGACAAGAATCCAGGAAGGGTGTTGGTCATAAAGTCTTCCTTGTCTGTTGGAAAGAATAGGATATACTGGGAACCATAAAGCAAAAATCATTTTTACTAACTGATTTATTTCTACAAAATTCTATGCTTAGGTGTTGTGATCTCCACTTCTAATATGAAAATTCTGTTTTTCTTAGAAATTGCAAGGAACTAGAGCCATGTCTTGGGAAGTGTCAAGACCAAACTGCTTGACAGAGTTAAGGACTTCCTTTTCTGAGTATGTACCAGAAGAGCTAGTGTTCGGGGTGAGAGTGACAGAGCCTTGCAGATATGAACATAACGAGGAGACTCTCATCATCCAAACCGAAATGTCAAACATAGACTGTTGCCCTCCCGTTCCCTTGTGGCCCCGGAGTGGGCAGAGGAGGAAGGCAGTTTGGATGAAAGTACAGACTCGTTGCTGGTAAAATGGACTTTTTTCCAACCCTGGCTATACAACTGCAGGACATAGGTGCCAGACTCATGTTGCATCTTACTGCAAAATGCTTCCACCTTGCCTTGTGCCCTGTTCCAATTGCGGCCATTTAGTAGGTCACCGTGGACTTTCTTATGTTTACTCACAAAACCAGAAGTGTGGGGGCGGGAGCCTCCCCTTATCATGGCACCTCCTGCCATTCCTCATGATTCACCTCACTTTGCTGTTCTTTTGTATTTTTCTACCTTATATTTGATCATTTTTTGTCTTCGTTTCTCCCCCACTTTATTGCTCACATCATTGGTTTCCTACACCCGTCTGGAAGTGACCTTAAAAAGTTACCCAAACAGAAGAGCATGCATTGTGTTTTCAGACCTTCAGAGATGGGCTGTCACTACTCCATGGGGTGTCTTTACATGAAACTGAAAAAAGGCACCCCTCCCAGGCAGAGGCAGCCCCACCGCAGGGTGCGCGCTTGGTAAGCAGAGAGCAGACTGACTTCAGGACCAAGCCTACTGTTAGCTCTTGCGCCATGAACTGCCTGCCCAACCAAAATGTTCAGTTGAAAGGGAGCGGAATATGCCACCCCAAAATGTGCCACTTTGGCATAAGGATCATTCTGAATTAAAGTCACTTAAGAAACAGCCAGTGCAAGGACACACTGACCCCGCTTTGTCCTCCTGAAAGCAGGAAATAAATCTCCCACATGAAAGATACCCACCCCGCACCAAGAGGGTAGAAACCACCCTTACCACCAGAGACAGGAAATTTAGGGCCAAGAAGGCTGTATAAACAAACCTTGTTACTTCTCATTAATTTCTACATGAGACCTACACCCCTTTTTCTTGTCAATTCTTCACAAATATATTGTTTCTCTGTCTAAAAGTCATAAGAGCTCCCTGCTTTGGTCGCTTCTTTGAGTCTCATGTGCCTATGAACCCTCTTATAAGAGGAAATTAATATATTTTTAGTTAATCTGTCTTATGTGGATTTAGCCAATAGACCAGTCAAAGAACCTAGAAGAGAACTTTTTACCAAGAAGAGAAGATGGGAAAAGTTTTCCTCCACTACACAGTCCTGTTCAAAAAAGAAGAGTCCATAACCTCGCTTAAATAAATTGTTACAACCACCATTATTGTCATGATGAACATATTCTTCTTTAAAATCCACTTAATGAATGGGTGATCTGAGACACGTTTATTTCTTCAATAGTCATAGTTTACTGGTCCTTAAACACCACTCAAAGCTACAAAGTGGCTTTCTGCTGCCAGTAACGTCAAATCCAAACACCATGGACTTACTTGCGAGGCCGTCTCTTCTTTTTAGAGCTACCCCACCATCACATATTTTGTCTTCATTTCAGCAAACAGTGAATAAGCCTGAACTGTGAGCCAAACTCTTGAATCCTGTCTTTTGTTTCTCTCCAACTTGGCATTTTCACTTTCAACTAGCCCTATAACAAAATGGGAATCCTTAAAATTTCCAAACAGAAGGCTCCCAGCCCTCAGCGTAACTTTCAGCTCCTCCAGCCCTGGCTACAATCCTTTCAGCCCCTCTGACCCTCCTCCCCTCAAACCCACACACCCGCTTCAATAGAGTGTGCTCAGAAAGCTGCTTGAAGTACACACTTTAGTTCAGTATCATTTGAGGAAATTTCTAGGTATAAATCCCACACAGAAAAACAAGGATAAGGCTGTATTTACACAATATTTTGTTATTTAGAAAAGATTTCCACATGCATTCGTTCATGTAATCATGAGTTGTAATTACAATCCCAAAAGCAAAAATGCATGAACTCAGGCTAGTAAAATGCAATTATCTTTCAAGCTGTATTTCTTTCTTTCTTTCTTTCTTTCTCTTTTTCTTTCCCTTTCTTCCTTTCTTCCTTTCTTTCTTTCTTTTTCTTTCTTTCTTTCTTTCTTTCTTTCTTTCTTTCTTTCTTTCTTTCTTTCTTTCTTTCTTTCTTTCTTTCTTCCTAAAGATTTTACTTATTTATTTTTAGAGGGGAAAGGAGGGAGAAAGAGAAGAGAAACATCGATGTGTGAGAGCTACATCCTCTTGTACACCCCCGACTGGGGACCTGGCCCGCAACCCAGGCATGTACCCTGGCTGGGAATTGAACCAGTGACCTTTCAGTTCATAGGCTGGTACTCAATCCTATGAGCCTCACCAGCCAAGGCCCAACCTGCCCTTTTCTGAAGTGTGGGTTTTGTCAGAAAAGGGCACAAGTGAAAGCCTTGCCCCAGTGTCTGAGTCTCAGTCTCCAAAATGGGTGCAGATCTCATACCAGCTCCATCTGTTCTGACCCTCTTCCTCTGCGCCCTGGTCTCCAGGACTGCGGCCTCTACACTTCCGTCTGGCTTCCTCTTCCAGGCCTTTCTTCCTGCCAGCTCCCTGCAAGCTTAGAGTGAAGTGATTTCTCCCAACTCCCTTTGTACTAGAAACACAGGTCCCGATGGCTGTATGTTTCCAAAGGAAACCTTTTTTACATGCAGCCACATCTGTTCACACAGACCCGTCTTCTTTTCAAGCAACAGTAATATTAACTAATGCTTATTATTGTCTATGTGACAGGCACAGCACTCTGCTTTACGCCTATCACCCCATTTCATCTTCACAACAAACACATAAGGTAGCTACTTCGAGTACGCCCATTTACAAATGAGGAAGCCGAGACTGAATTTAAGCAACTTTTACCAAGAGCATCCAGCTGACTTCAAAGGCCTGAGCTGTCTGTCTGCAGACTCTCTTCACCCCTTTATCTTCTGACAGCTTCACAACACTGTAAATATAATTAAATCCATCCACAGAGACACAATTTTTGCTTAAAATCCTCGGGTCTCTTCCTAATTCCATACCCCAGTATCACCTCCAGCAATCCTACTGGATCTCAGAAGATCACCGCTTCCAAATGCCCCCCTTGATCTTCCCCAGACAGACACTAGCATGCTCACAGCTCACTGCATTCACCTCACCCTCATCTTGGGTAAATTGAAAGAAGTCATGTTTCCACTACAATGGGGGCAAAGTTTTTCACTGCAAGTCTACAGCTCTTCACACAGACTTGGAAGTATTTGTCATACAGTGTTTGCTCTAAAGCAGAGGTTCTCAGCCTTGGTCGCATGTTAGATTCACCTGGGAGCTTTCAGAAAGCAGGGATACCTGGGCTCCCCACCCCAGGGGGACTGAAGCAGGGTCTCTGGGGGTGGAGCCCGGGTGCATTCAGGTTTCTGTTTTGTTTTGTTTTTTGTGCCAGCTGATTCTAATAAGAACCCCTGCCTGCCTTTCTCTTTGCCAATCCACATCCATTACCATTTTCTGGCACTGACTCAGCATCATCCAGATACTGTCTGGAACATCTAGCACAGCACTTGCCAAAGAGATAATTGTTTTGTCTCCATACGTCCTCATTAGCTCCTGTTCAGTAGGGCGCCAATTTACTTTTTGTCTCCTCTGTGCATCCAGTCTATCCCATATCACCGTGAAATAACAGCACATTATTCTGGAATTATTGTTTTCTCTTTGTGTGTATATCTAGCTTTCTTAAATAAAATGGTAACTATCTCAACAGCGGAGGCTATGCTTTATATTCTTTGCATCTTCCCATAGTTCCAGCGAAGAGTTTTTAAGCCACAATTACAGTAAATAGATGTTGATTACGAGTAGAATGTATTCTTTTTGCTTTCGTTTCCCTTTGATGTGAAAGTCAAACCGGCTACAGAGGACAGGGTGTTTGGAGAGCTGAAATAAGGGAAAGATGTAGCCTGGAAAAAAAATGCCCAAGTATGTCTAGTAAGCAAAAGTGAATTTCTATCTACATGTGACAGACTAATTACCTGTCAACGTGGGTAATACTTTTAGACAGGCGCTCATTCAAATTTTAAATGATTATATTCAAAACTTTCCTTTGGGGAAAGTTGCTGGAGTCTCTGTGTTATGCAAATCCAACACTCTCTTTTGAATCTCTAGTGGAAGAAAAGCAGGGTTGGATAGGCCCAGAGCTCTGCTTTCACTTTGAGCATCCAATTGACAGCCTGTATACTAGTCTAGGCTCTGCTGCTTCCTAGCTGTGACCTTGGCATGTCATTGAATCCCTCAGAACTCAATGACTTCCGGAGTTCTCCATAATAATAATGTAGTAAAGATAGCTAACATTGATGGAGTATTTGCTGTGCACTGAACACTGTGCTAAGGATTTTTCATGCATTATTCTACTCAGCCCTCGCAATCATTCCTTGAAATGGGTACTATCATTATCCCCAAGTGAGGAAACTGAGGCTCACAGAGATTAATTTACCCAAGATCACAGATCATTTTGGTGAAAACATATTCTTTCAAGCGTAGCTCAAAGGCTTATTCCTCTCTCCCCACATCTTCAAGCAGAGGGCATGATTCTGGGCTCTTCTAATACTTCGCGTGCACTGATATTTTAGCACTTCTTCCACTGCAGTGTCACCGGAAAGGGACTGGGCCACGGTGGGTCTGGAACATGTAGGTTCTTTGTGCAGGAAGTTTCAAGAGACGAGTCCAGGTGACTTTGAGAGTACATGAATTCAAGCGTGGGACGGTGAAACAAAGGGAGGGCTTAAGATAGAAGAGGCAAGACCGCAGAAACAGGTGTGGGCCTAGGCGGAACTGCCTTGCCCCTTTCAGGAAGAAAGTCAGAGGCAGAAGAAGGAAGCCACACCGGGCTGTGCGGACTGAGGACACAAGTTGCAGAGGCCACAGGAGGGCCCTTGGAGGCAGGGTCAGGGCTCAGCCTGGGACAAGCTGCCGCCGCCTGCTGCTCCTCGGGTTGCAAGTCCTGCGGGAACGTGTAGAGCTTGGGAAAAACAAGACTAAGATACATGCCTAAGAAAAGAGAAAGGGGCTTCGGGCCTGCTCGAAAGAGAGCACATACTGGCATCCTTTGTCTTAAGGGTTTTTATCTGTTTTCTAAAGGTGAGAGTTTTAGGGGAGGTCTCAAGGGAGGGGCTCAACAGAATATTCAACAGCTTTCCTTGTGTGTCCTTCGATATGCTGATGCATCAAAATGAGGGTATAGGGGAGTTTGGGATTGTTCTCCAGTCAGCTTCACTTTTATCTTGGATTTGTCTGGTTCTGATTGGGTTTTTTCTTATTTATTCCCTTGACTTCATTCGTTCTGGGGTTTGTCTGGCACTAATGGCACCAGCTGGGTCTCTGTTATCTATCTCCCTGACTAGGGTGATTTAAACCACTCACTCTCTGGTTGGAGAGGAGAAGTATAAACCATGTGCTCCTAAATGTCCTTCATTAGACAAGATAAGATCTTGTGATTTATTAGCTGGCTGTTCATTGCTCAGGTGTCTGTTTAACTGTCTGTCTCAGTTCCCCCCATTCCCCTTGTCCAGGGATTTCCTAGCTTCTTACTAACTTGCCTCAATCATGTGTTAAATGTTTTTGCATGTCTCTTCTATGCATTTTGAATTCAGGGTTTGGTAATTAGTAGACACTCAATGCCAAGTTAGTGGCCTCTCATGTTGTCCTCACAACAACTTTGTCAGTAGAACAACTCTTGCTTTTACAAATAAAGGCTCAGAGAAGTTAAGTAAGTTACTCAACTTCGCGCAGCAAGTAAAAGGTGGAGTCAAGTATAGAGCCTGGCATTAGACCGTCCCTACTCTATGTGGGCATCACTCTCCACTTCGTTGTCCAAACCAATCTAAAAGTCAGTATTAAATTAACTAAGTAAGGAGGCCGTTAGCCTGAAGGGGCTCTAATGCTATGGTACCCTGCTTAAGAAAACCAAAGTCTAAGGCTGTAAATGTCTGAAGGCTATTAAATCAACAGGGTAGGGACAACCAATCACAAACAGCCAAGTGGGCTTTAAGCTATAGCCAATCAATAACATCCTTGCTTTGCTTCTCCTTTCTCTCTCCTGGAGCTCCTGTTGGAATATTCCTAACCACTTCTGGCTTGGTGCTGCCCCAGTCAAATTGATTTTTGCTCAAATAAGTTCAAAATTTTTAGTATGCCTTAGTTTATCTTTTCACACCGGGGGCCCATTCTCTACAATATCTCCCTGCTCGTGACTGTCACATGCTACCCCACTCTGTTCTAGTCATTGTTCAGTCCACCACCTTGTCCCCACTCCCTTGACCAGCACCATAGGTCAGATCACCCCATCTTCACTGACCTGGATTACTACAACAGGTAAGGTAAAAGATTTGGAATTTTGGCTGACCTCCAAAACAAAAGGATTAAAAATTATGGATGATGTAAAGTACAGTATAGGAAATGGAGTAGCCGAAGAATTTATACACATGGCCCGTGGACATGAGCAACGGTGGGGTTAGTGTCCGAGGGAGTATGGGTACGGGATGGAGGGGGGCAAAGGGGGGAAATCAGGGCAAGTGTAACAGCATAATCCATAAAATATAATTTTAAAAAATTATGGATGACCTTTGCAAACAGCAAGCATTTCTTATCATCTCCCTTAGAGACAAAGACATACTTCCACGCACTCAGCCCTGAGTAGCTTAAATCATGGTTCACTCGGGAAGTTAGAATTGTATTTTCACCCCGTGATAATAAATTTCTGTGTGAAGATCAACGCACTGCCCTAGTCCCAGAAGCCACATGAGGCAACTAGACGGTCTCTAAGATTCTAACCTCATTTGCTGATTGCATTTCGCCAGGTTATTTCAGAGTCTGCCTTTGCAGGCGCAATTTTGATTGCATTTGCAAAACTGCATTTGTTTTCCCGAATCGTTTTTAGTACATTTCATTGCTCCGTTACTCCAAGGCTGGGGCCTTTGCCTAGCCCCTGCCCTCACTAAGCCCCTCGTTCCTGGTTTCCTGCCTCCCTACCTTGACGTTAAATAAATATCACATGCTTTTGATGCCTTTCGCTGTGTGCCCTGCCACCTGCAGGGACATTTGGTCACGTTGTGTCAAGACCTCCCTGCAAGACTGGCCGCTTGCACTTTGCTGCCAGCAACTCCGATCACTTCCTTCCATGCCCCTGAGACGTTGACCTCCCCATGCCTGCCTCGCCTCAGGGTGGGTCTCTTTACAAGCACTGGAACTAGTTTAGACCCATAAATGTCCCTTTGATATCTACCTCTTGCAAACACAAGAGAAACTTCCTTAGAGCAAAGGAAGTCAGTCATTTTTGGCAAACTGCTCAGACTGTTTCCACAATGATGCTTCTCCAAATATTAAGGTCTCTTGCTCTTCTGGGAATCACAGAACAAAGTACTCCAGTTAATATTCTCAGGTGACCTGACAAGCGGAAAGGTCACACTGGTCAGAGTTCCATGTGCTATTTAAAGAATGGATCTTCCTCAGAGGGAAAGCAGCAGTATGTGGCCAGGGTTTAAATGAGGCAGGGAAAGGTATAATGTGGCAAAATTAGATAGCAAATGAAATTATTCTCTTCAAAAATGACACTGGTCGTTTATTCTGTTTTGTAATTCCGTTGAAAGTTATTGTCTTCATTTTGAATACTGTGAATTATTTATTAGCATTATATATTTAACTAGCTAAATAAAGAAATGTGTTCTTGTATGAGAGAAAAAGAAACCTGTTTTAGTCTTTTGGAATTAGTCTTTAGGAATATTTTTCAAGTTGGAGCTATGTCTCAAGGGAGAAAATCAGGGTTGTGAGAAAGTGAAACAGCCTCTTTTCCGTGCTCGCTGTGTTTATAATTCAATGCCATCTAATAATTGTTGGCTGCAAGTTCATTCCTTTGCCCTCTACCTACTCTCTTTCCTCCTTTGATTGTCTTCCTCATTTAGAGGTAGCAACTGCAAAAACACTACTTGATAGCAGATGGAGGAGAGGTGGGTATTATATGTTGCAATGAGATCCAAAAACAAGAAGATTCCTCATAGCAGTTCCAGTACAGTTTAATGTCAGATGTTGAGACAAGTTAGGAAGATCTAAGAAAACCATACCTCAGTCCATCAGAATTGTCTATTCCCCGTTTTTCCATTCTCCACTTTCTCTCCTTCCATTCACTTTTTTGGGTGAAGATAAATATTCATCTTCCACTTTATTATGTCCATGCAAACGGTACTTATGACTTAATGTTGAGGGCACTGTGATTATGCTTTCTTTTCTTTTTTTAACTGCTGGCTTTTTCCCCTGTAGATAATAGTTGCATTTTTTTTTTAATTGCTGTTTTCTGTGTCTCTATTATAATTCCTCCCACACCTTCCAATATTCTATCAGTACAATTTTCTACACGATTAGTCAAACTGGGTAATATATCTGTTCTGATTCCAAAATAAATGAATTCTTTTAAATTTGCAAGGGCTGTGATATGTAGCTCCATATTTTAAAATTAGAAAATCTTGACATTTTCAAACTAGTGTTTATGAGCATCCTTTTTAAAAAATATGAAAATCATAAAAACACATATGCAAATTATACCATCTTCCAGTGGTAGTATATTACTAGGAAACAGTAGAGCTTAGGGGCTAAGGCTCTGGCTTTGAAGCACCTAGTTTACTGAAATAAGATTCTCACCGACCTATGCCTTAGTTTTTTTTATGCACTTAGTTTTATAGTGATAAAATGGAGATAACTGTACCTCCTACCACATGGAGTGTTTGATGTGTAACTTAGATAATATATGTAAATCAGTTTATATATAATGCCTGACACAGTAAATAACCAGTTAATATTAGGTATTATTTAGCATAACAGCAAAGAAATAAACAATTTTAAAAATACTGAAAGACTATCTAAAGCTTAGGTATGAAAAAATACATACATAGAATTAAAAGGAAAATAATAAGCTAGAATAAAACATTAGCAGCATGTATGATAGAGCAAAGAGTTAAAATATTTAATATTCAATAAGCTTTAGATAAAATAGAAAAACAAGCAGAGTACATAAATTGGCAGTTCAGAAAAGAAAAGTGGATAAATGGAAACATATCTGCCCTTGAAATAAAAATTGTCTATTAAAATATAATGACAAACAGAAAGAGAGCAAAGACACAAATTAGTAATATCAGAAATGAAAGAGGGGCCATCACCACTGATCCCATAAACCTGAAAAGAATAATAAAGGCATACTATGACCACAAAGGTAAACCCAGATGAAATGGACTTTCTTCGAAAGATATAATCTATTAAAACTCATACTAAGGAGAAACAGACAATCTGAATAAGCCTATATCTGTTAAAGAAATTGAATCAGTAATTAATAACCTTCCAAAGCAGAAAGTACCAGTCCCAGAAGAAACAACACCAATTCTGTACAGTCTCTTCCAGAAACAGGAGCCGAGGGAGGACTTCCTGACTGAGTCCGCGGGCCCCTCATTCCTCTAACAGCAAAGCCGGGCAAAGTCGTGAAAGAAGGAAAAGCTGCAGGTCCATGGCTCTCATAAATGTCGATGCAAAAGTCCTTGACAAAGTATTAACAAATCAAATCCAACAATAAATAAAAAGATGTATACACCATGATGAAGTGGGATTTATTCCAGGTATATGAGGCAGGTTTAACATCTGAAAGTCAGTAACATAATTCATCTTATCAACAGGCTAAAGAAAAAAAAAAAAGAATGTGATTATGTCAATAAATGTAGAAAAAAGCAATTGGAAAAAATCCAATACCTATTTATGATAAAAAAAAAAAAGACTCAGCAAACTAGGAATAGAGGGAAACTTCCTCAACTTGATAAAGAATATCTACAAAATACCAACACCTAACACCATACTTAATGAAAACTAAATGCTTTCTCCCTTAGATTAGGAACAATGCAGCTATGTCCCCTCTCACCACGTGTTTTCAGTATTGTACTAGAAACTCTAATTCATGCAATAAGATTTTTAAAAAGGAAATAAAAGATATACAGATTGGGAAGAAAGAAATAAAACTGTCTTTGCTCACAAACATGATTAACTGTGTAGAAAATCCCAAAGAGTCAACAAAAAACCTGGAACTAATAAGAAATTAGTTGCATTTATTAGTTTCAAGATAGAGGTTAATATACTAAAGTAATTGCTTGTCTGTATACCAGCAATGAACAATTTGGATTTGAAATTTAAAACACATCATTTACATTAGCACCAATAAGAAAAAGAAAAAGAAATACTTAAGTATAAATCTAGAGAAATATGTATGAGATCCATATAATGAAAACTACATAACTCTGAAGAAAGAAATCAAAAATATCTAAATAAATGTAGAGGTATTACATGTTCATGGATGAAAAGACTCAGTATTGTCAAAATATCAGTTTTACCAATTTGATCTACAGATTCAACTCAGTCCTAATAAAAATCCCAGCAAGTTACTTTGTGGCTATTGACAAATTGAGACTAAAGTTTATGTGGAGAGGCAAAAGACGCAGAACAGCTAACATAATATTGAAGAAGAACAAATTTTGAAGATTGAAACTATCTGACTTTGATTCTTATCATGAAGCTATAGTGATATGGTACAGTGAAAGAATAGACAAATTGGTTTATGGTGCAAAGTAAAGAGACCGGAAAATGACCCACAAAACATAATAAACTGATCTTTGACTAGAGAGCAAAGGCAATTCAATGGAGAAATGATAGCCTTTTCAGCAAATTGTGCTGGAACAACTGGACATCCAAATGGAAGGAAGGAAGGAAGGAAGGAAGGGAGGAAGGAAGGAAGGAAGGAAGGAAAAGGAAAGAAAAGGAAAGGAAAGGAAAGGAAAGGAAAGGAAAGGAAAGGAAAGGAAAGGAAGGAAAAGGAGGGTGGGAGGGAGGAGAGGAGGAAAGAAGAAGGGAGGGAGGGAGGGAAGAGAAAATCGATAAAGACCTTATACCTTTTGCAAAAATTAACTCAAAATAGATCACAGACATAAATGTAAAATGCAAAAACTATAAAACTCTTAGAAGAAAATTTAAATGACCATGTGTTTGGCAATGAGTTTTCAGATTCAACACCAAAGGCACAATCAATGAAAGAAAAATCGATAAGTGAGACTTCTACCAAAGATTTTATTAAAAGAATGAGAAGACAGGCCACAGACTAGAAGAAAATATTTACAAACTACATATCTGATTGAGAACTTATATCCAAAATATACAAAGAACCCTCAAAACTCAACAAGAAAATAAACCCAATTGGGCAATAAAATCTAAACAGATGCCTTATCAAGAAGATATAGGTGGTAAATAAGCATATGAAAAGATGCTCAACATCATATGTCGTTAGGGAATTGCAAACTAAAATAGTAAAGACACACCGTTAGAATGGCCAAAATCGAAAGCAATGACGACACCAAACGCTGCTGAGGGCGCAGAGCACCAGGAGCTCTCATTCATTGCTGTCGGGGATGCAAAATGATACAAGCCACTTCAGAAGACAGTTTGACAGTTTATTACAAAGCTAAATTTCATCTTAACCATACAATCCAGCCATCCCACCCCCGAGTGAGTTGAAAATTATAACCACACAAAAACCTGCATTCAAATGCTCTATCTTCATTTCCAAAACTTTGAAGCGACTGAGATGCCCTTCAGTAGGTGAATGCGTAAACAAACTGCGTACATCCACACGATGGAATAGTATTAAGTGACAAAATGAGCTATCAAGTCATGAAAAGACATGGGCGAACCTCATACTCATATTGCTAAGTAAAAGAAGCCAGTCAGAAAGGTTACATACTGTATGATTCCAACTACATATATGACAGTCTGGAAAAGGCGAACTACAGGGATAATAAAAAGATCAGTGGAGCCCTGACCGGGTAGCTCAGTTGGTTAGAGCGTCATCCCAATAAACCAGGGCTGCAGATTTGATCCCTGGCCAAAGCACACACACATGCACACACACACAAAGATCGGTGGTTGCCAAGTATTTTAGCAGAGGGAAGGATGAGTAGGTACAACATTAAGGGCAATAAAACTATTTTGTATGATACTGTAATGGGTGGATATGTGATACACTGATACATGACAATACCTGACAAATACATGACAAAGATGGTGGATACAAATATACATTGTTTCAAACCCATAAAATTTGCAACACAGAGTGAACCTGAATGTAAACTAAGGACTTTAGTTAAAATAATCTATCAATATTGGTCCATCAGTTGTAACACATGTACCACACCAGTGCGAATTTTAATAATAGGGGAATCTTTGGGTGTGGAGGGGTATATATGTGAACTCTCTGTACTTACTGCTCAATTTTCTCTGTAAACCTAGAACTGCTCTAAAAAGCAGTTTATTGTTTAATATATATTATAAATTATTAAATATAATTACATAACATGTTTCACCTATGACATTTTAAAATTATTTTTAATTGCAATATCCACTGTTAGTAAGAATGAAATCTGTTTCCCACTCAAGGCTAGAGTTATCTTTTTTAATTACATATATATTTATACACATATGTGTGTGTATGTGTATATTAATTTGTGTGCGTGTGTATAAGGGAATACCTACTTTAAAACCTCCAGTTGTTTCTCAGTGCCCTCTAAAAAAAGAAATCCATATCACTCCCAGCTTTTAGAGCTAGAGCAGTGCCTAGTCCATTGTAGGTATCAAATAAATGTTTGCTAAATCAGTGTTGTATAACATGTCAGATGTTGAATGCAGATGACTATGAATGCTCTGAAATGTGCTGTCATCTAGCCCATGCATATTTATCATCTTACTCACTACACTATACTCACAGGCGTTGCCAAGTGCCTTTCTGGTATCAGGATACAATGTGCCTATAGCATCCCCCTGCTACATCAGAACAATAACTCTAATCCATCTTAGTTCAGCTTGTGAGAGAGTAAGTGGAAAAAAACTAATAATGATACCAAAACAGTCTAGGGCACATGAGATGTGGATTAAAAGGCACAGTTGTTAACTTAAATTCTACTTCCCCGCTGTTCTTAAACACAAAATAGAGATTTGCTCGAAATTATCTGAAAGGCTTTTTAAAGCTATAAATAGTATGATTTTTAATACTGCCCTAACAGTATTTTATTATTATTATTCCTTAACAAAGGAAACAAATACCGGCATTTTTAAGTCCATCTTTGAGTCAAGCAGAGCATCCATCTGAAAACAGGCCATTGAGCTTTGCCCAATTGTGAAGAAATATTAAAAGCCATCAGGTCAACTACAATATCAGTATATTGGTGCTACAAATATCCAATTATCTGTATTCACTGTGAGCACCAAAATAATGTAAAAACAACAACTAAAAGATGCTTATGAAGCATTAAGGCTTTGAGAACCTAATTTCAATGAGCTACAAAGAAATGAAAATTCACTAAGAGCTCCATACTTAACAGAAGGGTTAAAATTCACCACGACAGAAAATTGCTACCCAGTAGCACCATCTCAGCTTCCATTCTTGGGTCGGTAAGACTATGAGACATTGTGCCAGCATTTGCCTATCAAGACATGATGCTGTATTGCAGAAAGCCATGTTTTCAGGCTATGCCAAACTGGACGTTGCCTGGGAAACTGGCTCTGCTACCGCTGGAAGGGAAAGTGCAGAGGCGAGGACAGTTTCCGAATTCTCTGTCCCTGGCCCTGCTGTAGCTTATGCCTGCCTGTCTTCTGCCCATTGCCCCAGCCTGATCAGATTCTGTGTGGTCTCTGATTCCACACAGTGTTATGCTCTGGATTTATCCCCAGTCCCACTTGCTGCCTAGTCTCCTTAATCCACTACTAACTGCCTACGAACCAGGAGAGGCAGGTCCTGCACCTGAAGAGTACAGAAAAGTTCTGGTGGCTCTAATGGGCTCTCCACGTTTGCCTGCCTCATTGTCTGCAAAGAAGCTGATTTCCACAGACGGGCCATAACATTTCCTTCTAATTTAGCAATAAATGCTATATATTCAATGATTTTCAGTATAAAAGAATCCAGATAGCCTGTTTCCTCCCTAATCATTTTATCTTCCTGGTAATTGAACTTGTGTGTAGATTATGCTATAATCATCAACTAATGTAGCCTATAGGTTTTTTTTGTTTGCTTTGTTTTGTTTTTTAATGAAAAAGAAGGAAAGGGAGAGAGGGGAGGAAGAAGAGAGAATAAAGAAAAAGAAACAAAAACCACGCTCAATAAATATTAACCATAATCTTATTAACAAGAGTTGGCCTGAGGCCTAGGCTTTTGCTCTACCTTCACTCTACTTGGTAATTCCTTCAGTCTACTAGAGACAAGGCAAAAGTTCATTTCCATTTTTTTCCCTGGTTTTTGGAACTGTTTTAATTTTTATAATCTTTTCTAGATTATATTTCATTGATTATGCTATTACAGCTGTCCCAATTTTCCCCCTTTGCCCCCCTCCACCCAGGCACTCCCTCAGGCACTCCCAACACCATGGTGTATGTTCAATTATATTTTTCTCACTCTCTCTTTACATGACTATTTTTTAAACCCTAAAATTTAGGTTTTTTAAGGGATTGTATATGTTGGAAAGAAAAGTGAGAAAATAGGTCTTAGTGTGGCCGTGGGTGCTGCTCTCTCCTCACCTTCTTCCACAGGACACCCCCAAATGCCAGCACCCCCCGTGACTAGATGACTTAGCTATTGTTGGCTGTCCCCATCAGTAGATGGGGTCTGCACAGGAGGGACTTGGACACACTGATCCAGGAAAACTGGAACTGGAGCCATTGCATTGCATCGTAGTAAAATGTTGGGAGGGGCTTTGAACGGGATGTTAGCAAACAACCAAAAATCTCACTTTGGAGAAGGTGGAGCTGAGATTACCCTGGTGGCTTCTAGCAGAGGGCCTTCAAGGAAAAATCTTTTCAGGTCCTAGGTGGTACCCAGTGGTCAAAGCTCCAAAATAAAAGGACTTTGGCCCGAAGGTGACAGAATGAGGGCTAAATTAGCTTAAGCCTTTGTCCCAAACATGTAAAAGAAGTGATGTATAATAGCAATGTTGGTTTGAATAAGCACGTTGGATTGGTTGAGGTGAGGTGGGGCAGCTGGCAGCCTATACTAAGTAGCTCCTGAAAGAGGAAGCCCTGAACCACCTCTACGGAGCAGTCTGAGGCCACAGGGGCATGCCCACCAGCTGGTTGAGGCGGCTGCCCCCACCCAAGCCCGCTGACGGAAGCGCTGTCTCTCTCCTGATAGGACAAGAATGACCCAGCAGATCGGCAAGAGGCCAAGAGGAGCTCCCAGATGCCTTTTTCTCCACTTAGCACGGGTGACATTGGGACATACCCACTGACCCTTCTTCCTTCCTCCTCTGGACTGAGCCATGAAGGGACATGACAATAAGGAAATCATCCTTACGTAAACATGTAAGTATGCATTCCTCATCATCAGACACAAC
The DNA here is from genome assembly GCA_004026545.1 of Mormoops blainvillei. NCBI lineage: Eukaryota > Metazoa > Chordata > Mammalia > Chiroptera > Mormoopidae > Mormoops > Mormoops blainvillei. Next base: position 114,183 of record PVJD01000045.1, read on the forward strand.
CACAAGGTAAAGAACTTGCATCAGGCTTGTGAGCTGGGTCTGGGCCTGCGCATCAATACGTCCCCTATTCTTGAGACATCCGCTGAAGGAACTCATCCAGACAAAATTTTTTTTTCCCATTTAAAGAAATTATAAGCTCACTCTTTAGTTTTCTTTAACAAACTAAGCCTATGACAGGTATGGTTTGTAGATTTTTCTTTGCCTACTTCCTCCTGAAATTTAAGTCTGTGGTTAATCAAACTCTGCAAAAGACAGTTTCCCTTTCAGACTGTGTGCTAACATAATTCTCTGAATAATACCCCCCATTTTGTTTTGGTTTTTTTTTTCCCGAGGAGTGTAAGGAATCAAAATAAAATTCTAAGTAAATAAGGCATAAATTTTTCCAGGGTCTTGATTCTGTGACTCCACCAAATGCCAAGGACTTCTAGACACATAACCTGAAACCGGAGCAGTGGCAAGTTAAGTGATGGCCCTGGTGCTTTCCAGTCAGTGCCGGCCTTTATTCTCTTACATGCAATAACAAAACAGTCTGCTTGACTTTGCCACAGTGTTTTCATTTGCGTTTACATCGCCATTCTCTCTGTGGCTTCACCGTAGGCATGGAAGTGGCGCCTTCCAGGAGGCAGCGCGGTGCCGGTGTTGAGGGTGGCCAGAGAGCAGGCTCAGGCCGACCTGTGTGGGCTGGGTCTTGCTACTTCCCAGCCGACTGGCCTGAGCAAAACCTGACCCTCTAAAAGCCCTTCCCCGAGTTCATTTTCCGCTTGGAGACAGTAATACCTACCCTGCAGGGTGGATTAAAAGGTAACAACAAATGGACGTAAGGTGTCTGAAATATAAAGTAGACTCCTAAGAAATGATAGCGATAACTGTTGACTTCGTAAAAAGAGTTAATACACTTAAAGTGCTCAGAATCATACTCGGTAAGTGTTTCTTATTTATTATTGTGATTCAAGGGAACCTAGATTCCTTGTCAATTTGGGATCTTCAGGCTTCACTGATGTAATGCTATGTATTTGACTAATACGCCTGATTAAGAAAAAGCAGAATGTCTGGTATTTTCAGAAAGATTTTTTTAAAGATCTTATTTATTTATTTTTAGAGAAAGGGGAAGGAAGGGAGGCAGGGTGGGAGAAAAACACCAACGTGTGAGAGAAACATCAGTCAGCTGCCTCTGGCATGTGCCCCAACCATGCACCTCAACTGGGCTTGCAACCCAAGCGTGTGCCCCAACCAGGAATCGAACTGGCCACCTTTCACTTTGCAGGACAGCCCTTAATCAACTCCACCACACCAGTCACGGCTTTAGCAAGATTTTGGACACAATTTAACAAGTTAAATTCATCCTGCGAAAGGACAGTAAAACTATATGATCTGCATCTTAGAAAGAGCTAAGACTGCAGACCAGAGAATGTGTGGAGGAAGAAAAGGACTTATGTGGGAAGATGAATTAAGAAGCCACAGCAGGATTTCAGATCTGCACTGAGGCAGAGGTTATATGAAGAGGAGTAGACTGAGCAGAGTGTTTAAAGGATACATCAGTGTTTCCCTCTCTTGCTCCCTCCCTTCCCCCTCTCTAACAATAAGTAAATAAAAATTTTTTAATGTTTTTTAAAAAGAAAGAAAATAAAGAAAATTATTACATCTGTAATCCCATCATTAGCATTTTGATTTTAGCAAAAACTAATGTTACCACTGTTAGAATTAATTTATAATGCCAGTTACAAACATGCATTTTTTTAAAATATCCAGATTTTAAAAACTGACAATGTTGTGGATAATGCTTTCATATATGACAAGTTGAGAAAAAAACTAAGGCATTTAAAAGATAAATTTAATTTAATTTTATATGTTATTAAGAATATTTTATTTTTGCCACTTAATCATTTTTTATTATTCAGTTATAGTTGATATACAATGTTATATTAGTTTCAGGTGCATATCCCAGTGATTAGACAGCATTTAACCTGCTTAGTGATCATATCAATAAATCTCATATGCATCTGACACCATACATAGTTATCAGAATATTGTCGACTACCATATATTCCCTATGTTGTATTTTACATCCCCATGACTATTCTTTAACAACCAATTTGTGCTTCCTAATCCCTTCACCTTTTTCACCCATCGCCCAACACCCCTCCCATCTGGCAACCATCAAAATGTTCTCTGTATCTATGAGTCTGTTTCTGTCCTGCTCATTAGTTTATTTTTTCTTAGATTCAATTGTTAGTAGATATGTATTTATTTTATTGTTCTCTTTTTTATCTTTTTTTTCTTCTTAAAGAAGACCCTTTAATATTTCATATAATACTGGTTTGGTTATGATGAACCCCTTTGGTTTTTCTTATCTGGGAAGCTCTTTATCTGTCCTTTGATTCTAAATGATAACTTTGCTGGGTAGAGTAATTTTGGTTGTAGTTCTTTGCTTTTCATCACTTCTTGCCACTCCCTTCTGGCCTGCAAAGTTTCTGTTGAGAAATCAGCTGATAGTTTTATAAGCAGTTAGATAACTAACTGCTTATCTCTTGTTGCTTTTAAGATTTTTTCTTTGTCTTTATTTCAATTATGATGTGTTCCCTTGGTTGGGATTCTCTGCACTTCCTGGACTTGTATGTCTGCTTTCTTCACCAGGTTAGGAAAGTTTTCCATCACTATTTTTCAAAAAGATTTTCTTTTTTCTTTTCTTTTTTAAATTTTAATAATATTTTATTGATTATGCTATTACAGTTGTCCTGATCTTTCCCCCTTTGCCCACCCTCCACCTAGCACCCTCCACTCCCTCAGGCAACCCCCACACCATTGTTCATGTCCACGGGTCATGCTTATAAGTTCTTTGACTACTCCATTTCTTATACTGTACTTTACATCCCCAAGGCTATTCTGCAACTACCTATTTGTACTTCTCAATCCCCTCACCTCTTCACCCATTCCCCCATAGCCCCCTCTCATCTGGCAACCATCAAAACACTCTCCATATCCATGATTCTGGTTCTGTTCTACTTGTTTACTTAGTCTGATTTTTAGATTCAATCGCTGATAGATATGTATTTATTGCCATTTTATTGTTCATAGTTTTGATCTTATTTTTCTTAAATAAGTCCCTTTAACATTTCATATAATAATGGCTCAGTGATGATGAACTCCTTTAGTTTTTTTGGTCTGGGAAGCTCTTTATCTGCCTTTCAGTTCCAAATAATAGATTTGCTGGGTAGAGCAATCCCTGCCTTTCATGACTTTGAATATTTCTTGTCAATCCCTTCTAGGCTGCAAAGTTTCTTTTGAGAAATTGGCTTTCTTATGAGAAATCAGTCTTATGGGGACTACCCTGTAAGTAACTAACTTCTTCTCTCTTGCTGCTTTTAAGATTCTCTCTTTATCTTTAACCTCTGGCATTTTAATTATGATATGTTTTCACAGGGGACTCTTTGCATCCATCTTGTTTGGGAATAGACATTCCTGGACTTGAATGCACATTTCCTTCATCAAATTAGGGAAGTTTCCTTTCATTATTTTTTCAAATAGATTTCCAATTTCTTGCTCTTTCTCCTTTCCTTCTGGTGCTCCTATGATGCAAATGTGGAACCTCTTGAAATTGTCCCAGAGGCTGCTTGTGCTGTCCTCATTTTTTTTGGATCTTTTTTCCCTTGTTGTTCTGATTGGTTGTTTTTTGCTTCCTTATGTTCCAAATCATTAACTTGATTCTCGGCTTCATCCACTCTACTGTTGTCTCCCTGTAAATTGTTCTTTATTTCAGTTAGTGTACTCTTCATTTCTAACTGGATATTTTTTATGCTGTTGAGGTCCTCACTAAGTTCCTCGAGCATCCTTATAACCAGTGTTCTGAACTCTGCATCTGGCAGATTGCTTATCTCCATTTCATTTAGCTCTTTTCTGGAGTTTTGATCTGTAGTTTCATTTGGACCATGTTTCTTTGTCTCTTCATTTTGGTGGCCTCCCTGTGCTTGTTTCTATGTATTAGGTAGAGCTGCTATGACTCCCTGTCTTGGTACTGTGACCTAATATAATAGGTGTCCTGTAGGGTCCAGTGGCACAGCCTCCCCTCTCACCCAAGCTGTATACTCGAGCTGCACCATTCATGTAAGCTGAGTACACCCTCCTCTTGTAGTTGAACCTTGGTTGCTATTGGCAGATCAATGGGAAGAATTTGCCCTGGCCAGTCAGCTGCAAGGACTGGCTGTAACCACTGACCACCACCATTTGCCCTCCATTGAGGATCAGCTATGCAGGTGCAGGGTGGTGGTGCTCCAACATGGTCTGTAGCTTGCCCACTGGGTGCACAGGCTCTGGGGTTTCCTGGGTGGCGCAAGTCAAGGTCAGCCCCCATCTGTGTTTTGCTTGGAGCCACCCTGCCTGTGTTATAAATCAATATGAGATGGCTGCTACTTGTGCTGGGCATGGAGATTCCCAGGCAGAGCTAAGCTGTGAATCTAAGCTGGCTGCTGTTAGTGCCAGGCCTGGGCTAGCCTGCATCTCGCTGAGGCCAGCTGTTGCTTGTTTGAGAGGATTTAGGAAGTTGTGAAGCATGGGCCAAGACCAGCCATTCATATGGAAAAGGAGCTTGGGTGGGCCTGTAAGTTGGGTCAAGAAGAGTCTCAAGGGATCTCCAGGGCAGGGCAAACAGTGTTAGCCAGGTTGATGGTGCCCGAGATATGACAGTGGGATGAGGGTTCAGAATAGGACAATGGCCTCTGGTTGCCTTGATGCCAGATACTTCAGCTTCTCCCTGTATACCACTGGTGCCTTTCAAGCTGCTACCCCACTGATGCAGCTCAGAGTGAGACTGAGTAGGTGAGTCCGCTTGTGGGTTCTTTAAGAGGAACCGCTTAGGGCTCCATCAGTTTTTTCCACTGACTCAATTCTGGCTGGTTTTTGCAGCCAGAAGTTGTGGGTATTTATGTTCCTAGCATTGGAACCCTGGACTGGGGGCCCGGTATGGGGCTGGAACTCCTCGCTCCTGAGATATCCCTCCCAGATTTCAAAAAGGTTTTCAATTTCTTATTTTCTCTCTTTTCCTTCTGGCACCCCCATGATGAAAATGTTGGTATACTTGAAATTACCCCTGAAGCTCCTTATACTGTCTTCATTTAGAGGGGTTCTTTTTTCTTTTTGCTGTTACAATCGGGTGTTTTTTCCTTCCTTATGTTCCAAATCACTGATTTGATTCTTGGCTTCCTCTACTCTACTGTTGATTTCCTGAAGATTATTCTTCATTTCAGTTGCTGTTTCCTTCATTTTGTATCCTGTTGTTTTGTTTTGTTTTGTTTTGTTTTTTTATGGGTTCTATGTCCTTTATCATGCTTTTGAAGTTCTTGCTAAGTTCCTTGAAGTTCTCACTAAGTCTGTGAGCACCCTTATAACTGTTGTTTTGAACTCTGTATCTTGTAGTCTACTTCCCTCCATTTTATTTAATTCTTTTTCCAGCGATTTCTCCTGTTCTTTCATTTGGGATCTGTTTCTTTGTCTCTGCATTTTGACCACTTCCCTATGTTTCCTTCTATGTATTAGGTAGAGCCGCTATGTCTTCCAGACTTGGTAGACAGGTGTCTGGTGGGGCTCAGTGGCACAGCCTCCCCAGTCACCCAAACTGGGTGCTGCAGGTGTGCCCCTGTGTGGGATGCATGCGCTGTCTTGTTGTAGTTGTGCTTTGATTGCTGTTAGCATCACTGGGAGCAATGGACCCCCAGGCCTATTGGTTGTGAGGACCAGTTGCAGCTATAGCACTGCAGGGGCCAACCCTAGGAAGCAGAACTTGCTTCAGTGGGCTTTGGTGCTCACCAAGTCTGCCCCTTGAGTGTGTTGCCCATGGAGGTGGTCGGTTTGTAATCTGGCACGGTCTGAAGCTGCCCACTGGCTATACTGGCTCTGAGATCTCCTGGGAGGCACAAAGTCAGCCACCACCTATGCCCTGCCTGGGGCCACCCAGAATGAGCTGCAGAGTGATCCTCAGATGGCTGCTACTAGTGCCCAGAAAAGGCCTCGCTGTGAACCAAGTTTGGCTGCCACTAATGCCGGGCCTGGGGCCACTTAGTGAGAGGTTGCTTGTTTGCAATTTGTGAACCTTTGAGAGATTTACAGAAAGTCTGCAGCAGCAGCCAAGACAGGCAGTTTGTGTGGAAAAGCCACTGGAGGCAGCTTGGGTGGGCCAACAAGTTTGGTGAGGTAGGGTCTCAGGGAATCACCAGGGCAGGGTTAACAGTGTTAGCCAGGCTGATGGAAACTCAGATATGGCCCCTACCTGCCAGCTCTGTGTGTGTGTGTGTGTGTGTGTGCGCGCGCGCGCGCGCGTATGGTTGGTAGGGAGTCTCAGAAAAGAAACAATGGCCTCTGCCAGCACTTTTTTCTGGCAGAAAGCTGCCCCTCCAGCTCTCACACTGATGCCAGACAATTTAGTTCCTTCCTATAAGCCCCTGGTACCTTTTAAGCGGCCACCCAGTGCTGGAGCTCAGAGGGAGAACGTCTGAAAAAGTCCATGCCCTGAGTAAGCCCTTTGAGAGGAACTGCCTGGGACTCCAGAAGCCTCTGCTACACTCAGCCACACTCTATAGCTAGAAGTCATGGGGACTTCTCTTTTTTGTCCTGGAACCCTGGGCTGGGGAAGTTGGTGTGGGGCTGGGACCCCTCACTGCTCGGGGGTGACCTCAACAGCTGAGATATCCTTCCTGATTTTTATCCAACACGTGTGGGTGTGGGAACAGGTTTTCTGCATCTCTGCTTCTACCAGTCTCCATGTGGCTTCTTTAAATCCCTAGCTGTAGGACTTCCATTCAGCTAGATTGCAGGCGGCTCTGAAGGATGACTGTTCTGTAGTTTGTTGTAGTTTTTATGAGGTTGTGGAAGCGTTCAAATACTGCGTTCACCTATGCTGTCCCCTTGACCAAAAGTCCTGAAGAAATTTTTAAAATGCATATCACGAATGTGAGAGGTAAAGGAAGATTCTCTGTCAACCTCTCTGATTAGAAGAGAGATGACGCCCCTAGCATACTTACAGTCTAGGATGAAGCTTTCTTATTTGCATAGTTTATGCTAATGTGGATCGAGGAAGGGAAAAGTTGTAACTAATAAGTAGCTAAGTCAACTAATTGGTAACATAAAACCCAAATAGAGTATCTGAGAACTACTAGCCTGGGGTGCAAGAAAGCTGTGCTCTTACAGGTGTGGTACAGGTAAACTTTAGAGAGCTGGGCAACCACATACCCTCCAGCCTTTTAAAAACAGGAAACTCTGTCACATACTACAACATGGACGAACCTTAAGAACATTATATTAAGTGAAATAAGCAAATCACAAAAAGACAAATACTGTGTGATTTCCTTCTGTGAGGTATGTAAAGCAGTCAAATTCATATAAACAGGAAGGAGAGTGGTGTTGCCAAGGGCTGGGAAGAGGGACAGAGGAAGAGTGGCTGTTTAGTGTATGTATGGTGCCAGACCTGTGTTTCCGCTACAGATAAATTCTAGAGATCTGTTTCGCAACCATGGGAATATACTTAACACCACTGAACATGTACTTAAAGCAGTTAAGATGGTAATTAAGAAAGAAAAAGAAAGAAGTGGGGGGTGGGGACTGGAATCAGAAAACTAAGCCAGTGGTTTGGGGTCTTCTAATAAAATTTAATATTATTTGGAGGTGAAGGACATTGCTAAATAATTCAAGGCCAAATTCTCCCAGGGTATTAAATTACTCTTTATAAAAGGGCTTATAACTTTTTACTTTTTACTTAAATTTATGAACTGTGGCTCTGGGACAATGGGACCACGACTCAGGACTCCAGTTCTCAATCCAAGCTGAGTTGTTAGCCCGGCTGTGTGATTTAGGTGGCCACTCGACCTCCCCTTGACCTAAGGATAGCCACCCCTCCCACTTTCAGAACCTGTTTCTGCAGGGATAGGAGCACACCAGTCCACAGAGTTGTGCCCATCCAACAGAGCACTTTTCAGTGTTTACATTTTATTCAGTGGTAGCCATTTAAAGTATATTTTTATATTACTAAATTAGCAATATAATTTAGGAATTATAATTTATTTTGCTAAAGGATGGATATGTATATACTAATTCCTACCATAAATTGAGCCTTTATTAAATGCCTTGCACTCTGCTTAGCACTCTGCATATTCAATGTCCACAACTGGAGTTGGGCCGGGAGTATTAAGTAACTTTTCCAATCACACAGCTCGTGGGCTACAGACTTAGGACACTGAACTCAATTTTTCTGCCTGCAAAGGCCATGGTATAAAGCCTAAGCTAAAGTGGAGCAGAATATAGAACTTGCATAAAATATAAGCATTCTAAGAAAGTTTGTAGAAAAGTCCGAGAAATCGAACAGAATGGGTCTTTTATAAATTCACTTCTCTCATTCTCTCCATCCTGGCGGAACCACCAACCTGGCTCCTCTCAACATGCCACTCCCCAATCCCACCACCTCTGTCGTGCTGCTGAGCAGCACGACAGTTTGCATGTACTGACTCAGTACAGAATTTAATTCAGTTGCTACATTGAATCCACGAGGAGGTTTAATCCTGAGTCTCAAAATTCTTAATATACTGTCAGAGAAGAGCTTGTGCTCCAATAGGAACAAATTATTCCTATGTGCTCGCAGTGCTAAATGCAAATGATTTGAAGAGAAGTTATCGAAAATATGTAAACTGTTTCAAGTCAGACAAGCAAATAAAACACATGTTGTTTTGTGATTTGCCAATTTGGTTCTTTTTCTTAAGGTAGCCAGGCAAAGAACACAAACGCACACCAGCTGGCCGAATTAAGTTTATTCATAAGTAAATATTTAGTGGTCTGATTCTGGCCCACTTGATGCACTCTGTTCCAAGAAGATAAGAAAAATAAGTGTTCCTTGAAATAGAAAATGTGCATAAAATGATAATGGCTTTTAAAGATTAGTTTAAATTGATCTGTGGCTGGAGCTATTAAAGGGTTATTAATATTAAAGGAACGTTATTTTTGCCCTTATGTTTAGAGTATTTTTCACTGCCTAATTAAAATATCTGGCTTCTATGGACTTGGGTTTAAATACATTATGGCTTAAAATAAATTATAAATTTGTAATGGCATATTAACATACGTTAATAGAAACCCAAAGGCCAAACTCCAGTCCTAAGTGTCAGTTTTGCCTACTCGAGGCTTGCATCCACGTGGCTGACAGACTAGAGAAAACATAACATCTGTGCTGAACACCCTTCAGTTCAACTACGGGTTCCTAGCTTAAGGGGGTCTCCCCGCTGCTCAATAATTACAGCCTCTCCTATCTCCTAGTCGACTATTTCATATCTTCTTGTCCCTCAGACCTCTAACACCACCTCCCCCAGGTTCACTCTCAGCTGGTGACCTTGACCTTTTTGCCTATTTCTCCAACAAAACACAATCAGGAAATCTACCACGAGCTGGCACCTCCACACCTACCCACACACCAGCATCATGCTCCTATAGTGGGTCTTCCCCACCCTTTTTTCTGCGTGATCTGTCCTAGCACCTACTACTTGGGCACTAGATCCGACCCCTTCCACCAACGCAAGGACATTGCTTCATCAATTTCCCCCTATTCCTCCTGCATCATGTTTTTCCCTATTTACTGAATCATTCCCATAAGCACACGAACATGCTATTAATTTCCCCATCATAAAAGAAAATAAAACTCTCCTAACCTCACTTCCCCCTCCAGCTAATGTATTCTCTGCTTCTCTTTATAGTAAAACTCATGGAGTGTTGTACAGTCTCCAGTTCTCTCTTAACCACTCTAATCAGTCTTTGTCCCCACCACTCTATCAAGGTCACCAAAACCCCACAGGATATTACAGCCAATGGTCAAACATCCTCCTTGGCTTATGAACTACCTCTGACGCAGACAGTCCCTCCTGTGCACCACCCCCTTCAAACACTCTCTGCTCTAGGCTTCCCGACCTTCACACTCCCCTAGTTTCTTCCTGCTTCGCTGACTCTTCCTTCCCAGTTTCCTTTACAGGCCTTTCCTCACCTCCCTGACCACCTACACTGGAGTGCGCCAGGGTTCAATTCTCAGACCTCCTTTCTCCTCTAGCTTTATCTTCTCCATTGGCCACAGCATCCAAACCAAATTGGTATCTCCAGCCTCTCCTCTCACCTCCAGGCTTATCCATCTAAATCCCCGCTCAACATTTCAGTTCCGATGTGTTCAAGGCCTATCACGGGTAATAAGCCCAAAACCTAACACTTGACCTCCGCTCCCCAAACCTCTTTAATCCAAATTTTCTCCACCTAAGCAAATGGTAGCTTCATCCTTCCTGTTGCTCAGGCCAGAAACCTTGGAGCTAGTCTTGTCTCCGTTCCTTTTCTCACATCCCACCTCCTCTCCCCAGGCAAATCCTATCACCTCTACCTTCAGATTATATCCAAAATCAGATCACTTTTCATTCCTCAGCTAAAATATCACTCTTATGAAGGAACGAAGAGATAATGAAATATTTCAGAAAGATTTAGAATATCTGTATAGAATATTTCTGGTAGAAAAGACAGGAAGCTGATGACAATATTGCTTCTAGAAGGAAAATTGAGGAATTAGGGAACAAGAAAGAGAGGGAGACTTACTTCTCACTCATCCCCTTGTGCCTTGTGAAGTTCTGTGCCATATGCATTAAATGCCTTCTGAAAATAAGCAAAATAATTTAAGAATGACGATGACATCCATGCGCCCTGTCTGGCCTGCCACTGAGAGGCCCTCAAAGGTGACACACTGCAGTCAGAAGAGCTCCAGGTCCCTGCACAGCTCCATCAAGGTGACAGTCATTCAAGCTTTCTCAGAGCCTCAGTTTCACCATCTGCAAAATTAAGATAATAGTTAGAGCTCGCCTTCATTTATGGAGGGGGAATCTGCTGTGAGATGGCACATTCTAAGTGCGAAACATGATACATACCTAAGTTTTCATCGTCCTTTGGGAAGAAGCCAAGTTTGGTGGACAAGAAAGGGAGCCAGCAGGCTGAGCTGCGCGACACGAAATGGGGCCAGAATAGTGATAGTAACGGCCTCCATATATCATAATAAGTGCTTGGAAGCAAGAAAATCTGTTTCTTGGTCTTAAACAACTTTAAATTTAATGAGTATAATCAAGATTATCATTTGCATTATTACAGCCAGGCTGTTCTCTGCTCTTGTGATGATTATGCAAATTTTAATCATCTTCCCCTAGATTGTTCTTTTATTCTCATAATATACAGACTAGCTGAAATCTAAAGAACTGGATAGATTTGCAACTCATAGATATGCTGGAATCAAATAATAGTGATTTTTCAAAGTTACATAATAGACTGATCTAAATTTTAAAATACTAAAGTTGTCAATTGGATTCTAAATGAAGCCCTGCCTTGAGACACAATAATAATTGTACATATTAAAATTCATGAAAACGTGCAAAATAACTTGATTTAATAGCTGTAGGTGAGAGGATAAAAACAATGTGTAATGTGTGGAATTAATTTTTAAGCCACACATTGAGTAGTCAATGAAATAAAATAAAATGACATTTTCTGAGAAAAGACAACCATATTTGTTTTTATAGGCCAGTTTCCCTAAATAGCATAGTATCAAAAACAAAAAACAAAAAAACTAAGCACGCAGGGCATGCATGCATATGCATTTCAGGATCATTTGGAATCTGTTACTCTTATTTGTTAGTTATTTTACACCATGTAATGTAATGGAGGAATGCTGTATCCTAAAGTGTTTAAAACACCTATGGAAGGTTCACTGTTTGGGAAAAACTTTTTTAAAGCTTTATTTCCTCTTTTTTTTTTCTTTTCTTCTCATTCATTCCCTCCTCTTTCATCTTGGTATTTGTAGGAGAGGTAATATTCCTCCTCCTCCAAATCATATCCTTCCAAAGAAAAGAAAACAAAGTTCCAAGCTTATCTATATCTAATCCATCAGAATGCCACTTCCTGTCCCCCTCCTCCCTCCCAGTTACCTCTTGGTTTCAAATGGAACAGGAGGAGGAAACAGAAAATTGTCCTGGCCGACACTCCCTGCATTCACCTGAGACCTGCAGTTTAGGCCTGTAGTTTTCCGAAGCTGCAGGGTGAGTTCTCATCCCACCCACAGGGCCTCGGGAGAGGTACCGCGTGAAAGGACAGGATTATCACTCCTAAAAATTAGAAAAGAGAGCAATCTTCCTTTTATCATTTCCCTACTTCTCTTTTCTCACTTCCCCTTTCTCTCCCCTCATCATCTTTCCCTCCTTCTCCACTCTAGTGGTTTTTTCAGCTGTGAACACACCACACAAGCCAAGGTACTAAGAGTAGAGGGTCTGAAAATGTGAAAAGAAAACAAACTCAGGGCCAAATTGCAGGAAGATGTTATACTGCGGACTTACTAAACACTTTGTGTTTTCATATTTGCCCAAAGTCTTCAAGCTTCAGTCATTAGTCTTCCACTTCCTAATGTAAGAAAATAAATGCTGACTCGTGTCATTTGCCCCAGATGCCACCGGAAATGGCATCGTCTCCCCTGACGCTAGCTCACAAATGTGACAGCACCCAGAGGTGAATGTATCTGCCTTGTAGCCAGGCTCTGGGCTCCCTCCTCAACCTGGTACTCTGACCTACAGCCGAGAAAGGAGTCTCTAGGAAAGAGATGTAGACTCAACGGAGAGGTACATTTTTAAATCACCGGTTACTTTAACGAGTAAGTACTTTTCAGTTTTCCCATTTTATTTTAAGCATTAATTTTGCATTTCTCACCAGACTTTCTTGGCATTCTCATTTCTTGGGTGCTCTCTTTAGGACGGAATCACCATCCTAGCCCACTCCATGCCAGCCCCACCTAACTGAACAGCCCTAAAGAGACAGCTGTTATTTCATAATGAGAAGGACTGATAAACTACTGAACCTCTAAACATGTTCAGGGAGAGGAAATGGTAGTCTGTGAACAAGAAAGGATGTGAAGCATCTGTCGTTTGTGCAGTCTTGTATGTTGCGGTTGACCACAAAGGCTTGGCATCATTTTGACTCCCAGCTCTGCTTTTTATAAAATGGATGACCTCGGGCAGATGACTCGATCTGTCAAACTTCATTTGCAAATGTGTAAAATGGAGAGAAAAAAGTACCAATTTCACAGAGTTCTTGGGGGGAATAAATAGGTAAGCAGGTAAAATGGGTACCATAAGCAGTAGGTACCAACTAATGTTACTAAATAACAAGTTAAATTAGTGTTACCAAATAATGAGTTATATACTTCATTTACTAGAAAGCTCCCTTAATTACTAAACCTCATCCCCTGAAAATACTGAGATGGTTCAGAAGAACAATAATTAACATTTGTAAAATTTATGGAGCATTTTCTTTGATTTCCACAGTTCTCCCTAAGGTAGGCAGTGCCGGGCTGTTGACTTATTTTTGTTCCTGAGGGATTGCGGAGAAGCGGTGCAGGACGCAGCAAGAGAGCAGCTCATAGGTCCACACTGAGAGCGGAAGGGAAGAAACAGGACTTGGGGAAAGTCTAGTGCCGTCGTGCGTTATTTCCCCACCATGGACTCTTGTTCTGTCAGCTTCCTCTCTTCCTGGACCTTGTCCGTCCTCCTGTGCCCAGTCCTAGGGCTTGAAAACTGGGGGACATCCTCAGTCCCGCTGCCATCACACACAGCATTGGGAACCCAAATCTTCCAGATTATTCTAAGAAATAGTACAGGTAGGGAACAAGGCAGAGACTGGCTCTTCGATACTGCATCATTAATAGTAACAACAACAATAAAATAATATCCATTTTACAAGCTCTTTTTTAAAAAATTATATTTTATTGATTATGCTATTACAATTGTCCTGATTTTCCCCCTTTGACCCCCTCCGCCCAGCACCCCCAACTCCCTCAGGCACTCCCCCCACCATTGTCCATGTCCATGAGTCATGCATAAAAGCTCTTTGGCTATTCCATTTCCTATGTTGTACTTTACATCCCCGTGGCTATTCTGTAACTACTTATTTGTTCGTCTTAATCCCCTCACCTCTTCACCCACTCCCCCACACCCCCTCCCACCTGGCAACCATCAAAATGCTTTCCGTATTCATGATTCTCTCTTCTTTTTTTTTTTTTTTAGATTTATTTTATTTTATTTTTAAACAGAGAGTAAGGGAGAGATAAAGAGAGGGAAAGAAACATCAATGTGTGGCCTCCCCTCGAACACCCCCCACTGGGGACATGCCTGCAACCCAGGCATGCACCCTGACTTGGGAATCAAACCAGTGACCCCCTGGTTCGCAGGCCGATGCTCAACCCACTGAGCCACACCAACCAGGACTGTCTCTGTTCTTGTTTGTACAAGCTCTTTTGTGTAATCTCCTTAAAGGAGCATACAGATCATCTCTCCCATTTAAAGGATGAAAACAGAGGTGAAGCGAATTCCGGAGGTGGCAGAGACAGCACCCTACTGACTCAGCCTAATGTTCACTGGTTAAATGGGCTTTTGCGCCCATCCCTGGAGACAGAATTTCAGGATCCAACCTGTTCATCAGCTGGTAGCAACTTAGTCATTATTAGCTGCCCATTACCCTCCTTTTCAACCATGGGAACCTTTTATGTAGCCATTGATCAGAATCTAGAGTAACTGGCATAAGTATAAAAATATAGCTTTAGTACAGTAACTGAGTTTTCCATTGACACATTAATAGAAATTAGCTATCAGAGTGATAAAAACAGTTGTAAGTTGACTTCATACCTGCTCTGTTTTCTCATGGAAAAATTTAAAGCTGTGCACAAAACGTTGCTTTGCTTTGTTTTGTTTTCCAACAGATAATAAAATGAAAAACTACATGCGAATATCTTTCTCAGATAAGACTATTTTTTTTATTTCAACAAATATTTATAGCCGAGGTTAAAAGCTCAGGCTCTGGAGCCATATTTCCTCCTAAAGAAACAAAACAAAATGTTAAGCTTACCTAATCAATCAGAAGATTCACAGTCAGCGAAAGACCAGTTCTGCCTTTTACTAGCCGCACAGCTTTGGGCTATTTGCATAACCTCCCCAAGCCTCAGTTTACTTATCCATGTCAGGAAGATACTAATCGTTGCTACCTTATTAGTTTGTGAGAATAACAGAGGCCTGACAACGAGTAAATGCTCACTGAATGCTAACTCTGATGGTAAAACGCTGGCCTGTGAGGGGTACAAGGACGAGTGAAACCCACTTGAGCCGTCCAAGGCTGGGATAGACTGGGACAGACAGACAAATGGGCATTTAATCATACTACAAAATGGAAGCAGATGCTTAATACAGGCATTGGTCAGGCGACCAAGAGATCTTTCTGTCTGGGAAAACAGGGAAGGCTCACAGACAGAATTGCATTTGAAACTAGGTCTTAAAGAGCAAGCAGAGGCCTGGCTGGTGTGGCTCAGTGGATTGAGTGCCAGCCTGCGAACCAAAGGGTCACTGGTTCTATCCCCAGTCAGGGCACATGCCTGCGGTTGCAGGCCAGATCCCCAGCAGGGGGGCGCACCAGAGGCAACCACGCATTGATGTTTCCCTCTCTCCCTGCCCCTATCTCTAATAAATAAAATATTTTTTAAAAGAATGAGCAGAATTTCAGTAAAGGAATGGGTTAGGGAACATTTAATGCTGAGTTGCAGAGCAAATATGAAGAGGTGAGAAAAAGCTCTCAGAGTATACACAAGCTGTCATTCACCTTTGTAATTCGGCTTTGGGGAGCTGCACAGAAGGAAGGTTAAAAAACAAAGTTTATAACCGCAAATTGTTAGAGTTATGCTAGCATTTCAAAGAAAGTGAAGATACAAAATTTGAAAACACAGATAAAATAAAAATGCCAATTTAGAAAGTATTTCAAATTAAGACACTTTCTTAAGGATTGAGAGTAATTTATAGAAAGAAAAAAATTAACCATAGAAATCTAAAACAGAGGTGGAATTGTTCGCTAAGCTGAGCTCCCCAAAATACAATTACACCATCCTCCTCCCCAAAACATATTTTCAGGAATTATGTCTTATTTTTTATTGCCAAGAAATGGTTGAACTGTACTATATCCAGGCTATGCTTGTCTATCATTTTGATGTGTTTGGAATTGCGGAAACAACCACAGTCATGAAAAATAAAAATGACGTGATTCAAGCAGTTCAGAAGCAGAATTTATTTCCACCTACTTATCTCCAACGTTTCGAGTGTAAATTATACAGCAGGCTCTTCAAAAATGTACAAGAAAACGCAGCCTTCTTTCCCACTGAGAGTCAATATTTACCTTTAGGAAGAGGTTCAAAGGCCACAAGAGAATTATCCTAGGAATTCAGCCACAGTTTGTTGGGAGGATAAATGGGCATCTCGAGAATTTAGAAGTGATAAGAGGCCTGCATAGACTAGTTTACTCCCTGCCCTTCCCCTCCCCACCACCTTGGAACTTTGTTGTACTTAACCTGAATGTCTGGAACTTAGGAGACAAGTTTGGGCTAGCTAGATTTATTGAGCACTTAAAAATGTGGCAGACCTCGTGCTAATTTAACCCTCACTTCTTGAGAAATCCCTGGTGTAATTCCTAATTTTTTTGATGAGGAATCTGAAGTGCAGAGGGATTACTTAACCTGCCTGGTGTCTCAGGGCTAGTGAATAGTGGAGCAGGATATAAACCCAGGGGGCTGACCCCAGGGCCCACCCTCTCAGCCACTGTGCTTTATTGCCTCAATTCAGAGTCATCTGCATACAAATGGTAATTGATAAGGGGACCATATAATTTATTTGCATCCAAACTGGGATTTTGGAGCGGGTGGGGGTTGGGGTGGGGTGGGGAGGGGAGCTATGAATTATGCTGGGAAAACAGGGGTAAACTAGAACTGTTTGGGACAAACAGGGACTTGTGACCACAGTATTGACAGATGCTGGGCGAGTGGGTGAAATTACCGACAGAAAGAATGTTGAAGGAAAGAAGAAAGGAGTGGATTAGCAGGCCTTGAGAAAGACCAACATTTGGGGAGTTGCTGGAGAAAGAGAAAGTCACGAAGGGTACTGGGGAAGGTGAGAGGGGAGAGGTGGGCTTCAGACTCTCCAGTAGTTTTTCAGAGGGGAGTGCCCACCAGTGTCCCAACTCCCAGAGCTGGGGGTGCTACAGGTTCGACCTGGACCTAGAAATGGCCATTGAAAAGAGCGGCAAGGAAGTCACTGGTGATTTACTGACAAACATTTCTTCAGTTTGATGGAGCTGGAAGCCAAATAAAAGTTAAAAAAAACAAAAACAAAAAAGTAGGAGGTGAGGATCCAGACACAGCCAGTGCAAACAACTCTTTTTAAGAAGTGGCCTTGAAGGGGAGGCCAAAGATAGGACTGTCCTGGAGGTGGAGTCCAAGAAGTTTCCTTTTTTCTTGGAGAAATAAACTAGAATGTATTTAATGCTTACGCAAGAAGCCAGCCTGAGGAGACTGAAGAAGAAGTGGAATGCATAATTATCCCCTCGCCACTGGGACCTCCTGGAGCAAAGTGTCTGAGGCACTGGAGGACGACGAGCTACCTGAGCTGAGGATTACCTTTACGTCTGAGGAGGTACAGCTCTGCCTCTGTGGGAGGGAGGAAAGGGGGTCTTCGGGTTTGAAAGTTTGAGGGAGGGAACTAAGCGAGGAGCTTGCTGCCTCTAGACTCCGGTTTTCTCTCAGGTCCCAGCAGGAAGCGGTTCCAGTAGCAGAGGTTTAAAGGTGCCGAATGCATGGCAGGCCCTGCACTAAGCCCCTGATAGACTTTGACGTGGTCCCTTTTTATCTTCTCTGTTAGGCAGTGAGGTCAGTGATGAAACCCCTGTGTGAAGCCAAAGAGAACTGGCTGCAAATGTTGGGCAGCGAACCCGTGAGCGCACAGCTGTTCAGGGCCAGAGTTCAAGTCTGACTTCAGCATTTCCTGGAAGTGAAAGCCGGGTCACTGCCTTCCAATATCTTTCATTCATGTTAGAGAGTAATAGGAAGGAGGTTAACAAATGTACTTCAGTTAATGGTTTGAGACCATAATGTGGAAGTTTGTCATAACCACTACATGACCGACGTCATGTTGTTTACGTGAATGGATTTTTCACTTTAAGAAATCCTTTTGTTAAAAAGGTTTTTGGGTGTTTTTTTTTTTAAGTGGGGCTATTCAATTAAAGGCTCCGTAGTTTATCTTTTGCTTTTATAGGAGAAGTTACTTGCCTACTAGGTATTATGAACCCCACTTCATTTATAAAGAATATCTACTGCATTTCTGTAGTCCACTGAAAAATTTTTTTAGTTTTTATTTACTGACTTGAGAGAGAGAGAGGAAGGAAAAGAGAGCAAGAAAAACATCAATATGTTGTTCCTCTTATTCATGTATTTGTTGGTTGATTCTTGCATATGCCCTGACGGGGGATAGAACCCACAGCTTTAGTGTCATAGTGGGACAACTCTTTAACCAACTGAAATTTTTATATTAGGCTATCATTGTGGGAAAAATATACTACCTTAAGGATTTTAGACTTTCAAAGTGTGTGAAATTCCTCTGTTGATTTTTTTATTGAAAAGAGCCACAAATTTAAGGTTGTGGCCTGGTAGAGGTGGAACAGGTATAGATGGAATGGGTGCTCAGAGATGCCTGCCTCCACAAGAGAAACTTGTAGTTACTGGGGCCCAGTTTGAAGATCACTATCGCCATTTCAGTTTTCCATTTATGCCACAGATATCTGAGATTTTAGATTATGTTTAGAATTAACTGAACCTCCAAGTTAGAAATTTGGGCCCTACGGTAGGGTGGAGTTGGGTAATTTACGGTTGGGGTAGAGGAACTATGATGGTTTTTTGAGGGCTGAGTCAGATTTGCATAGCAACAGCTGCCACAACCCGAGGTAGACACCGGTAATCTCTAAATTTTTCCTGAATTACTTACTCGGCTGCAGATCTGAGGCCTATTTTAGAGGCAAGGTTATTGAGGGTAGGGGTTTGGAATTGGTCTTTCCAATGGCTTTTTGAAAATAATTTTTCGGTTGCATTATTTAACATAGTATCTCACAGTACTTTTATGGATTTTAAAAATTTGTTCTTAAAACCACTTTTTAAAATAGTAGACCTGAATTCTCCCCATTTTCTAGTTATGTAGAGGAATGAATATTAACTGACTTGTCCCAAATCAACCTCCAATCCACAGGCCATTCATTAAGCTTTCCCAAAAAGGCGTTAAGAATTGTTTGCTTTTTTTTTTTGAAAATTTTATGTGACATGCAATTTTATTTCTGACAAGTTTAGATTTCACTAAGAAAACTAAGGAATGCCAGCACATACCTAAGTTGTAGAGTTAAGTTCATGAAAAATATTTTCTTATTTGTACCATCTATTCCATAAAATTTAAGGGGATCTTGGAAAGTTCAAAGCATTGATTTGATCACCAAAAATGAAGTTCGAAGGAGATGATTTATACTCCCAATATAATATTGCATTAAGATGGTTAGTCGTATGCAAGAAACTTTTAAGCCAGTTACAAGCATTTCCTACAACTAATCAATTGAAACAACATCCTAATTGTTAGTGATTACCTCTGTGATTTAAGACTTCTCTGCAGGACCTCTGGAGCTACTGCGCTATTTAATGTGTCACTCTTCCTGTAACTAAACATCAATAAGAAAAGAAAAAATTAGCCTAATTACCACAACACATTGATTTATGGAAAACAAATGCTATGTGTTTGTTTTGTGATAGTTATAAAGCAGTACTCAATGATTTATAAGTTATGGCTTATGAAGCTATTAAAAAATTAATTATCCCCAAACAGAAATCTAAGCAAGATGCTTGAAAGTAATTTATTATAGTAGCAGCCATTATTAATGCATATTTCTGTCAGAGCTTTATCCAAAAGCCAAATTTTACTTTGAAAACAGAAAAACATACCACTACCTCTAGTTATGACTCGAGGAATCATCACAAAACTCTTTAAACACTGGTTTTCATTCAGCGTTGGCATCCCAGGCTGCAGTGACTGTCCCGTACTCCTTCCCTCCCTCTCGCCCTTGGCCTTTCCCGCGGGCTGCGGACCTTCATTTCTGTATCTCAGCTCTAACTGCTAACTCCTTTGACGGTTCTCATGTCCTTTTCCATATCCCTCCTCTTGAGAGAGTAGGCTGCACTTTTATACCTACCCCTTCCACCTAGCACAGCGCCTGGCTCTTGGTGATCCTTACGGAATGAATGAATGAACAAACGGACAAGGCAGTCTATCCATAAAACAGCTACCAAAACTGATCAGTGAGTTAGCAAATTTGAAGCAAGGAAAGGAGCTAAAAAGACCACTAATCTGATTTCAAATCCCTGTTTGTTTCAGGTGGGGTTTTTTTTGTTTTGTTTTTTTAATAAAAAGAGCTTTGAAAACACTTAGAAGTAATTGACAGTTTTTTAAGATGAGAAAAGATTTAGCTCTCCAAATTATTCTTGGCTCACACCCCCCCCCCAAAAAAAAATCCCTTCTTTTTTTTTTTTTTTTTTTAAGTTGGTTTTGTTTTTAATGTTTGACATCTTAGCTTAAAGGATTCTTTCCCACAACAATAGTCCTGGGGATGTCTGACTTGTTAATCCTGTTACAGTTGTGACCTTCTCTATCAAGAATGTCATGAGCTTCTCAACTGGAAGGCTTCTTCTCAGTCATTGCCCGTTCCCTTCTTTTCTACAGTCCTATCTACATGTTTCACTACAGAAGAGCAATAAATTCTTAGGTGAACATTTCTGCCTGATTTTGACTCTGAACCCTTGGAGCAGCATCTGGGGGGGTCCATTTCACTGGCCAGGATACAGGGCTGCCCAGGAGTCTTTAGAATTTTGTTTTGCTTCTTCTAAAATCCAGATTTTTAACATTTGCATGTCTTTTGCTTGAGGTTATGGAATGGGATGAAAAAAATGTACCCTTATTTACAAACACCCCCGCCTACTTCTACCCTCACTAACCCCCCACTACACACACACACAGCCTAGCACACAGGGACCCCCTCCCCTGAGCAGGCAGAGTAAATGGTCGCCTGCCTACTCACGGAGGCCCCCCAGAAGACCCGCATCCTGGCTCACCCCTCTGACCTGCACCACGCTTAGAGTTCAGACTAGCCCGCAGGGGGTTCTAGTCTAAAGGAGGTTTCTACAGAGACAGATTTGAGAGTCAGCAGTTTTAAATCTTTGCTCCATCACATCAATATTCTTCCCTATAAAAGGTAAACAATAAGAATTATCCTGTAAATAGGATAACATTTGTTAAGCACCTAGTATCCAGTAACCGTTAAATAAGCAACGATTTTGTTTTACTCAAAATCTTTCAGTTCCACCATGTCGCTTGATCTTCGCAGCACCCTGCCAGACAAGCAGCGGAAACACTGCTCTCTCCCTTATCCAGACGGTTAGCGTCGTGTTCTGAAACTCGCTCGGTAATAATAGTGGCTCTTACCCATGCTTATTACTTGTCAGGCATTGTTCTAAACATTATGTTTAATCCTCACATCAAATTTATGAAGTGGTTACTCTAAGTCCCAGTCTACAGATGAAGGAAATTAAGTCAGGGAAAGGCTAAATAACTTGCCCGAGGACTAAGACTAGCAAATGGAAGAGCAGGGATTGAAACCTAGAGAGTTTGGCCCCAAGAACAGTGATCTTCACCAGTATCCTTGGGTGCCTCCACTTCCCACTGAATTTTGACTCATCTGTGAGTCCAGGTCTAAGGCTCTTCACACCCAGAGAAAGAATCCATTCGACCACTTAAGCAAACTGGCACTGAAGGGGCCCTGACTGGTGTGTGGCTCCGTGGATTAGGCGTCATCCTGCAAACCAAAAGGTCTCTGGTGTGATTCTCAGGCAGGGCACATGCCTGAGTCGTGGGCCAATTCCCCCAGTTTGGGGCAGGCAAGAGGCAACTGATCGATGTTTCTCTTTCTCCCTCACTTCCCTCTCTCTAAAAAATGAATTAATAAAATCTTTTTAAAAACAGCACTGAAAGAGACAGCAGTAGGTTATCAGACCTGCCAGCCTAGGGGAGAGAACTCTAATGGCAGGGGCTGTTGATGTTCAGTACCCTAGGGGACTAGGCACAGACTATGACCAGAGTGCCAGCCCAAAGAGGGCTAACAGAGCTGGGTGGCATGGGAGCCCTGGAAACACGGGGAAGAGGTCTGCCCCAGCACTTCGCACTTTGGAGACTTCGGTCTGGGGATAGAAACACTGTTCTCAAAGACACCTGAAAGCCCACAGCACTTGTTCATTCTGTTTTCATGGCACTTGGCACTCTCCACTTTGCGTTACAGTTGTCACTGATTATTTCTAATCTGCTCATGAAGGCAAAGACCAAGTTTTACTCATTTTATATCCCCCATGTGGTACATTTAGTAGGAGTTAGTGAGTTGGATGAATAAAGGATTGTAAACAAATGGGATTTGGAGTTTACTTTAATTAAGGTTTACTTTGTTGAACCACAGCAAGCTAAATCCTATTTTTAAGGGTTTTTTGTTTTGCTGTGTTGTGTTTTTTAAATTTGTGCCCTGACCAGGAATCGAACCCGAGATCTTTTGGTTTGCAGGACGATGCCGAACCAACTGAGCCACACCAGTCAGGGTGCATTTTTTAATTTTTTTAAATGGAGGTTCTTTGGGGGGAAATTAGGCCAACATTTTCTGTTGTCTTAGGGCAACTCATATTCTATCAGTTTTTGTGGTTTTACTTCTGTATTTGTACCCATTTAAAACCACAAATAATATAGCTTTTAAAAACTGACTGTGTCGTTGAATAATAGTTGTCCACCCACACCTATTAAAATGTTGGCTAATGCATAAAAGCCTACAGAGATCAAGCCATCGTGGATTTTAACAGCTTCTGTGTAAGTGTGCACAGTGGATGCCGTCTTCCTCCCCATGTCAGGTCTGTTAGTAGTACTGAAGTGAGTTTCTGCCTTTTATTCATCAGTAGATATGGTTGTAAATGCCAGCTTGAAATAAGCTTCGCCGTCACCTGAAGTTTTGAAGATGAGTTTCACAACTCAACATTCTACTCAATATGCTAGGGAGGAAGAACTTTTCCTCTGCCTCTTAGGTTCCGTTTCTGGGGCCCTGTGATTAAACTAACAAAAGACGGGTGAGCCGGAGAAAAGGCACATAATTTTTAATAATATTTAAGTGCGCTAGAGTTCATAGAAAAGAAATGAAACTCAAAGATTAACATTCATGAATTTATATACCATTTTAACAAAAGAAAAAGGGTTTGGGCTTCAAGGTACGAGAAATTGCAGGGAAGCAACTGGCAGCTATGTGGGGAAACTGATGGAAAATCTGGGCTAGTTTGTTGTGGCCTCTACATGCAAACTCATCTTGGTGTCAACCCCTCCCTGCCTTCTTCCTTGACTCCTCTTTGGTTGGGGAAGGGGAAACTTCTCAAAGAGGAATTTATACACTGCTTTCGGGCAGATGAGGGGAGTGCCGAGAACTCTTCCCGTGTCTGTTGATTATTAGTCGCCCTCAGCCCAAAATCATCCTTATACCAAAGTGGCATATTTGGGGGTGGCATATTCTGATCTCCTTCAAATGGAAAGCGAAGAGTCTTATAGCAGAAACATATGCGAATTATTTCCCATGTTACTTCTTTTGTATAAGACCTATTGGTACAGGTACTCCTACTTTATGTGGCTTTCCATTTGAATTCTTCTTACATTATTAAAGTAATATAAGGCTATCTAGAACATATTTACCAAAAAAAAAAGAGGAAAGCGATTCATCCATTATCCTACTATTAAAATCTCTGGTTTCGCATGTTTTCTTTCAGTGTTATCTATCCATATCTAGTTCATATAGCTTCTGTGATACAAGGCACATACATGGTCTGTAACTTCCTCATCTTAACATATCACAAGCATTCTCCTTGTTTTTGCTTACTCACACTGCTCATTGTTTAGCGGCTGCAAAGTTAGCCTGAGCATTCTCCAGTTATCAGACATCTGGGCTGCCTTCCCAATGGCCCTTTGCACCTCTGGTGGGGGAAGGCTGGCCTGGTTGGCCCCTCCTGGCTAGGTGGGACCTGGGCCTCCAAGAGCAGCCACGGGCGGTTCAGAGGTCAAGTCCCAGGCCTAAGCTAAGGCCAGGCCAAACAGGGCTTCTGACTCCAGGCTCCATTCTTGCTCTCTCTCCTGCCTCTCAGCCTTAAGGTGGTGGAGTTTCTGCCCTGAGGGTTTCCCAGGCCAAAACTTCATCCCTGGCCCTGGGTCCTAACTGCACAGGCGGCCGCCTGCCCAGGCTGCTCGTTCCTCCCAGCTGCTCTTTCCTTCTGTCCTAGCTATCTGCAGACCCGCCCACGTGCAAAGGAAGGAGCTAGGCCACCTGACCCGGGCATCATGGCCCACCTGCGGTCCTTCGAAGTGCGGCAGCTGCTCCACAACAAGTTCGTCGTCATCCTGGGAGACTCCGTCCAGAGGTCCGTGTACAAGGACCTGGTGCTCCTGCTGCAGAAGGATTGTCTGCTCACTTCCAGGCAGCTCAGGGTCAAGGGGGAGCTGAGCTTCGAACAGGACAAGCTGGTGAACGGAGGCCAGAAGGCCACCATGCACAACGGCACCAACTACCGTGAAGTCCGCGAGTTCTGCACCAACCACCATCTGGTGCGCTTTTACTTCCTCACGCGCGTGTACAGCGGCTACGTCCAGGCCATCTTGAAAGAACTGCAGTCCCACGAGCATACCCCAGACGTGGTCATCATTAACTCATGTCTCTGGGACATCTCCAGGTATGGGCAGGACTCCTTTAGCAGCTACCGGAAGAACCTGGAGAACCTGTTCAGTCACCTGGGCCAGGTGCTACCAGAGTCATGCCTCCTGGTGTGGAACACGGCCATGCCTGTGGGCGAGAAGATCACCGGGGGCTTCCTCCCGCCGGAGCAGTCGTCCTTGTCCTTGGGCCTGAAAAAAAAGGTGATTGAAGCCAACTTCTACAGCTTTGTCGAGGCACAGAAGCACAATTTCGATGTGTTGGACTTGCACTTCCACTTTCGCCATGCAGAAGGGCACCGGCAGGGAGACGGGGTACACTGGGACCAACGGGCACACCGACACCTCTCCCAGCTGCTGCTGGCCCACATGGCCGATGCCTGGGGTGTGGAGCTGCCCCGCCGCCAGCCCGTGGGCCAGTGGATCAGGGGTGGTCATGGTCAGGGGGTTGAGAGACAGTCCCGGACCAGCAGAAATCAGCAGGCCTCACCCCTGGCCCCCTCATTTCCTCCTCCCAGGCACCGCCCCCTGCTCCCTCTCCCAGCTCCCCACCTACCCCTGCCCCCACCCCTGCCCCCACAGCCTCTTCCCATCCCCTGTCACCCAACAATGAACCCCCGCTTTTACGGTCCCCAAGCCACCTATTTTTCCTCAGACCAGCCTTTCCAGTCAGGTCAGTTCTTCAACTTCCATTTCCATTCAGATGTCCCCTCATCTACCCAGACAGGATTTGACTCCGAGGCTGAATTCATGTTTAATCCCCAGCTTCCAAGGGTCCCCTTCCCCACACCCTATTATCAGCAGCCGGCCCCTGTGGTTCACAGGGGTTTTCCCCGGAATGTACCTCGTGGCCCCTATGGGCCCTGGAGACGGCAGCCCAAATCTTACAGGAGGCAGGCCCGGGCCCACCCCGAGCCAAGGCCTCATTAGGCAGACTCGGGCCTTTTTCCTCTCCATGGACATGGACTTGACAGATCATCTGACTCTGCCTAATAGGCTGATCTTACTAACATAAGCCGCCAACCCACACCTGGAAGTCGTTTGGTTCTCTGCTGTTACCGGGAATGGCAGGGAAGAGCAGTCTGACCCAACCTCGCCGGCTGCGGCCTTCCCCCCCCCAATCTGGGGGCGACCGGCCGTTGTCCCTGCCTCCCCACTTCCTAGTCTCTTTGTCTTTTTGTAAACAGAAAATGGAAATTAAAAAGTTGTTTCACAAAAGGAGTTGTGGGTTTTGTGTGTCATGCTATTTAACGGTGTTTCTCCTTTCCATTAAACAATTAGCGCTGTAAGAGCAAGGACAAATAAATAGTCATGGCATCTACTTGCTAAACTACTCAACGCAAGTGTGTCTAAAATAATTTGAAGGTTTCCATGAAATGGATTGGATAAATTTTTTTTTTAATTAATTTTTTGTGATCATGTTTTCCAGAGATTCTTAAAGAATCATTGTATTTCAGAACTGGGAAACTAAAGACGTGAAATTGAACTACCGTTTACAAACAAGGAAACTGAGGCCAGGAGAGGTGAGTGACTTTTTCCAGGTCACACAGAATATCAATCCTTTTACTGGCCTTTCCTAGTTTTTACTGGTTCCTAGTTTATATTAAGGTTCACACCACAGGACTAATTTATGGCAATATCAAACCAAGAAAGAATGTTTACCAAACATGGTCCTTCTATGAAAGTCCAGGCAGGAAAGCCCCTATAGCTCAATAATCAGAAGTTTAGTGATTAGGTGGACAATGAACTATATATGTAAACTAGAGTGGACAGCATGCTTGTGACTTTATGATTTTTTTTAATGGTTTTGAATTTTGGACTTGAAAAAATTAGAACAAAGTTGCTCTTAACAACAACTTGAGTCACCATTAAATAAAACTATGAGATGGAAGGGACCGCCCAGCATACAACTCTGACAATGGCAGTGGCCCCGTTTTGTAGGAACTTTAACATCATTCAGAGTGTTTAAATGCTAGGCTCTTTGTCACACCAGAGTATAGAAATGTTAATACTTAGAGAAGATAGTCAAAATAGTATTGTCTGAATAATGAGCTTTTTCATTGAATTGCTTTGACTAGCTTATAGTTCCTCAATTGGATCATTGCTAAATTTGAGGGTCAGGAAATAATATCCTGCAAAAATGAAGTCCATGAAATCGCAGGAAGTAGATGAGATCAGCTATCTACAGAAGAAATAACACAGCAGCTTTTACTCTACCAAAAAATCAAGATTCCTGGAAAATCAGGTCTTTGTCTTGTCTTCATGTCTCAAATCCTAGTACAATGTCTAGCTCTTAGTAAATACCAAATGTTTCCTGAATGAATTAGTGAATGAATGATGAGATGGCGTATAAATGTGTTCCTGATGAGAAGACAACCCTAGTCTCTAAGGAGATAGCATAAATGGACATTTAAGCCTTGCTATAGCACATTCGAAGGAATATTGCTGAAACAGCATTGTGATGACCTCCAAGGACTCTAGAAAGGTAGTAACTACAAATTGGAATTTGCCGGAATGTCCCGGCAAAGTCAGGAGAGAGGGGTACCTGTCCTGACCAATCTAAATGTTCTAACCCAGCATTCCCCAACCTTTTTGGCACCATGGATCAGTTTTGTGGAAGGTGGCAGGGAGTGATGGGGAGCGGGGCGGGAGGACAGGAGCCAGAGCTCAGGAGAGCTTTTCTTTCAGCCAGTCCCTAAGAGGCCGGAGTTGGGACCCGCGTTCTATTCCGTGAAGGAGATTGGTGCCCCAGGCCGTGCATCAGCCTTTCAGACGGGCTGGTAGCCTTCATTCTGGCTTTACAGTTCCCAAGCAAGACAAAGCTGCCTTTAGCTGCTAATCTGAGTAAAATGATGCATTTAAGGTTTATATCCCCATGAATAAACCAATAGGCAGGGGTTGTGGTTTATACCACTCTTGTGAGTTAGGTTAGTCTGTGTTATTCCTCCTTAATCTGATCACACCTGATGAACCATGGAGAAGGAGTTCTTAGATATACAGGATTGGGGACCAGGCACTGAATCAGTGAAGAATCCATTCTGTTATGGATTAAATTGCACCAATCACTTAATAGTCTTTTTTCTCAAACATGGGTAGGAGTGCAGGCAGACTCAGACAAAGACAATCTTTTCCCTAGCAGGTGTGTTAATTTCCTGTGACTGCTATAACAAATACTACAAACCTGGTGGCTTAAAATGACACATATTTATTCTCTTACGGTCCTGGAGCTCAAAAGTCCAACGTCCATAGCCCCAGAGCACAATCCCTACTCTTTCCTATTCCATCCTACACAATCTGGCTTCTACCTGCCTCTGAAATGTTATCTTGTTTTAAATTTTTTTTGATTGTGGTAAAATGCACATAACAAAATTCAACATCTTAACCATTTCTTAAGTACACGGTTCAGTGGCATTAAGCACATTCACATTGTCGTGCAACCGTCACTCTACTGAACGCTCTTCGTTGCTCTTCATGTTTTCAACTTTTTACGTTTAGTGCCTGGGGTGGCTAATGCCCCCCGGGCCTTTCCAGCCCCACTGAGGGTAAGAGGCTGAGCAGGTCAGTGTGTACTTGCATTTAATTTCATGCATATGCTGGTCCTCCGCCCTAGAGGTTTCTTTTCCAATTTCGGCTATTGTCACCTTGCTCTTTAAATCAAGAAACCTAGCTATGCAATCAAGCGATTGTCTGGTAAAAAGGGCCAAAATTATTTGATAGTTATGAGAGAAGTTATTGCTCTATTGTTAAGACTTAAAATGCAGGGTTCACGGAAATCTCCAGATTCAAGAAATGACAACACTCAAAGCTTTTTATACTTCACTCTTGTCTCAAGTTTTCCTGGAAAAAGGGAGGAGGGCGGGGAGTAAAATGAATGATTCTATTGACATTATCCAAGCAGCGTATATGTCTCAATATTCTATGATAAGGTAAACTGTTACACACCAAAGACTGAAACTTTAAAGCCGTAACTATATGTTTCCATAAGTACAGACCAAGCAAGGCTCAGCACTTGAAAACAAATGGAATCTTGCCTCCTGGCACGGCAGCAGGACCAGGCCCCTCCCCCTGGTCAGCCACTGAGCTCTTGCTTCCTGGGCCCTGGTACCACGTGACTCCAGAGGCGACATTCACGTTACATTCTGGAGTTGTACGCAGCAGCAGCAGCAGCAGCTCTGTCTCTCACGGCTTTATGTTCATGAGTTGTGCAAAGGTGAGTTGTTTTGAAAGCTTAGATCATTAAGACTCACGTCAGAGGAAAGATTTACTATTGTTTTAAACTATTGTTGTGTGTATCTATAAACTCCAGAAATAATATTCTCATTCCCGCAACTTTAAGAAAGCCTTCTATCACTGCATGCTTAATTTATAGATATATTTTTTCACAAGACTTGACCCATTAATCTTTAAAGGTACATTTTCTAAAACATGTGCCTTAAGCCATAATCCTTACTCCTGTATTCTATGGGCAAGGACACTTAAAAAAGGATTCACTCTGTAATTGCCCCGTATGGAAAATCATAATGAGTTTTCATGGATGAGAGACTAAAAAGTTATGTGTAAAATAAACTTGATTAAATGTGTTTAACCTAGCATTTCCCAGATTTATTTAACCACAGGCCATTTTCATGTGCACCATCTTTTAAGAAGATGTTTTGGGAAATGCAGCTGTTCTAGAGAATGCCAGATAAATAGCTGGGATAAGCGAAGAGGAAAAAAGTTTTGTTAGTGATGTTTTATATATGAAACTTTGTAAAAATGGGGCATTATGGGCTTTTCACAAAGATGGTGCCCAAAACAAAAAAGGAGACCCCTACCCATCCCAAGGCCAAAGCAAAGGCTTTGAAGGCAAAGAAAGCAGTGCTGAAAGGCATCCAGACCCACACAAAAAAGAAAGACATATGTCACCCACCTTTCGACAGCTCAAGACACTGTGACTCTGAAGGCAGCCTAAATATCCTCTGAAGAGTGTCCCAGGAGAAACAAACTTGACCTCTATGCCATTGTCAAGCTTCTCCAACAACTGAGTCAGCCACATAGAAGACAGAAGACAGCAGTACACTTGTGTTCGTTGTGGAGGTCAAGGTCAACAAGCACCAGATCAAACAGGCTGTGAAGAAGCTCTGCGACACTGGTGTGGCCAAGGTCAACACTGATCAGACCTGATGGAGAGAAGAAGGGGTATGTTCACCTGGTCCCGACTGTGATGCTTTGGACATAGCCAACAAAATGGGGATCATCTAAACTGAGTCCAATTGGCTAATTCTAAACATAAAAGGTTTACCCTGTAAAAAGAAATAATAAATAAATAAATAAAATAAGAACATTATAATAATCTGTGCCCAAATATGAGCTAATATTCACTAGGTAAACCTGGGACAAGGCTGAGTGGCTAGTTAACCAAAACGGGATGAAATGGATGACAAATGATTGCCCTCTTCCTCTAAGGTGGGGAAAGTTATGGGGCAGGTCCAGTCCAGCAGCAGAACATGGTGTTTGATACCTGGCAAAGAATATCCCAAGATACATCCCAGTGGAGCATAGTAACGGGAAGTAGAAAATAAACAGCATCCTGTAACCAAGCCGACGGTCATCAACACAGCACCTTCTGTCAACACTCTGCAACACTTGTTAGGAGCGGGAATACATTTCTATCATAGTGCCTGCCTTTCAAAGAATAAGAGCCTGGGTAGGGACTGCAGCGGCAGAGCCAGGCACTTCCACTGAAGAGCAGACACAGCTAGGCCATGGGGTCCGTGACAGCCAGTCTGAGCCCTGGGCTGGCTCCCTTCATCGTGCTGATTGCTACCTCTCAGACCCGGCTGGTACCTGGCTTTCGAGCTTGGCTTCTTATCTTCACTCCTCTCATGTCTACATAGCACGGACTAATTTCTGATGTTATATTTCATCTCAGTGTTCACCTCACACTGCCAGATTGATGTTTTTTTCCTGCTATCCACTCTTCCCGAGACTTCAGACCGCACCATGTCTGAAGGCAGTAGTTCTCAAACTTGGTCTGGAGTGCGTCAGAGTATCCTGGTGGGCTTGGTAATGCGCTATGGTTGTTTTCTCCCACCAGGGTTTCTGATGCAGTGGGTCCAGAGTGAGGCCCAGGAAGCTGCGTTTCTAATAAGTGACATCATTGGAAAATCACCAAAGAAACAAAAATGTGAAAAGAATCGTGTAATTCTATTCATGTAGCCATAACCTAAATTTAGAACCATTTTTACCATTTTGCCATATTCTCTTTATCTTTTTTCTGAAGTAAATTCATAATGTTTTATCCGTAAATATTTCGTATATAGGACATGAGGACATTTTCCAACATAAGCACGAGATAACTATCACATCTAACAAAACTTACAATAACTTGCTGGTATCATCTGACAATGACAATCCCATGCGCTGAATATTTGTGTCTGCCCCCCGCCACTACAAAGTCGAATGTTGAAACCCTACCCCATAATGTGACGGTATTAGGAGGAGGAGCTTTTGGGAGATAATTAGGATTAGATGAGGTCATGAGGGTGGAGTCCCCATGAATGGGATTAGAGCCCTTGAAGAATCACAAGGGAGCTTGCTTCTCCCACATGAGGATACAAAAACTTAGAAAAAGAGGGTCCTCATCAAAATCCAACCTTGTTAACACCCTGCTCTTGATGTCCAGCCTCCAAAGCTGCGAGAAATAAATTTCTGTTGTTCATAAACTACTCAGTTTATGGTACTTTGTTAGGGAAGCCCAAACTAAGACAGTACTCAGTCCCAAAACTGTTTTCTACAGCTATTCAAATTGGGATCCACTAAAGAATCACACATTGCATTTTTCATTATGTCTCTGAATCTTTTTTAACCTAGAAGGGAACTCAAAACACACCCTTCTTTTTTTCATGACGTTGACCATTGAAAAGATTTGTCCTGTATAATGTTCCTCTGCCGAGGTCCAGCCTCAGCGTGCAGGGGCTCCTGGCGAGATGAACGGCGTCGGCGTAAAGACGAGAGGTGAGACACTGTCTGAATGCAACTCAGAGAGACATAGCAGGCAGCTCCGCTCTGCTGCCTTCTGTACTTTATTTTTATTTACTTCATTCATAATAGGCTTTTATTTTTGATTTCATATATTTTCCCAGGAAGGCTTAGATCATTTAACATCATGCTCCAATTAACACAATAGTACGTTGCTCACATGGTTATGACTATTCTGATTACATGTCAGCAAATACAATATCAGCCATAAATTTAAAGTTAATCTTAAACTAATGTTAATTTCCATTATTGTCTACTAACCTTTCGAAGTTCTGCTTTAACTAAGCGGCCTGTCTATCACCTATTGTTTTGACATTCTATGTGGTTACTTGACTTTTAATCTCCTCGGGTCGCTTAAGGCCAACCGAGGGGTAAGCAGTGCCTTGCGGTTGCTGGCACTGAGCCTTTGTTTCCTCAATATAGATCATCTCTTTTAATCAAGCAATGGGGGCATTTCTACTGCCAATATGAGTTCCATTCTCTAGCTATAGCCTTACGTTGTTCTATGCTAGGACAGGGAGGACGTGATCTGACTACCCTTTCCCAGAAGCTTAGGCTGTCATAGTTTACCCATTTTCCATCTTTACTGACTGTTCTTTTCCCATTCATATAAACTCCTGTAAAAGGTAGAGGAGGATCAGGGGGAATAAAATGCTGTATATTAGGTTTACCCCTTGGGGGAAAGAACCAACGACACCCGGACTTCCTTGGCCTATAAGGTCCAGTGTGGGCCTGGCCTTGTCGTGCGGTTATGGCGCACGAAAAAGAGATGGATTAGGCATCCCAGTGGGAGGAGGGAGAGTCATTTTATATTCAAATTCTTGTAACAGGGGTAGGGCTTCATTAGTACTTAATCCTGTAAGCTTTCTAAGACACATAGCACAAGTTTCGTTTGCCTCTCTTTTTCCTCTAAATGCCTCCCTTTCCAATTCTCCAGACCCAGGCCCTGATACTGACTCATTGAATCCTGTAATCAGCAAAATCACCAGCATTCCTACAGCCACCACCATTCCCAAAGCAATCCCCTCCCCGAAGAGGCTTCTCAGCAGCACAGCTGGTGGGCGAGCGCTTTGGGCACGCCCTCCGCCGCCCGTGGCTTTGTCAAACGGTCCCGGCATGCTGGCTCCCGGCATTCCTCTTTCTGAGTTTGCCTAATTATTTTGTCATCATGCCACCTAAGTTTACTTTATCCCCTGTATTTCCTATAAAGCGAATGTTAGATCCAAAGGTTTGATTAGTCGCAAGTTAAACATTTTTGGTAGAATATGTCACACACAAGATGTTGCGCCACGACAGAAGGTATGTAAGCTGGCTTCCCAGTATTCTATGCCAGGTCTGATGGCCTAGCAAAGGGCGGCAGTTGGAAGCCTGCACTTTAAAGTTATGTTTTCCCACTTGCAGCCTGTTAGTGCCAAGCGGGTGATGCGTTATACCAGGTCAGTATCCCAGCCCTTCGTCAGCCTTTCACTTGATGGTTTTAGCACCCGTTGATGAGTCTTTCTTGAAGCAACGATTTCAGTGAGGGTGGCAAATTGGTAATTTTCTGATTTTACTATTCTTTGTACATTTTTTTAGCTGACATTCTTTTGTAAAGAAAAGATTTTTTTCGTCTGTCGGAGCTGTTTGGTTACTCTGAGATATGTTTCGTACAGAAAAACCTAGCCACCATGAGTTGCGACAGTGGGTGCAACTGGCATCTCAGAGCCCTCCTTTCAATCACCCGCGGCTCTGTGAATAAGGACCCAGGCCCAGGGGAAAAAAGATGTGACACTAATATCTGAAATGTGGTTCTAGGTAGAAACCAGGTCTTTGAAACAACCCAAGAGCCCCAATATTAACATGGGGACGTAAGCTCAGAGCTAGACCGGCAGTAAGGATGTAGACCAGGGGGAGATGGACCTTCAGACAGAGGTCTTGGTTTTGCAGGTGGGAAGGAGGAAAAGTCTAAGAATTGGGTAAGAGTCTATAATATCAACCCAAAGAGGCAGTTAATGAATGGACATTAGAAATGGAAAATATTCCTTTGCTTGTGAAGTCATCTTCATTTTAGGAATGTACCTTTCCTAATTGGTCAATAAATAAGTGATTACACACCAAAGTGAAGGCGTTTATGTATGTATGTCAATTGACAGATAATATACTAGTCTCTTATTAGTTTATTGGCAAATAATATTTAACTCAAAAAATATTTATTAGGCAATACATTAAATTTTCTTGGCTAGAGGTAAAACTTAGATAAGCCATCTTATATAAGATATTCAAGGAAATTCCTACTTGGATGAATTAAGAGTGCTTTACAAAGTAATTGCTTAATACTACATTCTCCATTATTCTGCATTGAAATGCATCTCTAAGGGTGGAAGACAACGGAATTTTTCTCTAACAGGAGGTCAGCCTGCAGCAGGCTACCACGAAGACTAAATTTATTTCATGCTTCATGTTAAAATATTAACTGAAAATCTGAGTTCAACTCTATCATTATTTGTTTTATTAAAAAAATAATGCTCTTCAAAACATTAAGTAAAATCAGTGCTACAGATGAGAGTGGAAGTCAGGGTCTTCCTATGTAAAACAGGTTGACAGCCCCCCCCTCATAGGACTATCACGGCCGGACATCAAGTGAGCTGATATTTATAAAGCCCTCACAACTATGACTGGCACAGAGTTAGCACTCTAAAAATATTTGTTAAGTAAAATTAAATTTAAAAAGGTTTTGTTCCAAATTTATTCTATCGCTTTAACTACCACCATATAATCAGGGTATTATTAGTAACCCACTTTGAATGTGATTGTAATATTGAAGCCCATAATTATGGTTGCAGTAGGAGAAAAAGGAGAATGTGAACATTTGGAATAAGTTAGAAAAGGGATCAAAGAGCATGAAGCCGTGTGGAGCTGGCTCAGGGCAGTGGAGTGTCCAGGCAGGTTGGGGTACAACCATTTAGCAAACAATCAGAGCACCAGCCACAGGCCCAGTGCCAAGCTGAGGACTGTGGGAACTATAAACAGTTGCTGAGATGATGTGCAGTGTTCCTGAGACCACTTCCATCGGAGCCATCTAAGATGATGGTGAAAAATACAGCGTGTAGCCCCACCCAGGACGTGCGCGCATACAGTCAGAATTGCTGGGGGTGGGCCAATTCCTTGTGTAAATAGAATGTGAAAACAAGTGTTGTGAGGGATATTGCTCAAGGTTAATGCCTTTCCTCCTTGGAAAAAAAAAAAACTTAAAAAAAAAATTAACCTGCTCATCGTATCAGAATAGCCTAGAATTTTTGGCTGGAAGAAAATTTAGCAATCATTAAGTTCATTAATCTCTAACTGGCGGCATGCTGTAGTAATCTTGGGAGTTTTTTTGTTTGGTTTCGTTTTGTTTTTATACAAGCACACAGGCCCTACCCAAAAACAACTAAATCAGAAATGCTGAGGTAAAAAGCTGGGCATGCATGTATTTAAAACCTCTCTAAATATTTTTATTATTGTTGTTAAAATAAATGTGATAAAAAGCTCTAAATATTTCTAATGTGAAACCAAGGTTAAGAATCACTAACCAGGCCCAACCCCCCTATTTTGCAGATGAGAATACTGAGGACTCAGAAATTAAACTGGTAGAGCTCTCTTCAAAAAGGCGATTGTTTAAGATACACTAGCTATGCAATAGTGCTGTGTTTTTCAGAATAAAGGTAATGACACATTAGTAAATTGTGAAAACAAGCTAGTTTGTGCTGACCAGAATTTTTAAAAAATGAGCTAGAGGATGATAAGAGATGTGAGAGTATGTGTTACTGTGGAAACCCAAATTAGGGGGCTCCCCTCCTTGGTTCTTGTCTCCTCACAAGAGCAGATTTCAGTCAAGAGATAACACATGTAGTGGAAATGAGACAGTAAGTGTATTTCTGAAATACACTTGAGCACGAAGCTGCAAGTGGGCACGCAGATGAGCTGCGTGCCCCACGCATAGTGGAAATGAGGTTGTACACTTGAGCGTGAAGCTGCAAGTGGGAACCTTATGGGGGATGAGAACTTATTCGAGAACCTAAACTCTTCATGGCTCAGCCACCTAAACTTTCAAATGGAAATAATTATGCCTACCTCTCAGGATTACTAGTTTTAAATGGCAGAATATCTATAAAGTATTTAGCATAATGTCTGGCATAGAGTAAATACAAAAAAAAATTCAACCAATTAAAAATACATCTGTTATCTATCATTTCCTGACTCTGAGAAAGAGAACTAAAAACATCCCAGGATTTGAACAGCCTTTGGAGGGATGTGTCTTCCTAGGACTAATGTTTATTGTACAGACAAAAGCTAAAACAGAGCTAAAATAATTGCTCTAACAGGCAAAATACTAACAATAATTTTTTATTTTCACAGAACTGGAAATTATGGTGCCACAAAGGTACCTGCTTATCTTGGTGGAAAAAAATTCCTTTTTTTGTTCTTTTTTTTTAAAGAATAGCCTTGTCTTTGCAGATTGAAAAGCCACATGTGCCATTAGCCATTTGATGTGGTAGCTTGTTTAATTTCATTCTTCGTTTCTAGAAAGAAAGACATTGATCAATATCTGCATGAAAAAAGTGTTTTTGTGTTTTTCTCTGGTGGCTGGATCCCCAATAAAATGAAAACTTTAGCTGTTGGCCAAAGATCTCCCTGCTGTTCACAGGGACCTCACATTCCTCTCTTAGCTCAGATTCTTTGTATGAACCCTGAGGTGTCTCCGCTACAGCTCTGCATTTCTTATATGCATGGCCTCAGTCAGGGAATAAACTCCCCCATGCTCATCCATTCTTCGACCTCCATTTTGTGAAGGGGCAAGTGCTTCGGCTAGTCCTAAAAACAGTAGGTGTGCCTGGGATGCTTAACATTTTTGTGGTAGCTGGTGAAAAATAGTTTTCTTTTTTCTCGTATTCCTGTGAGGGCGTACGGTGGTTCTGTGATATTCTTTGCATGTACATATATATACATCTCAAAGTCAGATAATTAGCCACCACAATTCCATCTGCAACCTTAATTCTCCTTTGTCGTGAAACCTAGCATATATCCAGGTCCCAGGGACCAGACATCTTTGAGGGGCCATTCTACTTACCATAGGTTGGAACCAAAGATTAAAGAGCCCTGAATGTCAGGACTGTCATCCCCGCTCTTCATGCCAGGGATGAATGTGTTTTCAAATTTAAAATGGTGTCGGCTCAAATATTTTCTTGCTTTTAGCTGGAATTCTCACAAGACAGTATAGTAACCCAGGGTGTCTCATACCAGGTGAAGATGACTCATACTAGATGTTTTATAAATGATTTTGATTTATTACAAAATGGGGAAATAATTAAATATTGATAAATGCAGTTTGGTATTCAGTTTTTCAAAACACAAAGCCCATGGGGATGGGAAATCATAAAAGGGGATCTCCATATTGAAAATATTTGGAACCACTGGCTTAAGAAATATGGCCTCTGTTGGTCCTACCTGTGTATATGGCATCTTTTCTGTATTAGTGACACATCTGTAGTGTAGGAGGATAAAAAGTTTAGAAAAGATTAAAAAAACTGATTTAGCAAATGTATTTCATCTTCCAACTTGTTTACGTTTTGATCAATAATTCATCCCTTAGCATCTGTCTCTTAAAGACAATCTGGTCTGTTGTTTTTACAGATGATGACTGAGGATATTGGAAAAACAAAATACATTTTTTTAAAGTACACAGCATCTCAAATGAAATACCCCAAATTTATGCTGTGTAGGTAACAAAAACAAATGGTAGAGCTGTGCAACAGGAAGCGAGGAAAAATCTGATAAGGCAGGAAGTACAAATAGGGTAACAGGACGTCCATTTGGACTTGAGCATGAAGCTGTTCAAATGGCCTTTGTTTATGTGTTTAGCCAAGTTGAAGCTTCCCTCTTTTAAAATATTGTTCAAATTAAAATGTTCTGTTAACTACTAGAGGGTAAGTTTACGAAGATATTCATTGCACTGAGCACAGGTATCTTTCTCTTGCAGCTGGTTGTATGGAATATATGTTTCTCAAATTTCTGGCGCTTGCTTTTTTGTGAACAAAGAAATGGTGAAAAGGTAGAACAAACTAGTTCTATAGAGGGACACATGTTGGCCGGGAGAGGAGTGTCGCTGGGCACAGGGACTGTGGCCTGTGGTGCAATTTTTTTACAGATCACAGCGAACACTTACTAAGCACCTCCCAGTGCTAGGTGTGTGCAGGATTATTGATCCTCACAGCCACTCTATGGGCCCTGCCTGTTATTAACCTTTTTTCCGACTAAGAAACTGAAGCTTAGAGAAGAGAAATTTGCCCACCAAACCCCACACTATTAGGGAGTAGAAGCAGTGGGGAGTCAATCTCTGAGCTATCTTTTTAAAATGCAAAGATAGATAGTCATTTCACTCCCCACTCTGTGAACATTACCTCTTTATACGTCACGATCTTGCGGTTCTCCCCATTGGCTTCCCATTGGAATCACTTGGGGACATTTCAAACAATGTTATTGCTTTGCATCCACTCAAGACCCCTTGAAAACAGCAATAGCAACACTGACGATAGCAAACACTTATGTGGGAGTGACTGTGTTCCGAACATTTTTCTGATTGATATCTCTCTATATATAGAACGTTCAATCCTCAACAATAACCCTATCATTAAGACACCACTAAGTATCCCCAATTTATAAATGAGGAAATGAGGCCCAGAAAGGTTAAATGCTTAGCTCAAAGTCACGTGGCAAAACTGGGATTCTGATTGCTGGCGGTCTGGCTTCAGGAGCTACTCGGAAAACAAAAATCCAACAAATCCAACAGCCACAGCAGGCACCCCCACCGGTAACCTCTGGAGGATGCCAAAGAACCATGCCACTATTTTTAAAAGTGGCAAATAGAGAAAGAATCACACATTTATCCTGCCTTTATGTGTGTAAACTGTACCTCAAGATAACTTGTAGATGAGAGGCAACCTCCCTTTTCAGGAGAATTCAGCTAATAAATGAATGACTAATAGAACTACAGTATAATCATTTTGCAACCCTCAGTGAAATAATTAATTTAAGCCAGATCATCAATGAATACAAACTTCTCAAAAAAGAAATGTCCAGGTTTTCTCTTATAAGAATACACATCATCTCTTATGAAGTGCTCTTGCTAGAAAATATAAACTAATTGCAATATATGTATGCATCATATTTGAATTGTGATTTGATCAAAAATCTATAAAAATTAAATTCAGGGAAATTTGAACATTGACTGGATATTTGATGCCATTTAAAATAATAATTAATTTTTTAGTGTAATCATTGTATTGTGGTTGCATTTCTAAAAAGTCCCTGCTGTATATAGATATATTCATCTATATGGATGAAATGGAAAATATATATAGCAATAGTTACTATTTTAAATAGATATTTAGATGTACATTTAAAGCATAACTTACTTGACTCCTGGCTCTATGTAGCACTACTTATTAGCTTCCACAACCATTTAACTGAAATTATAATTCTCAACATCATCACTTTATAACATACCTTGTATATGGGTTGTTTTTTATTTGTCTTTTAAATGACACTGAAACAGCTTATGTGAGATTAGAGAGAAACCCCAAGTATTTTCTACAGCCTCCTCTC
Source organism: Mormoops blainvillei (assembly GCA_004026545.1). NCBI lineage: Eukaryota > Metazoa > Chordata > Mammalia > Chiroptera > Mormoopidae > Mormoops > Mormoops blainvillei. The sequence continues at coordinate 153,521 of PVJD01000045.1, forward strand.
CGAGAGAGTGCTGCTCAGAAACGACTGATGGATTCACACACGCTTCAGGACCAGTGTCCATACCGCTCACCCATTCTTCACTTTGTCTTCCGTCGACTTCTCTGTCATGCTCCCCAAATGGCTATTCAGAATCGCATCTACTTTTTTTAAACCCTCACGTCTTCTCTCTCAGGACATAGAAGAGACAGGGTGAAGTCAGTCCAAAGTTCCTCATGTTCTCTTCTGTACCCTTCAAAAAGTCTCTGTGATATTTTACTTAAGTTTTTCATTCATTTACTCACTCATTATTCAAAAATATTTCTTGAACACCTATTTTATGCTTGGATTACTAGGTGCTAAGGATGCAACAGCAGAAACACAGACAACAGCTCCTTCCCTATGGGCACTTAGAGAGCATTTAGACATTTCTTGGTGGGCTTACCATCCTTTCGTCCTTCTTCCTCTCTCTTTCTTTCAAAGACTAGGGGCCTCCATATTTTTTAGAACTTGAATGATTCAGTCTATGCACGTGAAAATAAAGAACAGAAATTACAGGCTTAAGAGTTAACCCTGATCTGGGCTAAAATCATTGTTCTGCCACTTAGTAGTTAAATGACTCTTGAGCAAGTTAGGGACCCTTCCTGAGCTTATGTCCTGATCTGAAAAATAAGAATAATAACACCTAATTCATAGCACTATGGGAAGATGAGAGACAAGTATATCCCTGAGCTTTGTAAAACACCGGGCATTCGGTAGAGACACTTGATGACAGTTGTAATTATTGTCACACCATCCATTTCCCCCACTTTCACATACACTTGAATTTTTTCTCTCGGTTGTTTCTTCTCCTCTACCTACACTAAGGATGCAGCCACACCACACAGCCCTGCCCGGAAGATCATGAGGGCCACACAGGGAGTCTTCTTCCCAGCCTTCAGGTACCCTACAGTTCCTTGGAAGAAAGGTGTTCCCTTCCTGAGCCATCAACAGAACCACACCTTTGCCCATCTCTGTTTCTTTCTCTCAGGGATGTGTTTTTTCTATGTCTCTCATTCTAAGAATGAGATGCTGATGACAAACACATACCTACAGGACCTCTGGGGACCCTGGGGCCTCAGGGGGAGCAGCCTTACTCCAACAAGCTTTCACTGCACTTGGTTATTACAGTTGGCCCTTTTTGGTTACACTGGGAACAATAATCGGCACATAAAAAACAGGACTCTTTCAACAAAGTATTTTCAACTGTCCTTTTGTCTTTCACTCATGCTTTGCCAGGAGATTCACAGAACTGCCCTGACTAACCTCACTTAGGAGGGAGAAACTAGAGTCCCAGATTCTTGCCCAGCGACAGGCAGGGTGGCAGTGGCAGGAAAAGTTGCCCCACTTTTTCAGGAGTCTGTTAACCAGAAAAGAACGGCCTCTACTTTAGTCATATCACATAACGAGGAGTTTGTTGTCCGCAGATGAGAGTCTAAAGGGAGACATAAGGTAAAATAAGAGGACAAAGGTTTAAAGAGAATTAAAAAAATAGGGTTTGATAAATAAGAGGGGAACGGTTAAAATAGCATGTTTTTAAGACAAAGAGTCTTGTTGCTCTACCAGGGTTGGCTGTCTTCTCTACCAGAGTTCTATAATCTATCTGGAATAAATGAATGCATCGTTCATTCATTCATAATTGATTGCTCACCTACTGAGCGTCCCCCACACTAGTGCTGGGCAAAAGGATACGAGAAGGAAGTGAGAGTCCGCACTCCAAATTGATCTCTATCACTGGAATTTTGTTATAAACGCAAGAAGCTTCAGGTCAGCCTGCAGCGGTTCTCTGTTGGATTGTCACCAACGACCTCGTTTTATCACGGATTCCATCACTCTGGGGGCCAAGCGCATCCTCTGCCGCAGAGTCCTGGTCTGTTCCTGTCTAGTTTCTTCTTGCCCTGGAATCCTGGCCTCGTCATGGGACTCAAATAAAACTGTGAAGAAATGTGCTCTTTTGTGAAATACTCTTATCTGACTTCATTTCCAGAGCCCAGATTTTCTCCACTACATTCATGTGAATTGCTCAAAGAGAATGGAGAATAGAAAAATAGCCCGGGGGATATCTAGGGGCAGAAGTCTTCCCCTGGGGCTCACCTTTCTAAACATACATTGATGTAAGGCTGTGACCGAGACTCAGATGTTTCTAGAGAGTGAAGTTTGGGAATAACCCTCCCTGGTACGTATATTTGAATCCTTGATTTACATGGGAGCTGAGGAGACTCCTAGGAAAAAGACTTGAATTATGCACACCCAAGGGGATTAGGGATGTGTGTGTGTGTGTGTGTGTGTGTGTGTGTGAAGAATGTCAGTGGTTCCAAAGCAGCCAGATTACAGGCACAGTGAATGACAGGCACCACCAAGGAAGAAGGTGCCACAAGGGAGGAAGGCTTTGTGGTTCTAGAAATGAGGCTCCTTGTACTAGAAATCAGCTTTACTGACACCCGAGTACAGCGGGACTCTACGTCTAACAGCGACAGGCGGTAGGATTCCAATCTCATGGGCAGACATTAATTTTGGCCACATTAGGCTAGCACTAGGAAGCATATCCAGCTCCGTGGCCCTGGTGCAGACTGTCAGGTGAGAGAAGTTGGGGACGGAGCCATAAGCAGGACTGATTTTATGGGCACACATGAGCCCAACTGGAGAGTCTCAGAAATTGTTGCGGAGGGAAACGTGTTCAATCAGCTAAGCCCAGATGCTCTTGACTTTAGGCCTTTTTCTATTATAGAGTCCAATAATAATAATAATAATAATAATACAAAAAACAAATAAAAAGCTGCATAAATTCAGTTCCAAAAGAATTGATGAGTATTGTTAAGGTCTCTGAAGGAGGCTCAGTAAATAGTATTCCTCTTTCCCACCTGGGTTCTGAAAAAGCTGAGGAAGTAAAACAAAGGTAGAGCAAATAGAAATCACCTTTGTTGCTGGGAGAGACCAGTCTGGAAGACTAGGCTTCAGGTCTGGTGGTCGAGTGGACTGAAATTAGGCAGATTTGTCCTTCAGCGGGCGCTCGCCAGGCCAGGGGAGGCATGAACAGGCAAGACTTAGAATACAGGGAGACATTGTGCTCCCTTGGAAGGCTCCCTCTGAAAAGGAAGAAGCAGAGCTGATTCAACAACCTCAGCAGTTCTTCCAAAATTATGATCAGATTACTCACTCCAGAGCTGCAGGGGTGGGAAGCTTAAAGGGGCAAAAGGAGACAAAGCCTGCATTTAGGTAAATCCTCACAGAAGCCAGGAGAGGAGAAAAGGTGCCTCTCCTCTGTATCAATCAGGGCTCTGCAGGGAAACAAAATCTACCTCAGGATTATTGAATAAATGGTGTTAAGCACAGGGAATTAGTAACAAAGGCGTTAGAGGAACCGCAAGCATAGCCTGGGTAGATGAGTCATCCCAAAAATTAGCAACAGGGAAGCCAGTTACCCATCCTTAGGGAGGAGGGACAAATGAAGAAGATGGTGTTACCGGAGCCCAGGAGCTGGGGACACTTGGTTGACACTGACATCCTAAGGGGGCTTTTTGGACAAGAGCTAGAGCCAAAGAGCAGTAGCAGCTGCTGCCAGATAAGCCTCCCAAAGCAGAGGGAATGGGCAAAATTACCTTGGCTCCTCCCTTCCTCCCGAATTCCAGCCTCTGCCACCGCGTCCCACTGCAAACCCAGCCTAGGGCTGGTGGCCAAGAGAGCTTGGGAATCACAACTCTCAGCGGTCGGACAGCACAGGCGGGGACGGGCCCGAGATTAAACGGGGAAATAGGCAGCCCGACCTTCAACAAGGAAGAGCTTTATCAGCGTCTTTGGAGATAGATCAAAGAGGAATTTGCGTCACAAATCACACGCCGAAACCTTCCCAAGCGCCCCTTCATCAATTCTTCAGATTTCTCTCCTGCGCCAGCTGCCATCTCTCTCTCCAGCTTTCCTCCTCCCTGTCTCAGTTCTGTCACTACCCCACCGACCGTTGCCCTCTGCTCCCCCAGACCTCTCTCAGAATCCCTCCACGAAAGCTTTGTCCAGGAACTGGGGACTTCAGTTTACCCCTCCTCACTTTCTCGATCATCCAGATGGCTCACTCTCCTTGGGACCTCCCTTGGCAACCACTTAGGGCCTTGCAGTGGGGTAGATAGCACTGATGTGACCAACTTGGTCATCCTGGCTTAGTCAAGCCTGAGGCAGTTGAGTTACCCAACTAAGCAGGGAAACCAGCTCAAAATGAGGTCATCAGCAGGAGCTCTGCTGCTTACCTGTCCTCTTCCCAACTACAGCAACTGACCGCTCAGCTAACGCCCGAAGCCTGCATAGCCGTTTGTTTTGCATGCAAGAGAGAGGACTTCGTTTTATTTTCTTTGGAACCACAGAATTCAAACATCCGTGATTTAGCTTGTGGACTCAGTAACGAAGGGTCGTAATCTCTGCTATTTCAACGCAGATGGCAAAATTAGAGTAGGGTCCAGGACGCAATGGGAATTTGGAAACTTGTGTTGACAAACACAGATAGATTACACATGATTTTCTTAATTTGCTAGGGCTACCATAACAAAGTACCACAGACTGGATGGCTTAACCCAGGGATCCCCAACCTCCGCACCAAGGACAGGTACCAGTAGTGGCCTGTTAGGAGCCAGGCCGCACAGCAGGAGGTGAGCTCGAATGTAAGGTGCTTGAAATGTCCCAAAACCCTCCTTCCCGCCCCTGGTCCATGGAAAAATGATCTTCCACTAAACCGGTCCCTGGTGCCCGAAAGGTTGGGGACCGCTGGCTTAAACAACAGAAATTTATTTTCCCACAGTTCTGGAAGCTAGAGGTGTTGCAGGGTTAGTTTCTTCTGAGGCCTCTCCCCTTGCGTGTCAATGGTTGTCTCCTCCCTGTGTCCTAACATGTTCTTCCCTCTGTGTAAACCTGTGTTCTAATCTCCTCTTTTTATCATGACACTGGTCAGATCAGATTAAGACTCACCCTAACAATTTCCTTTTTTTTTTTAACTTAAATACCTCTTGAAAGATCCCATCTCCAAATAAGGCCACGTTCTGAGGTGCTGGGGGTTAAGACTCCAACATGTGAATTTGGAGGGGAACACAAATTCAGCCCATAATTCAAAGTCACACTTCATCTCACATAATGACCTTATTATCTGAACTATAGAGAACAACACAAATATTTACATGGTTAACTTCACTGTTGATAGTAGCAAGACTAGGATTAGAATATGGATTTCCTGGCACCCTAATCCATGTCTGCTGGCTCTGTTAGACTGTTTTTTCCATCATGTTGGGATTATGGCATAGTTGTTAAATGATCAGGCTGTGTGATCATATAGTCATGGGTGCAAATCCCAGATTTGCTACCTATTAGCTACTTGACCTTAGACCAGCTCCTTGACCTCTCTTCATTTGGTTCTGCATCTGTGTAGTGGGAGATTAGTACCACCTTTCTCACTATGACGGATGATGTATTTTGTCAGGGAGAAAGACTTTTCCTCTACCCTCTTCAGTTCAGTGTTTAGAGCCTTGCAAATTAAACCAAGAAAAGATTGATTAAAAAGAGGAACAAAAACCCCACAAATTTTATTAATATTCATATGCACAGGAGTTCACAGAAAAGGAAACTCAAAGAAGTGGCTGGACTCAAGGGCTTATAGACCATATTAACAAAGAAAAGGTGGTTTAGGCTTCACAGGATGATGAATTGTGGGGAAGTGACTAGGACATATTTGAGGAAACTCATGGGAAGTAAGGGTCACTTTCGTAAGGCCTGTTTATGCAGACATCTTCGCATTGCTCTTGCCTTCTGGGGGAGGGGCCCCATCACAGAGGGGAATTTATGACTTGCTTTTAGGCAGACACAGGAAGGGCAGAGAACCCTTCCTGTGTCTGTTGATTCTTGGTTGCCTTCGGCTCAAAGTAATTATTATGCCGAAGTGGCATATTTGGGGGTGGTATATCCTGATCCTGTTTAATCTAAAGTGCCTGGCACCAGATCTGCTCACATTAAGTGCAAGATAATCATCTGCTATTGGAGTAGAATAAGTCCCTCCACGGCAGGACCAGAGCCCAGCCTAGCGCACAGGAAGGGGACAAAGCAGTTTTGTCTTTCCTCCAGTGTTTCCGCCTAGGCTTTTTACGAGCAAGGTTTTCCACACTTCAGACATATTGATTGATCCACCCTGAAAGCTCAAAGTCCCTCCTCTCCTCTGCAAGCCTTGACCACAGCCCTGGTTTAGGTTCATACAGCACAGACAGCCCTCTGTCCATCTCCTGGGTTGTACGCCACAGAAAATGCAGAATCCTTCATGTGCTCCCCACTGCCTTCAGGATAGAAGTTCAAGTGCAAAGCCCAGGGTCCGTTTGCTCTACACCTAACTTTTCAGTTTAAATTCCCTCTCCCCTCAGCTCCCCGCTGAACTAATCGCTATTAGGAGCACATTCTCCTGCCTCTGGGTCAGTAGGGCATCCTTGTATGAAGCCCCTTCTCCCCCTTAGTCACTCAAACGTCACTTGCTCTTAGTAACATTTCTCAGCTGCCCTACTGTCAACCTGTCCCCCTTCTGGCTCATTAAGGTGCCATTCGTGCCCCCTCTGTCCTGCACATTGTAATTGTGTGTGTTTTTCTTTGTCTCTGCCTTTAAGTCATGAATTCTTTGAAGAAGGGGCTGCATTTAGCTCATCTCAGAATCCCAGTACCCAGCACAGACCCGGCACAGAATAGGCATTCCTTAAGTGCTTGTTACGTGAGTGATGCCAGTTCGTCTGTCTGTGGTGGCCCCGGACACCAACAGCAAGTTAATTACCTCATATCTGCCTGAAGCCTCCTGGTAAAGAACATGTAAAGGGAAGAGGACGTGACGGGCTGTGATCCTGAAAAAAATCTATGGTTGAAAGAAATGGTCGTAATGTAATGAAAGAGCCTTCATAAGTTTCCCTGTGGAAGATATATGTTAACTTCCCAAATGTATGAGCATCTGCATCTTTTCATGGGGAATATACAATGCCTTTTCCAAGACTGAGATGCTTGAAATGGGGTTATTTCCCTTCCAAATGAAAACCAATTGAATAAATTATATTTTTTCCCCTTGGTGCTTACAAAGTGTGGGAGTTGTCACCAAACATTACTAAATGTTCTAATTTAGTCATAAATGGGCTGAAAGAATGTAGCATAATTACTAAGTCCAAAGTAAGTTGTTTTAAATATTTTATCTTGTTCAGCATATGCTGTTAAAAAAAGCCCCCAAACTATATTTGTCAACTTCAATTTGTAAAAAGTAAACAACAGCTGAGCGTAATGAGATGAGAAAGAATCTCTTCATAATTCCTGACATATGGCAGAGTATGTCCGTGCTGAAGTGGAAGATGGTCACGTCGATCCGCTGAGCTATTTTCTTTCTTTGAATTCTTTCTCTGGGAAAAACACCCCCGGGAAAACCAGAGAGTTTGTCCTAAAGCAGACGGAGATATGAGAGAAGCTTGTATGGCACAATTAGATCTCCGGCAAGAGGAATTTAGAACTCACTATGGCAATTGAAAGGGGAGAAATTTTAAAAGCCACATATTGCTTCTCTAAAAGCCGTCATTCTAGAATTTTTATACATGAAATGAACAAACATATGTGGAAAATGTATGGATAGATTTCCATTTGTCAGTTTCAATGTCTGTGAACAAACTCTCATGGGCCCAGCCCATAACACAATTTGTCATGATTTGGATTCATGTTAAATGCATGAACACTCTTTCTAGGGAAGACCACTGGGAGGCTGCTGACATTTCTTTTTCTTTATCAAATGTTTCAAGTTCAAAGGAGCTACAGTCATGTGCCACATAATGACATTTCAGTCAAATGGACAGCAGGTACACTAATGCTCTCCTAAGATTGTGATGAAGCTGAAAACTTCCCGTGACCCAGTGACATTGCACTGCGTTCATTGCTCACATGTGTGTGGTGATGCTGCTGTAAACAGACCAACTGCACTGCCGGTCAGGTACAAGCACGGCACACGGTTAGGCACGGCGCATCATACTTGATAATAAAGGACTATTATTGGTTCTGTACTTACTATACTGTATTTTTATTGTTATTTTAGAGGGTATTCTCTCTACTTAGAAAAAAAGGTTTGCTGTAAAGCAGTGTGCCGTGCCCACAGGCAGCAGCCTCATACATCTCATGTTTAACTAGTTTCTCTTTTTAAAAAATTTAAAAATTTTTTAATTACAGTAGACATTGAATATTATATTGGTTTCGAATGTATGGCCTAGTGGTGAGTCATTTATATAACTTACAAAGTGACCCCCCCATAAGCCTAGCGTCCCCCGATACCATACGTAGTTATCACAATATTATTGACTGCATTCCCTACGCTGTTCTTTCCATCCCTGTGATGATTTCATAATTACCAATTTGTACTTCTTAATCCCTTCATCTTTTTTACCAAGTGTCTGGTTGCATCATTTTCTCTTGTGCATGGTTTAATCTCACTTTCTGTACAGTAACCTGCTGTACAGACCTGTAGCCTGGGAGCAATAGGATGTCCCATGTGGCCTCGGGGTGCAGGAGGCTGGACCACACAGGTTAGTGTAAGTGCGCTCCGTGATGTTCTCACGTGACAAGTCACCCCACAATGCATTTCAAAGAGTGCACCTCCGTCATTAAGTGGCACGCAGCTGTACTTACAAGCTATGTATTTTCAGAGTGAAGTCCTAGTGGGGAAGGAGGGCATGTTCCCCCTGTTCTAACCAGCTATTCCAAAGCTGCTTTAGAAAAGAAAGGTGAGGTCATCTCCAAAAACACAGACCTGGCATCTCAGCTGAGAGAGATAAGGAGCAGCAGCCCAACTTGAAGACAAAGGGCTTTGTGAAGAAATATTCAGGAATGAGGTTGTCCTTTTTGTTTTTTCACATGAATGATAATAATCTACCTTATTCTTAAATTCTTTTGGGAATGAGCAGTGGGGTTTGGGAGCAGGTATTAAATGAATAAGTTAACAAATCATTGAACTAATTGGTTAATTAATAAGCATACCAAGGCAAAGAGAAATGAACAGAGGGTCCACTCTGTGGAGGGAAGGGCATGTTCTATATGGTCTGATGTGGGGGAAATGCAGTAATTTGGAGGCAAAGAATGTTTCCAGGAGATAGTAATTAGATTGTGGATATGCTTTGCAACTCTAAAATCCCATAAAGCATTACTTACCACATTCTGCTGCCTCCTTGAGATGCTGTTTTTAAAAATGATAGCATTATAATTAATCAGATTAATCTCATTGAATGAAAACAAAGTCCGCCTTTCATAGAGCTTTCCATCATGCCAGGCAGCATATCTGTCCAAGCACAATATTTTGTATAGAGACTCTCTGTCAGCTCAAAAGAAGCACCAAGGTGAAGAGAGGTGGGTACCATAGAGACAGTACAATAAACATGCGCACACTCTCAGCTACTGAAGGCTACATGAGGGAACATAAAACAAAAGAATTCTAAGAAAACAAAGGGACTTCAGGAGAAAATTCAGAATGGCCTGTCTGAAAAAAACTCTGTAAGCTTCATTGTATGGATTCTTGATGGGAACGATGGCATTACCATTGCCAAGGTACCGAAAAGGGAGAGAGAGAATTCCGGACAGAAAATGTCCCTAATGAGAGACGAACCTGAGTGCTTGACTGATTTCCCTTCTGTGGATGTCTGTCGAAAGCCTACGACAGGCTCAGTACGGCCCTGAAAAAGTTGAGAAAAGCAGGGCTCGAGTATAAAACCAGGAATTGCTTTAGGGGTGAGGGAGTCACAGGGAGCATTCCACACCCATGACACAACAGGGTGGATTACCAGAGGGAACAGGCAGGTCTTTTTTCAGAGAAAAGAAAGAACTGTAAGAATTGGAGAACAGGGTAAGAGCCTGACTATGTTAGCAAGTAGACATTTTGACCCACCCTCTTTTGAAACACAGTTATTTGAAACACACAGTTATTTCTTAAATGTTTGATGATGATGATGATGATGATGATGATGATGATGATGATAATGATGATGGTGATGAAGATGATGATGATGAAAGGAAACATGTCTTCTTAAAAATGAAATAAAATCAAATAAAAGAAAATGGTGTCTTGGCTCCCATCCCAAGTCACTTAATCATGAGAAATAACTGGATTTCATTTCATGTAACCTTGTAATGACACCAGATTCAAGGTATGGATGCTAAACGTCCTATTCTAGTCATTCTCTTTCTTGAACAATTTTGGCAATTTTGACTTTTCTCCCCTTTAAGTTGTTCCTTTCCATCAGTTACCTTACCTGATGGTGCTTGCCGAGGGGCTAAATGTCGAGTCAGGAAATGGTAATTATATGCCATGCCTTACTCTCCTGCTTTCACTTGACCTTTTCTTGATGAGGCATTTTCTGCCCTTGAGTACTAACATTCTGATGCCACCTAGGCAAGCTATTTTCATTTGTTCCTCATTGGGGAACTTTTCAAATACAGGGTTTCAATGTGAAAAGTCAGTTCATCATTTCATTTTTGTAATTAGCAATATTTTTGCTGACTTAAACACGTTCGACCCAGCTATCTAGAAAAAGGCACAGAACATATTGTTGCTATGACATGACAGTTGACATGTGCTCCCAGAGGAAAAAAATATCATTTTAGGTTCTAGATTTATCTCTACCTTGCCTGGCTGTCTACTGCTTAACAGAGTCAAAGTGACCTTCCTGCAGAACATGCATTATTCTTTACTCAAGCTAGAATTTATACTGAGTGCCTTAACATATATTTTGCAGGAGCATTTGTGTGTGGTAGGAAGGGTGAATTATCTATCAAGTTTTTTCATTGATTTTTCATAAAATATTTTTCTCATTTCATCGTCCTTATAGAATTGCTGATGCTGTAGTTTGTATTTTTCCAAGGCAGATCTTTAAGTTCTTGGAGTAATTACAGTTGCGCTTTTATGGCTAAAAAATAATTGACAGTGCTTGTGGAATGTCCATATTTCACTCTACCTTATTAGGTTACTGAAGATGCTCAGTTTTATGGTCTGTTTCTTTTTGTTTATTTTGTTTTGTTTTGAGAAAAGGAGGTCAACAGGTCCCAGAAAGCCAATTCTCTGAGGTTATTAGAAAATAATTTATTATGAACAGCTCCAGAAAGATTTATACAGATCCCTTTTCTTTTTTTTTTAAGGTTTTACTTATTTATTTTTTCAGAGAAAGGGGAAGAGAGGGAGAAAGAGAGGGAGAGAAACATCAGTGTGTGGTTGCCTCACACATCCCCTACTGGGGACCTGGCCTGCAACCCAGGCATGTGCCCTGAGTGGGAATTGAACCTGCAACCCTTTGGTTCACAGGCTGGCACTCCACTGAGCCACACCAGCCAGGGCTATATAGATCCCTTTTCTAAAATTACCAACTGTAAGCTTACAGGAAAAAGAGGTCAGAGTAGGGAAAATAGGCAGATTAACTTCTCAGGGAGAATATATGTTTAGATGCCTCTTGAACTTATGATTTTATGGTAATTTAGTACCATTATAATTACAATACCATCATATATTTTTCTACATAGCAATACTCCAGTTTAGTTCAGCAAGATTTACCTATGTTTGCTGATTACCGTAGCACCTAGAGCAGCTTCTGAGTCACTTGTCCATAAATGTCTTTTAAGCCCCCTCTCTAGGGGCAAGACGCCATGGCAGTATGCAGGAGACACTCAGATTAAATTCTAGTTAGCCCTGGTCAAGAGCTAGTTAAGAAAGCTAAGCAATACCCTTACACTGTTTATTAGGTTGTTTAAATATCGGCATACATTTGCAAATCCTAAATAAGTGAAACTCCGAATAAACTTACTGTGATTCAGTTACTTTGTGCCACATTTTCATCACAAGCAGTGAGGGTTGTGTTCCTCCTAGCTTGGCAGTACCTTTGCACATGATAGCAGCTCAGTAAGTATTTGTTGATGGCAGGCTGATTGGGTGGAGGTATAAAAAGAGTAACCCCAAGCCCCCAAGCCCAAGTGATTGCATTATACAGGACTTCTTACCATTTTCTTCTAATGAATTCTCAGTAGATAACAAATGAAATGGACCCAGACTCTGACCCCAAACCCATGTTTATAGCTTGGTCAGATTGGCTTTTACTCTTTAATATGTGAGCACAAAACAGTTAAACAGAACCCAGAGAGACAGGAAGCAGACGATTTTAACACAGCTGCTGCTACTGCAGGGGGACAGGTGGGTTGGGCTTTATTGCAAAAGACAGGAAGCATTCGAAGAGAGGAAGAAAGGGCATGAACTTGTACCGAGTGCTAACCCAGCTGCTTACGTGCACCGTTCTTGAGTCTCACAGCGATCCTAAACCGGAAGCACTTCAAGGTGGAAAGGACGAGTCTCAGAACTAAAGTAACTTGCCCACAGCCTCACGACTCACACTTGGCAGATCCTGGACTACAGCTCAGCCCAGCCAGTTCAGAAGTTCCTTTCTCACTGTGTTCAGTTGTGTCCACCCCATCTGCGGTGAAGGGACACGTGCATGGCAAGCTGGCCCTTAGAGTTAGGACCTCTCGATTTTAAGAATAAGACTCAGGCTCCCACAAGTAATGAAGAATGTGCTATACATACATATTCCTTAGTGATGAGGAAACAGTGATGTCAGCCTTAGACCAAGTTGCAGAGAAACCAGGAAAAGCAGAACAACCAGGCTTCAGAAAGGGTAGAATGGTGTCAGAGCCAGGCTCGAGGAGACTGGAATGAGAAAGTCGTCTAAATGCCAAGACCATTCTGGGAGCTCAGGCGGTGGTACTTCTGGGCCTCTGGATGGCCAGCCGCCATTAACATGACCCATTCGCACTCTCCGCAGGTTTGCTTTTTTCACCAGGGATGTCTGATTCTCTTTCATTATCAATTGCCAATTGCCTTTCCTACTTTTTACTCACAATCTTTTTTTTTTTAAGATTTTATTTATATATTTTTAGAGAGAGGGGAAGGGAGGGAGAAAGAGAGGGAGAGAAACATTGATGTGAAAGAGAAACATCAGTTGGTTGCCTCTCATACATGCCCTGACTGCGGACTGAACCTGCAACCCAGGCATGTGCCCTGACCAGGCATTGAACCAGTGACTTTTCGCTCTGCAGAATGACACCCAGCCAAGTGAGCCACATCAGTCAGGGCTCACAATCTTTTCTTATGCACCTGCGTACCTATTGATTCTGATTTCTCTTAACTTCAACTTGCTCCTGGCTTCTCATGGGCCCACTCTACTTCAAGGCCTCTTTCTTTTACGTATTCTTAACAACCCTCATGGCAAACTGCCTTATCCTCTCAGTGTTTCTTTCTTTCTTTTTTTAAAAGATGTTCTTTATTTATTTTTAGACAGAGGGGAAGGGAGGGAGAAAGAGAGGGAGAGAAACATCAATGCGTGGTTACCTCTCGCACGCCCCCTATTGGTGACCTGGCCTGTAGCCCAGGCATGTGCCCTGACAGAGGATTGAACCAGTGACCCTTCGGTTCACAGGCTGGTACTCTATCCACTGAGCCACACCAGCCAGGGCCCTCTCAGTGTTTCTTAATTCTCACTCTGGGAACCAGACTGCTGAAGCCAACTCAGCTTTGTTTGGAAGGGTCTTTCATGCCAGAATATTTCATGAGCTGTGAACTAGCCTGTAGGTTTTGACTGCTCTTGGGTTAGGAATCCAAAGGGGGTCTTGTCACCGCAGGAGAGCTGTGGGTATACCTAGCTCCTTTAGGAGAGGCTAGGTACTCGGCAGGCAGAACGACAGACAGTAATGAAAAGTGATCTCCCATGATCCCAGGTCAGCAGCAGTAGGGAAAGATCACAAAATGGCACAGGTGATAGCTGTGTAGAGCCGGGGAGGAGGGCAGACCTAGGAAGAGACAGAAAGGTTTTCAAGAGGGAATTGAGAGTGCTTGGGGAAATGAGCTCCATACCATGAGTCATCAATTAAACATCTGCTCTGAAGAGACAGCCTCCTACAAGGGAATCACTAAAGATTTACAGGAACGCTTTCTTTGGTTGTGACTTTCATGAAAATACGTACAATCTCACTGACAGTTGAGATATTTCTCTTACTTCCAGCCTTGGTATAGAATCTGAGAATATAGTATTCATTATGTATTTTTTCTCTGTCAATTACACTTGCTTCGCAGAATTATTTTAATTATAGAAATAATATCCAACTGAATTCTCACTGTGAAAATTTCAAACAGTACTGGTAAAATCCAAAGTCTACCTTTGACTCTGTTTTCCAAATTCTTCTTCTTCCCTGGAGGTCTTTCTGGGTAGCCTTTCAGGCCCATTCTATAGAGACAGTTCCGTTTCATTGTTTTGTATAAATGGACAGCCATCGTCAGTACTTTGCAGTCTAGAACCACTAAGCTGAAGTAAATGGGTGAGATTTTTCACATTTCAGAAATACCTGCAACCAGTTTCCACTCAGAGACTGAATGCCAACAAAGGCTTAATAATTAAGCGGATAACTCAAAGGCCAAAAGAATCATCAGGCCAAAGTGTAAAAAGGCACACAGGCGATGGAGGCCCCTATTCCAGGAGCAGAGACAATCCACGGCTCAGGTCCTGCCCCAGCTGGTGCTGAGAACTCTGTGCCTGTTGCTTAAGAAATAGCAGCTGAGTTGAGCAAGCGCGGTGGGCAGGGTCAGCTGATGAAAATGCAAGTTTTCTCACCACTACTACAGACAACTATCAAAAGTCACATGAGATGATCATAGGAAAGGGAGGGTCTAAACAAATGAATGAAAATTGTATTTGTCAGCCCTCCCCCCCGCACCGCACAATTCTTATTTCTATTCCAGCCTCCTCACCTAAGCCTGTTCAAAAGAGTCAAATTGGGAATTGAACTGCATAGAATTCTCACCAAGTTAGAATTTAAAACTCCACAACTTTGGAAAACTTAGAACAGAAAATCCTGAATTTCAACATTCTCTTTTTTTAAAGCACAGTTTAATTACTAATTATATGTAGTGACTTCAAATAGGATCATGAGACTTCTTAAATGATTGGTAATCAAGGCATCAATTAGCAGTGTTTTTATATGAACATGTGCTTTTTAATCCATAACACCTATATGCTTAATCCAATATCATTCAAGCATGGATTAAACTTGGATTGTAAACCATATGAAGGCCAGGGTTCTGTGTTGTTCTGCTTTGACGTGTCTCCCTTGCCCTCCAGCACAGACATACTCACAGGGTCCTCACCACATCTCATCCACGAGCTTGCGACAAATGCATGTTGACTGTTGAAAACATATACGTGACAAGGCCCTGGAGATACAAGGATGGACAAGACAGACAAAATATTGTACCTGCCTTCCTAGAACTAACTCTGGAGTGGCCAATGAAGACAGAAAATAACATAAAAATATATAAACATCATTTCAGATACTGACCAATGATGAAGAAAATAAAACTAAAGGTAGAGAATGACTGAGGGTGGGCGTGTTTTGATTTGAGTGGGCTGGGAAGTCCTTTCCCAGGGGCATATTTAAGCAGAGACATGAGCGATGAGATGAAACCGGTCAGGCTAAGACCTACGGTGCAGCCAGAGAAACCGAACAAACCCGTAGGAAGAAATTAGCAGACTATTAGGTGCTACACTACGGGCAGATGATCCCAAAAGCATTAACAGCCAGAGAGGCAGGTGAAAGTTACCCGATATAGGGGAAGAGAAAGTTTTCCGTGGTCCTCTTAGGGTCTCTGACTTGGTCTGAAAATTAAACCGACAAAGACAAATTAACAGGAGAAAAGCATCCAAACTTATTCAGTATAAATTTTTACACGACAGGAAAGCCTTGATAAGGAAATAAAGGCCCAAAGAAAAGGTTAGACCTGAGTAATTTTATGCTGGGTTGATGAAGAGTGGACAACTGTGAGGAATATGATAGGTCAGAGAGTATGAGAGAAGTGTAATAACGTGGGAGACACAAGGTCCCTGTTCGGGCGCTGCTTGCCGAGGCCCAGCCTCAGCGTGCAGGGGCTCCTGCGGGATGGACGGCGTCGGTGCAAAGACGAGAGGTGAGACGCTGTCTGAATGCAACTCAGAGAGGCATGGCAGGCAGCTCTGCCCTGCCAGCCTTCTGTTCTTCATTTATATACTTCATGCGTCATAGGCTTTTATTTTTGATTTCATATATTTTCCCAGGAAGGCTTAGATCATTTAACATCATGCTCCAATTAACACAATAGCACGTAGCACACATAGTTATGATTATTTTGATTACATGTCAGCAAGTACAATATCAAGCATAGATTTGAAGTTAATTTTAAACTAATATTAATTTCCATAATTGTCTACTAACCTTTCAAAGTTCTGCTTTACCTAAGCAGCCTGTCTATCACCTATTGTTTTAACGTTCTATGAGTATTGTTCTGACACTCTATGCAGTTACCTAACTTTTAATCTCCTCGGGTCACTTAAGGCCAACCGAGGGGTAAGCAGTGCCTTGTGGTCGCTGGCACTGAGCCTTTGTTTCCTCAATATAGATCATCTCTTTTAATCAAGCAATGGGGGCATTTCTACTGCCAATATGAATTCCATTGTCTAGCTATAGCCTTGCGTTGTTCTATGCTAGGACAGGGAGGACGTGATCTGACTACCCTTTCCCAGAAGCTTAGGCTGTCATAGTTTACCCATTTTCCATCTTTACTGACTATTCTTTTCCCATTCATATAAGCTCCTGTAAAAGGTAGAGGAGGGTCAGGGGGAATAAAATGCTGTATATTAGGTTTACCCCTCGGGGGAAAGAACCAACGACACCCGGACTTCCTTGGCCTATAAGGTCCAGTGTGGGCCTGGCCTTGTCGTGTGGTTATGGTGCACGAAAAAGAGATGGATTAGGCATCCCAGTGGGAGGAGGGGGAGTCATTTTATATTCTAATTCTTGTAACAGGGGTAGGGCTTCCTCAGTACTTAATCCTGTAAGCTTTCTAAGACACATAGCACAAGTTTCGTTTGCCTCTCTTTTTCCTCTAAATGCCTCCCTTTCCAATTCTCCAGACCCAGGCCCTGATACTGACTCATTGAATCCTGTGATCAGCAAAATCACCAGCATTCCTACAGCCACCACCATTCCCAAAGCAATCCCCTCCCCGAAGAGGCTTCTCAGCAGCACAGCTGGTGGGCGAGCGCTTTGGGCACGCCCTCCGCCGCCCGTGGCTTTGTCAAACGGTCCCAGCATGCTGGCTCCCAGCACACAAGGCCTAAAGGATCAAAATAAAAACAAGGCCATTCTGTAATGATGTCTGAATATAGACATAACATAAACCTTGTCCAAGCCAAGCAATATCAGACGTCTCTCCCAACTCAAATGAGTGACAGCTGCTCTTGGCCAATTACAGCTGTAGTCTCATCCTGTCGATACTTAACCATTTTCATGATATCAGTCATGGGATGACCCGGCTTCCTGACAGCATCCAACTCAGAGCAGCCCCCAGTGTTGTCGAATGATCCCCACCCCCCACCCAAATAGACAAACATGAATCTAAGTTCTGTACATCTTTCTAGTACCTTGGTACTGAGCTCCCCATGGCTCCCCATGGGATGTGCCCTCCCTGCTGGGAGTAATCAACGGGGCCTGTGCAGCGCTGTTCCTGGTGGTCGTCGCTGGAGGGCACTGACTTTGGTGAGAATGCAGAACACTGAGGGGTGTAGAGAAATAAGGTTGGGTGTTAGGACCGGATTAGTTTATGGGGTTGAACGTGTGGGTGGCCTTATCTTTGAAAGCTAGACTGACGCCCTAGGAAGGAAAAACATCAGCTCTTTGGGAGCAAAGACTAACCCAAGGGGAAATTG
Source organism: Mormoops blainvillei (assembly GCA_004026545.1). Classification (NCBI taxonomy): domain Eukaryota; kingdom Metazoa; phylum Chordata; class Mammalia; order Chiroptera; family Mormoopidae; genus Mormoops; species Mormoops blainvillei. The sequence goes on from PVJD01000045.1 coordinate 171,322, forward strand.
AGGCTTTGGAAAGCTGATGTGGCCATTCGTACAGTTAATGTCGGGGTGAGTGAGTAGCCTGGCTATATATAGGCTGCTTCTTATAGGTCGAAAAACGTGGCCACAGCTCAGTGACTTCCCACAATTTGCATATGAACTAAGGTAGGTTTCTAGGTCTCTTGTTTTCAATACTAGCAATTGGTCCTCATGGTTCCCACACTCTCACCCTAACCATATTCCATATTACTAAAAAAAAAAAAAACCCCCAAAAAGTCTTGTTTTTTTAAAAAGATCATCTAATACACAAATTCCACTGAAGAATTTAATAGTTAGAACAATTCCCTATACCCTTGAATTTAAATTTATCATCCGTGAAGCCAGTAGGGAAGGAAGCATCTTTGCTAACTGCTCAATGCTTTGTCTTGTTTTTCCAGGCACACAAACTCCTCTGTCTCTCCCAACTCGACTCTCGACTCCCCGGAGACTGCAGCTGTGAGCTGCTCAGGTGAGAAAGCGCCAGAGCTTCTTTCAAACCCTAGTCCTGTTGGCATTTCCTCCTGATTTCTCTACCACAGGCACTGCCTGGTGTTAAGAAAACATGACCCCCAGTGGAAATGCATTCCAGTGAATAGACTGGGTCCATATTGGACTTTTCAGCTAGAATTTCCAAAAAGAGGCCTGATTTCAAAGGGAAATAGATGTTCCAAGCGAGGCCGCAGGGAAGGGCTGCTCAGCCTTAGAAATGACAAGACATAGGCCTGTGTCCCAGGCTCTGAGGTAAGAACTTCTGATTTACTGTCCCTGCAAATCCCTGTGGTGCCATTTCTTCCTCCACCCTTGTGTTATTTGTGTGTGTGTTCTTTGTCTTTCTAGACCCTCAGATCCCAGGGGGGCAGGAGGCACCGCTGAGTCACCTCTGTATTCTCCAGTGCTAGCTACTGCTGTGGCCAAGGAGCTTCTTGGTCATTGACTGACTAAGCTTGTATCTGAAATGCACTGAAGAAACATTCTGAGGACAGTTGGCTTTCTCCGATGAGTGTTTTGCTGGCTGGAAAGCTGCTGGAGGGTTACTTCTCAGCAGGGTTTGAATTTTGAGTGCCAGGGAAACAGCAGCGTGATTGGAAGAGAGGGGCATTTCTCTAGGACACACTGGGTTATCTTTGTTTTACATTTAAATGAAACCTTTGGGTCTACATAAAATGTGGATGACACATTAAGGGCAATTTCCTCAGCATGATTCAGGTTGCTGATTAGCGAACTGAGGCCTCCTGGAGTATTCTGTTTGTGTTACAGATTGGCTAAAGGCTGTTTCCCAGTGCGGGGTGACTTCATTTTCCCTTGGAGAACTGAAGAGCGGCGCCTTTCCGGCAGAGCCGAAGTGAACTCGCTCTTCAAAAAGTCCGGATCCCCTGAGCTGCAGCTCTTAAGCTTTCTTCCTAACGACACGGGCGACAAAGAAATGTCAACTGCACAGCACAGTGAAGTGAGTCTGACCTTTGTCCTTGGCCTCTAGGAGGGAGTCCTTAGTGTCTTTCCCCTATAGGTTGGGGTCCCCTGGAGATAGTCTAACAATGTGATTCAGGGTGGGGGCTGGCCAGCGCCAAAAATACCTATAATGTGACTCAGGGCAGGGGCTTTGGTGGCTTGGAGACTGAATCAAGCACATGGACAACTGATCGATCAATCATGACTTATGGAATGGAGCCCCAGTACAAACTAAACACAAAGGCTTGGGTGAGTGTCCTTGGTTGGCAATACTCTGTGTACATTGTCACACACTGATGTCAGGCAATGTGTCCTGACTCCCAGGGAGGAGACAATAGAAGCTCTGCATGTGGAACCCCTGTGGGCTTTGTCCTAGGTGTTTCTTCCTTTGACCAGCCTGAATCTATATCATTTCCCTGTAATAAACCATTACTGCAATATTCTGCTTTCGGTGTATCCTCTTTCTAGAGAATACCAAGCCAGAGGGTGGTTTTGGGAACCCCGAGAACTTTCATTTAGTGTCAGAAGTGAGGGCAATCTTGGAGACTGTGTCCTCTAACTTGGCACTTGGCCCTAAGTTCCTCACACGCACCCTCTCAGACCTCAGGCCCAAGGAATAAGGAACTAGTTTGCTCTTGGGGGAGAATCTGCACTGAGACTGGGAGTACCCCAGTTTAGGGTGCTGGTGGGGGATCAGGGGGCAGTATCCTCCATATCCCCCTGCGACCTTCGTAGGTTTACTAACCGGACACACTGCAGGAAAATGCTTTGATGGAGTGCAAGGTAAAGGAAAGAACACTGAGCTGGAAAGCACATCACCAAGGTTCTAGCTCAGGCTCAGCCTCTAGAAACCTCTGTGAGTCTGTACAGTCCAGTCTCCTGGGCTTCAGTTTTCCCATCTGTGAAATGGGAATGATAGTCCCTGGGCAGATCACTTTTAAAAGTTATTAGAAGGAACAAATAAAGTAATGGGTATGAAAAGGTGTAGAAACCTGCAACATATTTATCGGGATGGACAATATGAACATCGTTGCCGTCTAGCCATTTTATAGGCGAGGCCCAAAGTGCAGGAGTGACAAGCACTGCAGGTTCATAGAACCGGACATCCATGTCTCTTAACTCTCATGCTGTGGATTTTTTTAATAAAACAGTCATGCAAGAACACCTCTGGTCCCAAAGGCAGGCTTGTGATAACCTCGGCTGTTCAGAGCAAGCAGGAGGGAGTCTCTGAACATAACACAGCCGTCAGGAACACCGGTGGAAACTTCCGACACCGACTGGAAATTAGTCAAAGCTTAAGCCTACTGACTTAACAGTTAATTTTTTATCAGATTAGAAACTACAGAATAGGTGAGGTAGAGTAGCTAGAGGCTAATAAACAGATGTGATACCCAAGAAAATAATAGCAGTGGCAATGATCTCAATTAGGGGCAAAACATCCCAGTATAATTCATTTGCATTGCTAATCCCTGTAATGACATGCCTGAGTCATTAACAGAGGCTAAATGATGTTCAGTTTGGCCTGAACAAAGGCAAAGGAAGGAAATAACAAATGTAATTATCGAAAAGATACAGACATGGTTATTATTTTGCGTAGACAATATAATAGCATATAAAGTAATAAACTATTAATATAATAAATTAATCTCAGCTTCCTCACAGTTATTGTGAAGATTAGCACTTGCACATCGCCTGGGACACAGAAGGTGACTGACAAGTTGCAGAGAGAAAATATGAACTTCATACACAATATTTCAGAGCTTCCCAGTACACTACAACTCACCAATTAGAAATCGGAAAAAGTATTTTTAAAGTATTACATCTGTAATAGCAATAACAAGCCCCTAAACAAAAATTCCAAGAAAGAAAAAAAAATACATGGCATCTATAGAAAGAAAATTATAAAATTAGAGAGAGAGAGAAATGATTGGAATAAGTGGAAAAGTGTGCAAAATAGGACATTGTAGAGATGTCACTTTTTTCCAAATTAACTTAAATCCTTAGAGTAATTCCAGACAAAATCTCTACCTAACAATGTTTGGAACTTGACAAAATGTCTTAAAATTTCATCTACTTGTGAACGGGAAGGAAAGGTAGGGGCAGCCTTAACATACAGAGCATATTACATTGCGTAGGGGAGGGAAACTTCCTCCGCCCTCTCAGGCTCTGTGGCTGGGCCTGAGAAATAAACTGACGAAAGACAGATTAACAGGAAAAAAACATACAAATTTTATTTACTATTTTTATGTGCACATTGAAGTCCTCACAAGGAAAATGATATCGCCCTCGTGCTTTTCCTCTTAGCTCTTTGGTCTCATTCCTTACCTGGTTCTTTCTCATCTTCCCGAACTCTTAACAGTTAAGAGCCCTGGGGCTCAGTGCTTGATCCTCTTCTCTATTTATATCAGTTCAGTTTCTTGGCTCTGAATACTGTCTGTAGGTTCTAACACACAAATTTATATCTCTAGACCTTTTCCCCAAACTACACTCTCATATTATTAGTCGCCTGCTTACGTTTATTCCACAAAAGACAGTTTCCATTTTCACCAATCACTTTATTGACTTGGATATTTTGAGTAAGCCGACTATCTCCCACTATTGGCGTCTGGTGGGTAGAAGCCAGGGCTGCTGCTAAACGTTTTCCAATGCATAAGACAGCCCCACGGCAAAGAATTATTTGGCCAAAATGTCAGTAGTACCAAGAAACTTCCCAAACCACTTTTAACGCAATTGATCAGTCACATCTTCTCCATACACTGCACAAATCCTTTTTTGCGTTTCAGCTGCATTTTTACCTTTCTTGAATAATAAAGTATAACACACCGAAAATGTTGCGTATCTTCTTCTACCTTCAATATTAAAATGGCTACGCAAAAATTCACCAACTTTGATAAGTTTTTTTAAATGCATGCTGATATGACAGCTGTCACAATACAATCTAACAAAATTGTTTCGAATGAAATTAGACAACTAAGCACTCCTAGAGCTATCGTCAGGAAAAATGCAATGGACCTTTTGGCCATCCCGAGTTTCCTGGGGCTACCGTAACAAACTACCACAAACTGGTGGCATAAAAGAGAAACTTATTTTCCCACAGTTCAGAAGACCAGAAATTTAATAAATCAAGATTTCAGCAGGATTGGTTGCTTCTGGAATCTTTGTGGGAGAAGGTGATCTATGCCTCTCCCCTAGTTTCTGATAGTTGTAGCAGTTCTTAGCATGACTCGGTTTTTAGACACATCTCTCCAATCTCTGCCTTTGTAATGTTGAACTCTCCCCTGTGTGTCTCTGTGTGTTCACATGGCCTTCTTATCAGAACACTAGTCATTGGATTTAGAGCTCATTCTAATCCAGTATGATCTCATCTTAATTTAAACAATGTATTTGCAAAGATCCTGTTTCCACATAAGGTTACATCCTGAAGTTCTAGTTAGGCATGATTTGGGCGGGTTGCTATTTAAACCAGTACACTACTAAACATTGTTATTTAATGTCAAATGGGCATCTAATTTAACATGTCAAAGACTGAACTAATCTTGTCCATCCCTACTCTACCCTTACTCTTCATGTTTAGTTGATGACAACTCCATCCTTCCACTGGAAAGCCTAGTCTCTCCTCCACATATGCAAAATCTGACCGCTCTTGTTACCACTCCCACTGTGACATGGTGGTCCATGTCACCATCACCTCTCACCAGGATTATTGCAATAGCCTCTTCACAGGTCACCCTACTTCTACCCTTATTACCCTAGAGTGAGCAGTAGTCCCTCCTTATTCACAGGGGATATGTTCCAAGACCACCAATGAAAGCCTGAAATGACCTACAGTACTGAACCCTATATATATTATGTTTCATTCTACACAAACATGCTTATAAGTTTAATTTATAAATTAGACAGTTTCACAGATGGAAGATTCATTCTTTGCATAGAGCTCAGCAACCTTAGCATATGATTTTTTTTTCTTTTCTTATTAAGAACTTGTACCTTTTCACCTAAGGGAAGCACTCTACAGCTTCTCTTTGGCATATCCGAATTGTCAGTATCACTACTTTTGAGCTTTGGGGCCATCATTAAGTAAAATAAGAGTTATTTAAACACAAGCACTGCGATACTGTGACAGTTGATCTGATAACCGTGAGGGCTACTATGTGACTGAGGAAGGGTAGTACATACAGAGTAGATCTGCTGGACAAAGGGATGATTCACGTCCAGGGTGGGATGAAGCAAGGAGGAACAAGATCACATCATGCGACTCAGAACAGTGCACAATTTAAAACTTATGAATAGTTTCCTTCTGGAAATTTTCATGTCATATTTTCATACCGTGGTTGACAGCAGGTAACCGAAACCTCGGAAAGCAATACAGCTGATCAGGTGGGACTACTGTATTTTCAACACAGCACCAGGGCGATCCCGTCAAAATCTGAGTTCACGAACTTTCCAATGGCTCCCATTCTTTTCAGAGTAAACATCAAAGTTCTTCCAGCCTCTCTGGCCACTCTCTGCTCCAGCAGCAGTGGACTCCATGCTGTCCCTTGAGCAATCCAGGAACCCTTTGGCCTCAGGGCCCTTGCTCACGATGTTCATGTCACCTACAATGTTCTTCCCCCAAATATCTACCTGCCTAATTCAGTCACCTCTTCTAATCATCTTTTTCAAATGTCATCTCTTTAAATGTGTCCTGCTTTGATCACGGTGTTTATGATCGCAACAAACTCCTGCCTCTAGACCACTGTCTCACCACGACTGATCTTCCAAATCCTGCTCTAGTCCCATCCCCCATGGCCCTCGTTACCTTTTATATATCATCTAATATACTTGTGTTTTTTTCTCCTTCTTCTGTAAGTTCCATGAGGGCGGGAAATATTTCCTTTTTATTTTTATTTTATTCCTGATGCATACCTAGAACAATGTTTTGTATATTAGATGCTCAATATTTATTAAGTAAATAAATAAAATAAATTAGATGAGTGAGAAATGTATGGGGAACTACTTTCTAGGTACAGAAAAGATAAAAAGGAACCACAAAGAGGAGAATTCTACATTTTACTACAAACAAATTTAAAACTTTATCATGTGTAACAATACACAAAGATAGGCTACTATACCATATTACTTTAGAAAACCCCAGATCTCTCCCAAAATAAGAGCTTTTTATTTTTTTATTTTTATTTTAATCTTTATCCAAGGATATATTTATTGATTTTTTTAGAGAGAAAGAAAGAAAAGGGGTGGGAGAGAGAGAGAGGACAGAGAGAGAGAAACATCCATTAGAGAGAGAAATTTGATTGGTCACCTCCTGTAGGCACCTGGACCAGGAAATAAATCCACTGCCTCGGTGTGTGCCCTGACTGGGAATCGAACCACGGCTTTTTGGTGTGTGGGAGGAGGCTCCCACTGACTCAGCTGCCTGGTGAGAGCCCCTTTTTAAGTTTTAGAGTAAATGAGTCCTCATAATAAAAATTCAAGTTTTAAGTCATTTTTCCCCAATCTGGAAACAAAAAGCGAGGTTATTATGTGCACTTTCACTGAGGGTTGCCTACACAGCTTTGTATTTTCTCCATAGTACTGAGATAAATTAGGATTTAGTTATGAGACTTTTACCCACTCATAATTCCATATTTGTTTTTCAAAATTCCCGTCAGCCCCTTGAATCAAATTTTTATTTTAAGCATTATTTTCAGCAAATGAAACCTAAAAATTAGGAAAGACAGTTTGAGCCATCACTGGAATTTAAAATAAGTTTTTAAAAAGTGCACATGGGATTAATCTTAATGCTATTAAATGGCTTTGCTATAAATAATCTTCTAAGGAACTTATATAAAAAAGCTTTTAGGCAATTAAGACTAATTTTTTGACTTTTTTTTCAATCAGAAGGGGTTTTGGATTGAAGCTGAGAACAGACTAAAGAGACTGCTAGCTGATACTCCGGTGTTTCACCCCTAGGCTGGGCCTGGCTCACCCTCAAGGCGCTTCTTAGCCCCCACCCCACACACACACGCATACACACTGTACAGGTGAGAAAACGAAAATTCGGGAGATAAGCAAGTTCCATTTGTCAGATAATTTCAACATCGGGCCACCTCAATTTTGGTGCCTCGTTATGATTCTTTTTTTCCCATATGAGTTGAGATTTTCCTGGTTCTTCATATGCCGAGTAATTTTGGATTGTACACTGAACATTTTGAATATTATACTGTGAGACTCTGGGTCTTTTCTAAATCCCGTGGATAATGTTGATATCTTTGTTCGGTGAAGGTGGCCAGTTCTGTTGGTTGTGGTTTCACCCTCAGCTCTCCTTTCACAGCCTTTGCTGTGCTCTTCAGATAAGTCCTGTGGCTGCGCCACGGGGTGGCCAGTCTGGCATCTGGATAGATGTTAACCCATTAGTTACAGTGTTAACCCATGTTCAGGGGTAAACCTAGGAGTTCATAAAGAAATTGTATGGCCTTATATTCCAAAACTCCTCTCTTTGCACGCTCCCTGGTACTTTAAAGTACCCTGGGCTTCCTCCTTTCAGTCCTTAGGCCAGAAAACTGGGCCTTTAGTGCCTCTGTTCCTCCATGTACTTCCAGTGAGGGCACCTGCGTTTGGTACAGATGGGAGGGGAATTTAGGTGAGAAAGAAAGGTTTGTTCTACCCTTCTTGAGATCTCAGCTTCTACAATGGGAGAGAAAGTTTCCGGTTGCCCAGTTTTAGGTCCATATTCCTGATGCTGTTGCAGGATTGCTGGGGAATTGGAGAGCTAGAAAATGAAGGAAAAAAGGAAAGAAAATAATACTAATAAGTGAAGAGTTTCCCACTCTCTCTAAGGATCAGGACTCCCTGTGCTTGCTCTTCAAGCACAGGTAGACGGCTTCCAGAGCTCTCGCTGTTTCTGTCCTTCCATGTTCAGCCTGGCCTGAGTTCAAGGATAAATTGGAGTTAAAACAGCGAACTGACTGCCTGTTTGCGGGGGCCTTTGACTCCTGGTTCTCTTTCCTGATCCTCCTTCCACTGTTTGCTTTTCAGTCATCAACCAGCTGCACCACGCATTCTGTCCAGATCCTGTAACTGCGTTTAGCGGAGACCTGGAATGGTTTATTCTTATTTTACTTTATCCAGGCCAGAACGAAACATTTCAATTTAAAAAGTACAAAAATAGACAAATTCTTTAATCAAAAAATAGATAAAAGGGAACAAATAGAACTTACTGTGTACATTTGGCATATGCAACCTTCCAGATATTTTCAATGCCTATACATCAGTTTTACCACATAAAATTGGACATGGTATAGATTAGAGATGAAAGTATGAATCCTGCCTATTTTGAATTTCATCTCATAACGTGAGTGATCTTGAGCAAACCACTGCATTCTCTTTATAAAATGATCATAAATAAACATCTGCAAAATGGGAATGAGAAGGCCTGTAGCCCTCACAGGTCGCGAGGGTTAAGTTAGTATCCATGAGGCGCTCAGAAAACTGCTTGGCACTCAATAAGTGCTATATGTAAGTGTGCCTGCTGTTATGTATGTTCTCTTTTTCTAAAAAAATAATAAGTCACCATTGAACTCAACTAAGACACATTGAATGTCTGCTATGTCATTTGAGAAGTAACAGGCTCAGGAAGGGCTCTCTGACCTCCCCCTTCTCCCCTGAGGCAGGTCATAGGCCCTCTGGTGAGAGGAGCCCTCCCTGTACTTGGAGCAAAGGTGCATCCTCACCTCCGAAGAGGGAGGGAGTTTGCGCGAACAGGTCTTGCTAAGTCTCCCCCGTGCACTGCCCTAAGTTCTTACCCTTTTGTCCTATCACATAATTTTCTGAGCCTTTCTACTCTTCATTAAACATAATATAAAAACACTTAGGCTTAATCCTTTCCTCAGATCTTCATTTCCTCATGAAGGCGCCATGTCAGGTAGCACGCATATTAATTAAACAAATGTGTATGCTTTTCTCCAGTCAATCTGTCTTTGTTAATTTAATTTTCAGGCCCAGCCAGGGACTGAAGAGGGGCATGGAAAAGTTTTTCCTCCTTCAAAATACTGAAAAGGAATTCAAATTGTCCTTTTTGAAAAATTCTTTAGTGCAAGGCCATTTGGATTGGCAGGTTTCTGTCTTATGAGCTTTAGTGGCTCCTGAGGGCAATCGCCATCTCAGTATTGTGCAGTAATTGATATTCAGATCAATGAAGCAAAGCCAGAAAGAAAATACTAAGATTAAGGCAAATCGTCCAATATGGCCAGCTAAAATGTTATATAAATTTAATATAAATACATGTGTGTGTGTGTTATAACAAATAATAGATATAACATAAAATACATTTTTAAAAATATTTTTAAGGTTTTGATGTTTAAAGGTTTTGTTTTAGTAATTTAGAAATTTTATTTATGTGGTACAAACTCTTAATTTACTCATGGTTCCAGATAAGTAAGATTCTACCATATTGAGAATAATTATTTCTATTGGTAATATAAAAAGGAGTGTTTGCTCTAAAAACATTAATACTGTCATTTAAACTTTATGATGTATGTTTTTCTTAAATAGTAATTCACATTATCCTGAATCTTAATATATTAAAACATCTGAAACCAAGCATGTTTTGAAATGTTCTACATTGAATAAACGCCTTTTTGTTCTTTTTAAATACTTCACATAGGCTAAGCCCTATAGCAGATAAATGTTAGACAAGTTCTAAGAAACTAAGCATGATTCTAAAAGTTGACAGTTTTCCCTCATTCCTATGTCTTTTCCCTCTGGTAAACTATGATGTGCCCCATTAAAGCCTCACCACAGTCCTACCTATTAGGCTGTCTTGTTATCTCCTCATCCTGAATGAGAAAAGCAGGAGCACAGAAATGCTAAGTAGCTTGCCCAGGTCTCACAGCAAGGTTTCACACCCAGATCTGTTGCAAGACAAGACTCCCAGTAAGTGACTGACTACGCTGCAGAAAATAAGTAGCCCATGGAAATGTAGGGAAGGTGTTTTTCAATTTCTCCTGAGATAACTCCATCCTCATCGGCCTCCCCTACTTGATTTCCATAAGGGGGTCTTTCTCCAGGCAAAGAACACTTTCTTCTGACCTATGAAAGGGAAAAAGAATGGAAAGACAGCTCATGTTTTGCTTGGGGTTGGCAGATATTTTCCAATGACCTTGATCGGTATTTTCAACAAATGATGTCATGGTAGCCTGGTCTGATATGTGGCAAGCGCTCAGATATGCCCATCTGACCTGCCATTCTCGAAGAGCAATGTCTCCATTTCTGCTTCTCAAAAGAAGTGATTCCTCTTTTGTGTGGATGCTGGTGTCAAGCAAAACAAGGGGGTATCTTTGACGTTGTCAGTTTACAGATGTACTGTGCTTTCCAGCTGCTAATCTTAGATGTGGAAATAACGATCTTGGGCTTCATTTCCCTCCTCTATTAGAGCTGAACCATGTAATTTTGCTCTTCAGCTTTGCAAATGAAGGTTATCTTACACTGTTTAGCTTGGTTAAAAGTTATCGCTGTGGGTGGATCTACACCTCCTGTCATGCTGATGAGAAGCTTGCCTGCCTGCCTGTGTTCACCCAGGCCTCCTGCTGAAAGAGAGGCTGTGCAAAAGGCCCTGGAAATCAATGGGATGGAGCAGTTAGGGGCGAGGACGGAGGGAGCAGAGCACTCGGCCCACAGTGGCTCCACTTCCCGGGCTCTTGAGTGCTTAAACATCGGCTTCCCCACTAGCAACGAGAGTGGTCCTTATTATGGTGCTTTGCAGATTACAAAGTACTTGCGCAAATATTCTCTTACTTAGCTTAATAAGCACAGTAGTCCTGTGAGATAGGTTTTATTATCCTCATTTTTAAAAAAGATTTTATTTACTTATTTTGGAGAGAGGGGAAGGGAGGGAGAGAAACAACAATTGGTTGCCTCTAGCACAGCCCAGGTCCCCGCAACCCGAACGTGTGCCCTGACCAAGAATAGAACCCGCCACGTTTTTGGTTTGCAGGAAGATGCCCAACCCAGTGAGCCACGCCAGTCAGGGCTATCCTCATTTTCTATGCTGGGAAACTGAGTTCTATTAAGTGGGAAATATTTGATTCCCACTTAGCAAGGTCTTCCAACTGGAAATCCAGTGTGATTTCACCAGGCCAGAGCTCACCCAGTGTGAAGGACTGTGATGGAAACAGGTGTTACACGCCGTGTTCCTTTCCCAATCTCAGACTCCTCTAATCTCGGCCTGACATCCCTCACTCTTTTTGCTCCAGTCACCTGGCTCCTTGTTGTTACTTAAACACGCCAGCCACATTCAGGGCTCAGAACCTGGAATTCTTCTCCCCAGAGAGTGACACAGCTCGTTCTCTCACTTCTCTCCGGTCTCTGCTCAAATCTGATCTCATCAGAGACCACCGTCCCTGGAAACCCTGTAAAATAGTGGTCCTCATTATTACTCCCCATTTATTTTACCACAGTGCACCAAGGATGGAGTGGAACTGCCCAGGCAGAGACCAGCAATAAGAAAACAGACTAAAAATCTGCTTTCTATCATCACCATGCATCAGGAATTCTAAACCACATTGGTGATGGAATATCATCCTTAGAAAAAACAAAAACCAACTTTGGTTAGTCTACGTTCTAAACAATATCATGAATACTTTTGAGTTATAACACTGTATGTATACTTTCAATTAGCACATTTTACCACTTATCCTTTAACAAACATGGTATTCTATTTGGAAGTGAACTCAGGGAACTCTAAGCTATTCAGTCGGCAACTGACACCAGTAGACAGGGCTGTACATGTCTTGTTTGTAAGTGAATTTGTAATAGTGCAGTCATCCGAGCTTGCTTTAGGTGTAGTTGGGACTCCAGCACCCGTGATACAGACATATTCCTATGCAAGGATCAACCATGGGCAACAATAAACAGACAAATCTAGCCACCATTGTCCCCCTTTATCCATGGGGTTACTTTCCACGGCTTTACATTCTGCGGTTTCAGTTACCCATGGTCAGCTGTGGTCCAAAAAATTACATGGAAAATTCCAGAAATAAACAATTCATAAGTTTTAAATTGCATGCCATTCTGAGTAACACGGTAAAGTCCTTTGCCATCCCACTCCATCCCCCTCTGGATGTGACTGATCCCCCTGTCCAGTGTATCCACACTGTAGTATCTCCTGTCCCATTAGTCCCTTCGTGGCCGTCTCCATTATCAGATCAGCTGTCATGGTATTGCAGTGCTTGTGTTCGAGTGACCTTAATTTTACTTAGTAACACAACATTCCTATAACTTTTATTATAGTTTATTGTTATAATTGTTCTATTTTATTATTAGCTGCCGTTCATCTCTTACTGTGCTTAATTTATAAAGTGAATTTTATCATAGGTCTGTACGTATAGGAAAAGCCACAGTCTTTACAGGGTTCAGTACAATTCTTAGCTTCAGGCAACATCTGGGGGCCCTGGAACATATACCCAATGTATAAGAGGAGACTCCTATATATTCCATTGATCATGACCATGTAGAAAAGATCCATTTTGAAGAAGTCATTGACAGACTTGCAGAAGTTAGGCTTAAAAACAGACGCTATAAGTTTATTTATTCAGGTGACAGACCAACATTTCCTTTTTCTAAAAAATACATTCATATATTAAAATTTTTAAATCTATTTTTCCTTTTTTCTCTTTTGGTTATTTATTTTTCAATATTTGTTATTAATATTTTTACTGGCATGATTATCAATATGAAGTTCAACAAAACAGAAATTTCACCCTCTGCTTTCCTGGGCATTATTAGCATGTGTTTTGTATTAGTTGCCTGTTGCTGCGCAACAATACGATCACGAGCGTAGGGGCCTAAAAGAACACGCGTTTACTATCTCATAGTGTTTGCGGGTCAGGAATGAGGGCTCGGCTGGGCTGGGCTCTCCGCTTCAGGGCCTCACGAGGCCGCCGCCAGGGCCTCACACGTCAGCTGAAGTTAGTCTGGGGAAGGATCCACACTCAGGTGGTTGTTGGCAGCATTCAGTGCCTCATGGGATGTTGGACACAGGGCCTCTGTCTCCTGCTGGATGTTGGCAGAGGCTGCCCTCAGCTCCTTAATGCTGGGCCTTCCCAACAGGGTCTTTGCTTCCTCAAAGCCGACAAGAGACAGAGCCTCCAAGCAAGGTGCATCTTCTGCAAAATTAACCCATCCCCTCACCTTTCCTTAGTCCACTGGTGAGAAGCAACTCACAAGCCCCGCCCGCTCTCAAAGGAAGAGATGGCACATGACATGAACAGCAGAAGCGGGACATCAAGGGAGTCCCCTTAGAGTCTGCCTGCTACACATTTTATTTCTTGATCATTAAATATAACTTCTCATATAATAATTCTGCTATATAAAGAAGGGGGAATTAAAAAATAATTTGCTCTGCGTGTCAAATACACTAGGTATACCAGTACCCTTAACCCTACTTGACTTTCTTCATAGCACTTACCTGATTTACTGTATATCTTTATTGTTTTATATAACATTAAATATTATTTTTGTATTTTATTAATATATAACAAATAATATATTTAATATATTTTCATATAATTTTACATATTATATTATTTTATACTTATTATGTTTTATGTTATATATTAATATATTCATTGTCATCTCCCCTTTATAACCTTCTTCTTCCTTTTCTTTTTTAAAATTAGAATAATAACTAATAATAAAATAGGACATGTTTACTGTTAGAGAGAGAGGGAGAGAAACATCAGTTGGTTGCCTCTCACGTGTGTCCCAACTGGGGACCAAACCTGTAACCTAGGTACGTGCCCTTACCTGGAATCGAACCCATGACCTTTCAGTGTACAGGATGATGTTCCAGCCAACTGAACCATGCTGGCCAGGCCAATCCCTTTATAACCTTCTTGAGAGCAGAACCTTTTCTGTTGTGTTCACTGTATTCAACCCCTAGAGAACTGGCTGGTACATAGTAGGGACTTAGTAAATATTTGATGGGTAAATATGTGTAATCTTCAGAAGCATTAATTTAGAAAAATAGTAACCTCTCCAGGTGTTTTTCAATCTCATAGATATTTCAATTAATTTCTATCACTGTGGTTTATATGTACCTGGTCTAAAATAAAAGTAGCCGTGCCAGGTTTTGATGGAGAAGAGCAGTCCTCCCTGGGCTCCATATGCTCCCCAGAAGCTATTACCCTCAAGCCTTTTATTTCTTGCCCCTTGCTTTTACCTCCTCATTTCTAAATAATTTGTTTGTATTTCTAACCCTGTACATCATCAATGTGACACTAAAATGGCTGAATAAAAAGTAAGATTTTGGTCAATGGCTCAAGATTTTTTGTTTCAGTCAATCCAAAAGGCACTTCCTTATAACAGATCTGTCTTCTAGCTGTGCTCCTTTTGGAACTTTGTACTTTGTGGCAAGAACGCCATGACTCTCTGGGAGAGGAGGGGAAACTGACTTCTGAAACTTTCTATGAGTAAGAATAGGGGTAAAGAGCAAGCCCAGAGACAGACTGGGAATGATCATTTAAGTGTGTACATGAATCCTTCAGATTCAAGGACAGAAAACTCTGCAGGAAGACAGAGTTTATAGCAAAGAAACTACTACCATCCTTGGAGAGGCATGCTGCTTCGACCATAATTCCAGATATAATAAATAAATAAATAAATAAATAAATAAATATCTCACAAAACTCTGGTTGGCTGCAAAGGGTTAGCAACTTGATTATGGCAAAAGAGAAGCACTTAACTTTATAAAGAGGGGGGTGTTCTCTGTGACCTTGGACAAGTGAAAGAGAATCAGCCACTAATAAAAGCCACTGTTATCTGGGTTTTCTGTTACATACAGCCAGACCTAACCTTTAATTGATATAGATTCAAAAGCATATGCTACTTTTGGATTATTTCAAGTCTTCAGATACCAGACGAGTTATCTACTGGGCTGTGCTCTCTCTAATCTCAAAGAACATTATCCAAGACCACAAGTGTGGCAAAACTACCAGACTATTTGACTTTTCCATCCTTTCTATTGTCATAATAATAGGACCTCTTTCACAGACCGTCCAGCTGAGACACGAATACTCTCCTGCTGGTCCTCCTCCTTAAATCGGCTGTCTGTCAGAAAGGAAACAGCAGGCCGCCGTTTCCATCCTGCTGAATGGAAGAAGATTATCATCCTCGGAGCGCCTGGAAATTCCAGGAACTTGCATTTAATTAACATGGAAATAAAATCGACAGAATACACATGTACCTGAAGTTTATTCAGTCCCGGGGAACAATGGGGACAAATGCAGATTGATCTAATCTGGTTGTAGTTAGGAACATGTGTGTGTGTTGGGGAACATTGTACGGAAAGTTGACATTCATTCCAATTAGGAAGGGCAAAGTAAAATGATGAAAGCAATTTCCTTTGTCCAGTTAAATTAGTCATGCAAATAACAGGCCACTCTTTGACCTTCCTGGGAAGGGTCAGGATGGCTCCTAATGGCCATTAAGTCAATAGCCAGGCTATTCTTGCAATTGCTTAATAAGTAGGGCTTAGGGAAATATATTTAGACTAAAAGTCAGCCAAGGAAAAAATCAGTAAGAATTTTTCTAATGTATTCTTACTGTCTTTACACCAGACTAAAGTGGATATGGCTCTCTTAAACGAAATGCGGAGGTCACTTTCTACTTCTTGCTAATTCGTGTGACAGATGCTACATAAAGTAAGGAGGTTTTAAAAAAATAGCTTCTCTGGGTGCTTCTCCAGGGTCCCACTTGAGACAGCTGAGGAACACCACTGGCACTTGTAAAGATCTACAATTTCTTTATTAGGCTGACGACTCGAGGTTAGTCTGTAATTTCTAGCCGCTGTTGCCTACAGCGACGGACTGGTTACTATATTCGCCCGACAAGCCATGCTATAGGTGTAGGCAAGGTAAATCAAATTTATTTTCTTGTCCATTAAAGTCCAAGTTGTCATGATAAAAGTGGATTATAAACGCTGAATTAACAGGGCAGATTTTAAGGCTATTTCCCCCTGATTCATACATCTTTTTTCTCATTGAGATTCAGATTCAACAAACATTTATTAAGGATTTATTAAGTGCTGAGGTCCAGTTAGAGGAGGTCTGAAGATACAGCCTGAATGAGGTGCTTTGACTCAAAATCATGGGTCCTTTCAAATGTCAGTGGGTTATTATTCTGGTGTGTAACTAACGTAAGCAGTATTTGGAGTCATATTTTAATATTATTATCATCATTGTTACTATCACAAAAGTAATGTGAATGTATGCATGATTTTTAAAATTCAAGCAAAACAACGATATAAATGAAAAATGAAAGTTAGCCACCCCTCTCTTCCCCTACTTCCAGTTTTTTTCACTGAAATATGAGACACTGTAAAAACAACCGTAACACTGTATAGCTCTTCCTTCTGAGAGACAGGGTCTCCTTGAACCTGGGATGGTCTTGAGACTGACTTTGATTAACACAATGTTGCAACAGTTGCCATGTAGGAGTTCCAAAACTGGGCTTCAAGAGGCCTTGCAGCTTTCTACATTGTGATCTTGGAACGAGGCAGCCACCAGGTGATCCTGCCGGGGAGAGCCTGACGGAGATGAGAACCCATGCAAACAGATGAGCCATCCTAACTGAGGCCCCCCAGCGAGCCAACCCCCACCACCTGGCCGGAACTACCTGGGGGAACCCATTCCAAATTGCTGAGCTGCAGAGTCATGAGCTAAAAATGGTTGTTATTTGAAGCCACTACATTTTGGGGTAATTCGTGATACAGCAAAAGCTGAGTGGTACAAGAAGTGACCGTCTGAACAGTTGCTGGCATCTGCAGGCTATAAAAACACCTAAACACACCTAAAAACCCATGAAATAATAAAGTGATAATGGGGGAAAGTGGAAATGGGAGCTCAATAGGACCCTGGGGTGGGTAGTACTGTGAGATCATCATGAGGGACGTACGAGGGAAGCTGGAGAGAGCAGAGACAGAAGAAAGTAAGGGAGGGGTTTTGATTTTGTGCCAATAGTAAATTCAAGCCTGCATCCTTAAGTACTTCTCAGGCACAGTGCCTACCCCCTCCCCCAAGCGTTCGATGTCACGTAAGCAGAGCCTTGCTGCCTCACCTCCTCCACCTGAGAGTGATGCTGTGCGGTGGGGAACTGGCAGAGAGAACTCTCGCAATGGTCTGATAGTGTTTATAGGTCGACTGGCTTCAAGCTGGAGGGGAAGAACCGCTGTCAACACCTTGGCGCAGCAACAGCAGGCCGGAGCCAGCCTCTGGGGGATCGTGGTAACCGAGACCAGCTGGCCTGGGGGGAGGGGATCCACACTCACCGCTGCCCAGTACAGAGGACACCTGAGGAGAGGGCTCTTCCAGCAAAGGGAGGCAGATCCAGGCCAATATACACTAAGTCTGCCACTGCGTCAGATCTGGAAATGGGTTAAGGGGAGAAGAGGCTGTTTTGATAGAACTTTAGAGGAATACAGCAGACACCCTTATCCGTGGGAGATACATTCCAAGGCCCCCAGTGGACGCCTAAAGCCATGGACAGTATCAAACCCTATATATAGTTTTCCCTTATACATACATATGATGAAGTTTAAGTTATAAATTAGGCACGATAAGAGATTAGCAACAATAACTACTGATAAAATGGAATAATTATAACAATATATTATAATAAAAATTATAGGAGTGTGGTATTATTAAGTGAAATAACTCAAGCACTGCTACCCATCTTTCTATACTATGGCTTATTACAAATGTCTCTTCCCTGGTGTCAGCAAAGTTGGAGTCTGTTTCTTATTTTTTGTTGTTGTTATTTTTACTTTTGCTGATTATTTACAAAGCACAGAAGTGTCTTTCCCCCATCAGCTTAAAATTAGAAGTCCTCACCTGTGTTGGAGGGGGGAAATTAACCCCTTATGGTTCCCGTTACTTCTTCCTCCTGCTCCTACTTTCAAATTCCATCAGCGATAGCATCAATTCAAAAATGTTAAGGTTTAGATTCAAACATACTTGTCTGTAGGCTCATTTTGAAGACTGAAAACAGAACATATCCTTCACAATACATGAGTATATGTACATTTTTCACTGAAGAATCAAGTAATGCAATTTGAGTCATAAAAAAAGAAATATAACTCTACCAGTACACATGGGCAATCTCAAGGAGAATGTGAACAGTTGATTTTTATTACACTCTGTGAGCTGCTCAAAACTATAGTGCGATCCGTAGTCAGAACAATGCTTTCTTATAAGCTTTATGTTTTTCTTAGAGCTTCTTCAGTTGAGTTTACTTGAGGAATAGAGGGAGCTTCTATTCTTCTAGGGAATGTTTGCTAGAATATGGGAATTAAAATAATAATAACCTTAAAAACTCTTGATAATTTCCCCTGCTTCCCTGTCTTGTTTCTCATTGCAGTTAGACGACTCTTTGGGTAGAAGTTTGACTTTATTTCTTCAGTGTAGTACCCAAATATGTTTTTAACCCTGAGAAATATAAACTGTCAAGTTCAGATCTCCTTATAACTTTAGCAAGAGTGCTGGAAGGCAGAATGTCTTTGAGAATCAATCTCTATTTTGATATTAAGCATATAAAGTATTGAAAAACATAAAAGAGACAGTGTTGGGACCAGCTCCAACAATCTGTTTTTCTTAAGCATATCTCTTGTATGTATGTCATAGAAATTACCCTAAAGATTGCCAGTAACTTCTTGATGTCAACTCAGTTGGTACTAATCTTTAGAGAAGTTTAACCAGAAGGCTTTTAAGTAACATTTCAACTGTTATTATGATTAAGGAGGAGAGGTGACAGCTAGCCTGCTATATACCATGCACTGTCCTGGCTTTTATATGTGAGTATTATTTAATATAACCTATATTATTACATGTTATTATATTAGTTTATATTTCATATATTATGGCATAATATACTTATTTAAGTCCAAAAGAGCTGATCCACCTTTCCTGGGAGTTATGACTAACTTCCCTACTTCCTTCCATTAGTGGCAGGGCATCTGACCCTCTACCTGACATGAGCCACATTAAGTAACCCTGACATCCTTCCTGTCACCCCACAACCTCCCCCTGCAGTTAGTATTGATCCTACTTCCATCTCCTCTCTCAGCTCAGATTCTTAGACCCTGAAATCCACCTTACTTCATCTCTATTAAAAACTACTAGTGCTGCCCTTTGATCTGGTAATAGTTCATGTCAGTTTTCCTCCTGAATAAGTGAATGTTTTCTAAGGAGTACAAAATACCCTGACTTGAATCCTAGAATATCAGAGCCAGAAGGGACCTCAAAGTCATCTAGGCCAATGGTTTCGGCCTTGGCATTTGGACTCACCGAGACTCTGGAGTCATTGCAAGTCTTCTTTCATGGGGTCACAAAACTGACACCATTATTATGTGGTGTCCATAACTTTGTAAAATTAAAAAGAGTTTTCATACTCTAAAAATACAAGGACTACTGATTCACATCAGCTCTCTCATTTTATCAAAAAAAAAAAAAGTTCAGAGAATTGTTTGATTTGTTCAAGGTCACAGAGTAAATTGGGATCATGTTGGGATCCAGGAGTAATCTTTGGATTCCCAACCATCAGCCCATTCCTCCTTCCAGTATCCCAACCTCCCAAATATCATAATTATCACAATTACATAACAGCTCCCACACACTCTAGTGCAAAGAGGGCCAAAGTGTTCAGGCTGAATTGTGCAGAAGTGATTTCTCCCTCCACAGCAAATATTAAGCATTTTTGAAAAGTATTTCCAAGATAAAATAAACAAATATCCTTTAAGAGAGCAATTTTGTAAATTATAATTTTTTACAATTGCCCCATCTAGTAATTTTTTTTAATTGCCTCATCTTTTTTCCAGACAATCTTATCTTGCTTACTGCCCCCGCCCTGGGTGGGTGAGGAGCCTACCTACGTCCCAGAAGGTCACAGGTTAAATCCAGGGACAGTTCCACCTTTCCAGACATCCATGGCATGGCTCCAAAAGCAAGCATCAGGACCAAATGTCCTCCAAAGGGATTTTGATATCAGAGTCAACTAGAGGAGGAGGTTGGGCAAGGAGGTGATGACTAAATGTTGGGGCCATTGGACATTTTGAGCCACTAGCCAATAGGGAAAGAGAATGTGAATGAGATGGGCATGGGAGGTAAGAGAGCAAGGCCACAGGGCTAAAGAGAGAGAGGGAGATGGAGAAAGAGAAGGAGAGAGGAAGACCCAGAGAGAGAGTGCACCTTAGATTCTACCTTTCTAGTTCCCAGTTCCTGTCACAGGAGATCCAACTTCCCTAGGATTCCAGAAGCTCTCTGAGCCTTAATATAAGTTCTCAATATTAGACTGATTAGAGAGGAATTTGCTGTCAGAATCTGTGACCAGCTTCAGGAGAATAAATTCAGATCTCATGAATAAATACCTCAGAGCCCTCAAAACCTGAGATATGGTGGTTACCCAGGACTGCCTCACAGCTGAGGCGGCCTCAACAGGAAAACAAAGGACGAGAACACTCGAGCTGCAGTCAGCACCAGCCCACACACTCCAGTGCTGATGTGGGCACGGGATGGGCAGAGAAATCAATTACAAGAGTCTCAGAGCACAATTGACTCCTCAGTACACGCCCCCCACCCTGAGACCTCATATTAATCCCGGCTATTTCTAAATTTTACTCCTGTTCAGAAGAAACGTCTCTCTAAGTACTTAAGAATAGGGAAGAAGGTTCTATCTGTATAATCACTCTGACATCCTTCATTTCAGTAAAAAAAAAAAAAAAAAAAAAAAAAATTTATTTTGAGATTTCTGTTCTATAAGGCACTTGCGAAACATCTAGTTCTAAGGTGGTTTAGAAAAAAGCGCACTGTGGTGTTGAAATCTATCTTTTCTTATGCTCAGGGGCAAGGAATAGAAATAATAAATATTAATGGTTTCTATCGCAGTGACAGAAAAAGGGTATTGGCAAAATCCCACAGTGGAAATAAAGTAGAAAACAGAAGACAGAGCAAGATTACTCTTGGAGAAAGATGTGGGACCCAGATCTAAAGCCAGAAAAGAAAACAGGAGATTGTTAATGATAGCCAAGATTCTTAAAATACAGAGTTCTTAATAATTTATATATAATAGTAGTGGTAACTGACAAAAGCAAAACAAAACAAGGAATAAACAATGTGACACTAGGATTGGAAATCTCAGGGGTACAACATTGTTGTTCAAATAAAAAAAGAGATTTGGGGAAAATGAAAACATAAAACTGTATGAAGTAAATTGTTGATAAGAAAAAAAGGGATATGAGAAATGTTGAAATATCTTTAAATCGGTGCTTCTGTAACATATATCCTAAGTTGTTAAGAGAGTTAGTTAGTGGATTTAGAGAAATTCCGATCATTACATTCAAGAAACACTTTAGATGCAATATTTCAGAAAGTTGTCAACATAAGTACATTTCTTCAAGATATTAGAGGAAAAAATAAGAAAAAAAAAAATGGACCTTACGTGGACTTCATTTTCTTTTCCAAAGAAAGGCATCCCTGGAGGGCATTATGCTAAGTGAAATAAGCCAGAGAAGCATTTTTATGACAATTGCTATACAGTCTTTGTCAGATAATGCCAACATATATGTCATCTTGGTGTTGGTATCTATTCACTGTCTTTTTCAGTTAGTTTGGGATCTTCCTAGTCCTTGGTATGATGAGAATTTTTTTTTTAAAGCCTGGACATTTGGGCTATTATGTCATGAGACTCTAGATATTATTTAAACCTTCATATCTTCTTTTTTCTGCTTTTTTCTGACACTACTTCAGGAGTGAAAAAAGGGGGCTGCCTCATCACTGCCAGGTGAGGGTAGAAGTCCAGGTTTCCCACTTGGCCTTTGTTGCCACCGGAGGTGGGGGGTCCTCTCACTGCTGGCTGTGGGTGGGAGTGGGGCTCCCCCACTAGGCCCCCACTGACACCTCCCTGGCTGGGCAGCACAGGGTACCTCACTACTGCTTCTCAGACGGCCTCTGTTGACATCGTGGTGGGAATGTGGGGGGACCTCACTACCGTGGGTCAGCCATGAAAGTCCTCACTCTCCATTAGCCGCCCCCACCCCCGACCCCCGACACCATCCCAGTGTGTGTGTGGCGGTGGGGGGAGGGGCTTATCATTGCCAGGTGCGGACGGAAGTCCGGGCTTCCTGACTGCTCTCTTCTGACACTACATGGCGGGGTCCTCATTATCTGCAGGGGAGGAAAGTCCTGGCTCTCTGCGAAGGCTATTCTGAAAGAGCTCTGGCAGAGGGGTTTGGACTCCTTGATAAAGCCTCGCGAGGGTGGGGATCTAGGCTCTGCAGTCAGCTTTAACTGGGGTGGGTGTGGAGTCACCTGTTTTCTGCAGCGTTTGGCGGACGTAGAGCAGTTAGTATCTGAACGGTGTCTGCCTTGCTGGGCTGCTCCTTTGGCTAAAAAGAACAAGCTTTTGTTGGGGCGTTTTTGGTCTGCACTCACTGGCATTTTCAGGTTGCCAGCTTCCTTAGCTCCATGTCTGGGATAGCTAAGGAAAAAAGGAAAAAGGAAAGCCCGGGGAACTCGCGCCATGTTTTCCCTTGGATTCTGAGACCTCTAGTCTATCTTCCTTCTTCTCCGCACCTTACAGAATCCTCCTGAGTGTGTTTTATAAACACCGTGCAGCGTTTTCAGTTGTACTTAGTGGAAGGCCTAGGGAAAGGTACCACTGTTCCACCTTCCCTTCTGTGGAAGTCCTTACACGTCACTCCCCTACTGACAGTAACTGTACCTGCCTCGTAGATGCCTCGAAGGGCTCTTGTGAGGATTACATGAGTCGATTGGAACTTCGGAACGATATCTGGCACATACTGAGCCTATACAAGTGTTAGAGCTTTTTATTATTAAACAATATAATGTGATTGTTAAGGGAACAGATTCTAGAGCCAGATTTCCAGGGTTTAAATCCCAGCTCTTACACTTAATAAATGTGTTAATCTTTGGTAAATTATTTAATCTCTCTATGCCCAAACTTCCCCACTGTAAATGGCAATAGTAATAGTTTCTTTTTCACCAAGTTTTGGTGAGGATAGTTAAAATGTCTAAAGCACGTAGGTGATTGCCTGGCATAAAGTGAGCTCTACTTAAGTATTCAATAGTATCATTTTAAGCTAAAGTACTTTATTTTCTTTTCAAAACACCCATGAAATAAGTAGTAAAACATGATTATCTCCATTTATAAAGAAACAGGCATTCGGAGGCATGTGACCTGCCCAAGGTCACGGAGCCAGTAACTGGCAGAACCAGCTTCAGCCGCAGGCCTTCTGACGTCAAGTCCAGGGCTCCCGCCATCACAGAACTGTTAAGCTGAGGCTCGCTTACGAGCACGAGGAGAAGACAAACATTCATGCTTAGAGAACATGGCGGGGCGACAAATGCTGAAATCACACCTGAGTCCACAGGGTGGCGGGAGGATAGGAACAAGGTGGGGTGAGGGTTAGGCAAGAGTGTGGTGAACCAAGTCTGTGCCAAGTACTTGGTGTTGAAGAAATCACCCAGATTATTTCTAATGAGAGACTTCTGCCCCAGGAGGTGTTCTGTCAACTTCTCCTGTTCACAGGGCAGTGAAGGGTTTCCCTAATAACAGCCCTTGCACCCTAGGGCAGTTAAGTGCCCTTTAGAAAGAGTCTAGCTCCAAGAAAGCAAAGGCTATTCCTTCCCTGGTTCAGAATGTCCTCAAGTCTGACTTCAAAGTGGGGTTCCTGCATTAAGGGACCCCTCCCCGACTATTGCCCCTGCCCAGTGAGCTGTTTACAGACTTCTGAGCCTGTCCACCCCCAGCTTGTATCTCAAAGCCACCAAGCCTCCCTGGAGACACTGGCCCATACCCCTTCCTATACCCTGAGCACTTCATCGTTTCTGCCATATGTTTTGAGATGTGTCTTATTAAATGCCATATAGTACCTGGTCTTGTATTTTTCTTGACAGGTTTCACATGTCTGTCTTATGTAACCAGCAAGACCGTGGCTCTTGAGGGTAGTGGTTGCATCATACAGGCTTTGATGAGGTGCGACCGCCCAGCGTCTGGCATAGAACATGGTACTGTACTGTGAGTCTGGTAATACTCGTTATTTCTGAAACAGAAGGTCACAGCCAAGCAGAGCTGTGCCTATGTGGGGTATTAGGGCCCCAGGCAATTTTTTTTCTGCAAGACCCTAACTAAACACTTTGATTAAAAAATGTTTTGCAAATTGTGTGGACTCCTAGAAAGTATGGTGATTTACTGATGAAAATTCAGAATAATGAGAAGGAAGAGGTGGAGTGATACTTTGATCCGGCTTATTGTCTAGTCCTGGCAAATGCCCGGGCACCATCTTTTCTCGTTTGGGTCCAGGAATCATCTCTTTATGTTCTTTATTGTCAAACGTGCCATTCAAGGACAGCTTCATGTTTTCTGTTCTCAAAAAAAGGGTAGTAATGTTGTTATTACTCAGAATGTCACATCTCTTTGGAACTTGCTTTTGTGGAAGCCACACAAATCTTCTCATCTCTGCACTTATGGAATGTTAATTACAGCACCTGTGCATGACATGGGATCATTGCCTGTGTGGCCCGTGAGTACTGGTTTCCAATGACTCTCTCAAGGGCAATTATTGCGCTTCATTGATAACGACCACCAATAAATCTTGCCTAGAGAGTGCCAGAAAATACAAACAGTAATCCATTTGGGAGGTCACATCAAGTTTATGTTTTGGAATTGTTTAGCATTAAGATAGAACAATATGTTTTCCCACTCTGTCTTCTCTTAAACTCCTTAGGGCTGAAATCATTGCATTTCCAGAACATGATCTCTTTCCCTGCCTTCCACACATCGCCACCAGCCAGGAGGATAGGGGAGGGACCTGTGGGCAGAGTGAATAAAGCAGTCACATTTTGCAAGAAATGTTTGTCCCTCGCTCGAGGAGAGACTGAGGACACCTTATCCTTTGGAGGGAAAGGAAGATCCCAATCAGAAGGGACCACCAGTGTTCTAAAGCAATAGTCTGGAAAGCCCTTGGGGGAGACGGGCTTGGCCCCCGCCCAGAGGGCTTCCAACATGGAGAGGGGCAAGGAACCTATGGAGGGGTGGGGGGTGATCTCCAGGTGCCAGCAGGAGAGGATACTGGGTAAAGGATGCCTACAGCCCCCGGCTGCCCTTGGACATTGTGAACCAGAGGAGGCCGTGGTTGGACAGGGGCAGGGAAAAGCTGATGCTGCGTGAGCTCAAGTCCAAAGCTAGGCGGGGTCTGGCCTGGTATCCCCAAGGCCTAAACATCTCTTATGTCACCTCAAACCAGAGTCAGCACATTTGGGGGGGCACAATATCTGAAAAAAATAGCGTACTCTATCACCCAGTGGAAATGATCAGCACACGAGCCCACCCTCCTGGTAGTAGGCCAAGCCACAGGCAAGAACTATGAACCCATGAGCATGAGTCCCATAGCTTGATGGGGCAAGTGGTGACCCCCATGTGTTACCACTTTTGACCACACACAGGGTCAAAGGTCAAAGAGTGCCCTGAGGGATGGAAATTGGGATCAAGTCTCACAGGGGTCTGTCTAGGTTTGGGGTGTCTCACTCAGGTGGCACTGTTCGGCATGCCAGGGGACATAAAAATTTCGAGGAGAGCACCGTGCTCCTGAATTGGGCTCGGGGCAGCAGCCTACTTCCCAGGTCTAAGGCTCTTATGACAGCAGGCTACCAGGTGGGCGGTATTGAGCATTTTCAGGAATTTGTGCTCTGGGCTTGTTTTTGCACAAAGTACTCGTGCTACTTTTTTCTTTTCAGGGGTTCACAACATTGAGCACATCCTCAAAGAAATTTTAGATCTCGCCTCGTTTAATTTTTTGGAAGGAACAATTATTATGAACTGATTCCCAGCACAACTTAGCAATGTCAATTTTTAATGTCAATAAGTATTCAATGGCAGTGAGTTCTTCCTTTTTTCCTGTGTGGCAACTTCCCATTATACCTTGCATTTTGAGCCACATACATGGGCAGTTTTGTAAAAACTGAGGTAGAGAAGAGCCTAGAGGGTGCAGTGAGAGAAACATTTTACACATTATAAAAGTATAAATTCATAAAAATATCACTAAGAAGTCCCACTACATTATATCATTGATAACATCCATTAAAATATCTCATTAAAAATATTATTGAGTCCTGGCCAGTGTGGCTCAGTCAGTTGGAGCATCGTCTCATAAACTGAAAGATCACGGGTTCAATTCTGGGTCAGGGTACATACCTGGGTTGTGGGTTTGGTCCCTGGTTGGGGTGTGTGTGAGAGGTAACCTACTGATGTTTCTCACAACGATGTTTCTCTCCCTCTCTTTCTCCCTCCCTTCCCTCTCTCTAAAATCAATAAGCATGTCCTTAACTGAGGATAAAATATATATGTAAATAATTGATAGGATCCATCATTTTACTATTTAAAAGAATATTGCACATGATGTAATATACAGATGATGTATCATAGAATTGTACACTTGAAACATATAAGATTTTATTAACCAATGTCCCCCCCATAAATTTAATTAAAAATAAAAATAAAATGTTGCTAAATCTCTTTGGTGACCATTTACTCTCTGTCACCACCACATTCACTGCTACCACCACCAGTATTACTTCTTAGTTTTGCTCAAAGGAGTGTTGTCAAATATGCAAATTCTGGCTACCCTGAAATCAGATAAAGCAATCAATATTTTGACAAAGAATATGGAATTAGTTTTGAACTTAAAGCAACCTCTGAAGGCCTTGGTTGACCGGTAAGTAGCATTTATTCACATTTGCCCTTATTTTCCATTCTAAATAGACTGTTCCGCGGCTTCTCTCCTTTAGAAAAGAGAATTTCTAACTCTGATGGCAGTCCAGGCACAGTGTCTAATCGCCTAAACTCACAATATGAATCAATGACTGACATTAGTACAACAGAGGTGAACTACAATAAACTAATGCTTAGGGCGAACCCCATGCTGTGCTGGGTAGTTCTTCCCTGTTACTGCATTTACTTAATTGAGCAACTAATGCCTAGTCATTGTTCAGTTTTCTTTTAAATGCAGCCTAACATAGCGCAGTGGCTCTCGAAGGTCAGTGGACAATGGAATCACCAGAAAAGGACTCATTAAAACAGATGGCTGGAGCCCTCCCCAGAGTTTCTGGTTGGGCATGTAGGCAATGAGGATTGGGAATTTGCATTTCTAACATGTTCTTGGTTGCGTGGGTGCCGCTTGTCTGGGGACCCCACTTCGAGGATCACTGCGTATCCTTAAAATCAATAACTTTACTATCAGACTAACTTGGGTTTGAGGCCTTTAATTTTGAGTAAGTTATATAACGTCTTTTGGCTTCAGTTTCCTTATCTGTAAAATTACACCTCCATCATTAGGCTATTGGAGGGATAAATGTGAGAGGTAATGTATGTGTAGTGCTTAGCATGATACCTTGTCTGTTACACCTCAGTTAATGTTAAGTGCTACTGTGGCAGCATTTGCTACAGTACTACTGTTATTACTAAATAAAATGATTGATTTAACAATTTTTAATGCTATCTCTTCTCTTTACCTACCCAAAGGTGAGCTCCAACACCTAACATGCTAGGACATTATAAGGAGGCTGTTAGCTAAGACTCCAAGGAATCATGTATTAGATTTTCCATATTATCACAGAGGTTCTCCATCATAACTAAGAAAAATATATAAAATAAGTATTTTTTTAAATAAGAAACATAACCCCGAAAAAATCTCTAGGGAAAAGATTTATAAATGAATTAATTTATTAACTTCGCTAAACCATATTGAATATGTTATTTGCTATCTTGCTATCTATAAAATGACACCTGCACTCAGTGGTTAAGTGCACACACCCACAGAGCCATGAACCATCATGAAAAATTGCTTAACTTTGATCAACACTTTAGAGGAGTTAGCCTATACTTTGGCAATAGAAAATTCTTGTAACTTATTCGAGTGAAATTAGCCTGCTCATCGGCACAGTTCTGGAGTCCCAGGGATGACAAAATATTACGCTGGAAAGCTACTCGTCACCTATTAATCAAATGCCAACCCAACACTGCCATTCGCTGTGTGAACCTGGGCACCTAGGCGCCCACCCTGGGGTCTTCCCATCACCCTCCCCCAGGTTCTTTTCTATTTTTATGCTAAGCCATTAAGAAATACAACAAATAAATTAACATCAAAGATTTTCTCCAAATTAGTTAAAATAAGTCTGGTCACATTCACATTAAGGAAATGTCATGTTCTGTATTGGCTTTGAATGTTCCAATATTCACAGGCAGATAAAAAATTAATAAATGTCACTTAGCTTCTTTGGTTTGAGAGTCTATTAGGCATATAAGTAAAAGAAACATTTATTATCCGGTGTATTCTAACACTGTAGCCCTAGGATGGGCCAACTGTAGCCCTCTCCCCAGACTCCCATTTTGTAAATAAAGTTTTATTGGAACACAGCCACACATTCTTTTACCTGTTGTGTAAGGCTGCCTTCATGCTACAATGGCCTTGCAGAGACAATATGACCTGCAAAGCCTAACATTTTTACTTTTTGTCCTTTACAAAGAAAAGCGACCTCTGAGGCAGACAGTAGGAGAAACTCTGGGGACAAACATGGCAAGAAAAATATGTGATTTCTTTTCTTAAAATATCTCCTCCCCAAAGAGATGATTTATCTTCAGTAAAACAGTTTCCTCATAGAGTAACAATAAGTTAGTCTTACAGTTGGTTTCCCACTATCCTAGACTGAAGTGTTCACTAGCCCTTTCAAATACTTAGTGTCATTACACTGATGTGTCTACAGGCCATGCGCAACTTTCTACTCTGGGCTAGAAGCTGTCCTCAGTTTTGCATTATTCTTGTTTAATTTAAAGAGCCAGACCTAATTTTATTAAGGTTAATGAAGTCCCAGGACCTTATTAATGACTAAATAACTTCTCTCTGGTAGCCACATGGTTATTTTAGAAAGAGCAGTTCACTTTAGGAACATATAAGCCTATTTTAGTTTATTAGAATATGGCATTGGCCTGTCCTCTAAATTGGATTTCAATTTTTTTAAACAAATGTCTTTTCAAATACTTGAGGTATAATTTCTATGGCTTTTCCAGACAAAAATTCACATGTATTTGTTTTTGTTTTTGTTTTAAATTTTTTAAATTGTTGTTCACATGTATTTGTTAGGTAAATGTTAAAGAAACAAAAAATATTAGAGGGAGTGGGTTCAAGTCCCAGAGATTCCTTCTCCTACTCTGTGTGACAACCTTCTGAACCTCGGTTTCCTATCCTTAAAATAGGGGTAATTTTCACATTACACATGCATAAGATGTGGTAAGGATATTAAATAGTGCATGTAAAAGGCATAGCAGAACCAGGCACACAGCAAGTTTGAAAGTGGTAATTTAGTGAATGATAGCTAAGTGGGTGCTATAGTCTGAATGTTGTGTCCCCTACTCCCACCCCCAACTAAATAGTGAAATTCTAATGTCTTCTGCGATGGTGTTGGGAGGTGGTGCCTTCGGAGGAGCTTCCATCATGAGGGTGGAGCCCTCATGAAAGGGATCAACATCCATAAAAGAGACCCCACAGGGCTTCATAGCCCCTTTTACCAGATGAGGACACAGGGGGAAGCCTGTGACCTGGAAGAGGGCCCTCACTCAAGGTACTGGCATCTAATCTTGGACTTCCAGTCTCCAGAACTGTAAGAAATACATTTCTGTTGTTTATAAGCCACCCAATCTGTGACATATTGTTATAGCAACTCAAATGGACTAAGACAGTAGGCATAGTCTGTTTTCTTTCCAAATTTTTTGATTTAACTAGATTTTCCTAGAGGTCAACTAGGTACTTAAAAGTGGTGATGCTTAATATGGAAAACAGTCTGGCAGTTACTAAAAAAATTACGACTATGGTTACCACCATATGACCCAGCAATCCCTTTCATGGGTGTCTACCCGAAAAACTCAAAAACGTGTATTCACAAAGATACAAGCACCCCCATGTACATTGCAGCATTATTCATAGCGGCCAAGACACGGAGACAACCAAAGGGCCTGCCACTAGAAGATTTGTTTAAAAAGAGGCGGTACACATACACCATGGAGTACTGCTCAGCCATAAGAGAAGATGAAATACTGCCACTTACAGCAACGTGGATGGTTCCTGAGACTGTTATGCTAAGTGAAATAAGTCAGTCAGAAAAAGCTAAGACCCATGTGATTTCACTGATACGTGGGATATAAAACTGAAACTCATGGACAGAGATGGCAATGTGGTGGTTATCAGAGGGAAAAGGGTGGGAGATGGGGGGAGGTGTGGAGGAGGTCTAATCCATGGTGACAGAAGGTGGTTTGACTTTAGGTGGTGGGCCAGTGCAATATACAGATCTAGCATCACAGAAATGTACACTCGAAACCTATGGGATCTTATTAACCAACGTCACCATAATACATTTCATTTTTTAAAAATACTGGTGCTTAAATGTATTCAGGTCAACTTTAATAAATTTAGGAAGCTACACCTTTACTGTGAACCATGGTTTCAAAACACTGTTTCCGGCTGAACTAGACAGAAGGGATGCAAATGAGGGCACCCAGGAGGCTCACGCTGCCCAGGCACGGCCAGGCGTCAGGCACACAGATTACCCCCTGCCCACCCCCCGCTTCAGTGCTTCACCAGTGCCTGCCCCTGCTCACACGGCAGGCCAGGGGGTGAGTATTTGGGCAACTCCCTGCAAATTTTCCGCCCCAACAGGAAAGACGATAGTCACCCTTGTAAAGAGGATACACGGCCGTGTAATGCGTTCATCCCTCTGCGGGGAGGGGTACACAGCAAGCACTGCCCGCCACCGAGACACCTGAGTTGCACTTCCAGCTCCACCACTTACCAGCAGTGGGGCCTGAGACAAGACACTCAGTGGTTCTGAAGCCCAGCCGCCCTTACCTGATAGAAAAGATCTCTGTGGTCCTTCTGAATCTACAAAATCTTCTCCACCTGTGAAACGTCGCCTGGGCTTGGACTTTAATGGAACAGGTGACTTCTGCTGATGTAAAGCATCTGCTCGCTCTGACCTGGGACAAGTTTCTCAGGCATATATTATCATACCAGCTATTTTCTAAATTGCTAAGATTTGGCCCTTGCAATGATCTGGTTTCCTGAGATATTAGTAGTCCCCAGGGCTCCTCTCTTCCCAGTGTGAAGACTCATGACAATTAGTCGGTCACCCATTCTAGAATCTTGCTAGAGGCTGAAGTCGGCCTAACGGGTTTGCTCTTTAACAGAAACCGCTTGTGTCTCCTCTTTGGAAATTAGGACACTATTTGCCAGTCTCTAGTGGTTTGGGCCTCCGCTCCTGTGCCCTTAGCTCCGTTGCTCTTCTGTGCACTACTCTGGGTTGTAAAGGGCTGGGACCCTGCCAAATGCACCTTCCAGGCCCCTGCGTCCCCTGGGCTTCCACTGATTTCCAGTGACGGGGGCCATCGGAGGGAACGTAGAAGACAAGAAGACGGGAGAAGAGACTCCCTTCCTTCCTTGATGGTCAGTTTGGGCTGAAAGCAGCAGCACCTCCAGCGGCAGTGGCAGCAGCTCAGGTGGCAGGGTGGTGACAGCGGCTGCCGCGGCGGCCTCCCAGGGCCAGCCCCAGAGACTCTGCGGCTGACTCACAGCGGCGCTGGCTCAGAGGGAAATTGGCTCCCTGCGATCGCTACCCTTTCAGTACCCTAATTCTTCTGCCTTGCGCCTTCGGCCTTTCCAACAGCCCTGTAACCGATTTTTATAATTTCCCTCTGTTTGAATATTCAAATCGTTTGTTTTCCTAAATAGACCCTGACTAATACTATACACAATTTTTCAGAGCTTGAATTCTTAAACTAATTTAAAGCTGCTTTATGATCTTTATTTTGAAACCCAGAGCTTTAAAAGTCTGGATACAACCAGCTGCTCATTTCACAGAATCAAACCAACAGAACGTAAGAGAAAAAAAGTGTTCTTGTCAAACTCCAATAAAAAGGATCTAAATTTTTCAGTGCTTTGAAAGGTGTTCATAATAGCAGCTCATCATTGTTGTTTGGCAATGTACTGATTATGAAAATATTTTAATGTTACCATACTCACTGTAATGAAATTTATTCTACAAACAACTTTCTTCAGAGTATTTTTTTAATCTCAGGATTATACAAAGCCACCTGACAAAAATAGGCACAATAATTCCTGGGCCATTCGTTTCAAAGTCTGTCTTTCCATCTGTTACCTCAAGTTTAGGTCTGCACAACCAAAGTAAAACAGGATTGTGTAATTATCCTTTGACTCAGAGACAAATAAGAATGTCAGAGTAGGGAAGGGACATCTGTGCCCATTTGATTCAATGCTTGTCCGGATATATGATTCCTTTGAAACATTTCATAACCATAGAGTGAATATCTATGCTTGAATACCTTCAGTGGTGGGGACGTCATTACCTTGCCCATTCATTTTTTGGACAGCTCAGATTTCCAGAAATGAATCCCTTTTATTGGAATGAATAGGCATGACTGTAGTTTCTGCTCATGGGGGCTAGTTCAGGTTTATAAGAGTAAATAAGCCCCCTAGTCTATTCGAAAGCTCTTTAAACCAATGTAAAGGTAGCCATGATGTCTCTTTATGGAACTGATTTCAGCATCGCAGAGGCAGGCCCAGTGATATGGGGAAGTTCTCAATGTGAGGCAAAATCCTCTGACTCCAAACTGAAGCCCAGCTTCTTCTCTGGAAAGGATGAACTTGAAAACAAAACAGGTGTTCCTTTCACACACCTGCATAGGCTGCTTCAGTAGGCACAGCCCTGCCCCTCCTACTAAGTGGCAAACTTCCAGAAAATTCAGCCACCCTGACTCTAAGAGTCCTCCCCTCTACCCAGAAACATGAGGGTCCTGCATAACCAAGAAAAATAATACTTTTCTGAGAAAGTGGCCCAGAAATATATATTCAAAATATTTCTTGTACATCCTTGTTCTATTACGAATGGTGCTGGCAGAGATGGAGATGAAAGAAGGAGAAATGGCAAGAAACGCCTTCTAGGACCAAGAGAGGGACTTAATGTCAAATGGCTTCACAGGCCATGCCTAGCAGCTTGGGTGTCCTACAGCAGAGAGGAACCACTGCAGAATCTGAAGCATGACCCCAACTGCGTTGTAGAAGGATTTCCCCGGCGGCAGGGTGCAGCACGAATTGGTGGGAGACAAGCTGGGTAACAGGGAAAGTCATCAGAGGCAGTAATTCAGGAAAGAAATAAGTGAATAAGGTGGTGCCAGTGGATCTACACAAGATGGGGATCGAGTCAAAGCGGCAGAACAACAGGATTGAGTGATTGATAGGATGTGGCAGGTAAGGGAGAGGAACAGTAAAGCCTGATTCTCAGTTTTCTGGCCCAGGTAACTGGGAGGATGGTGGAGTTGTTTGCGAAAGAAAGGAACGTTAGAGGAATAGCGAGTTTAGGTCGGGGTGAGAGTGGTTAATGAGTTCTGTTTGGGCATGTTAAATTTAAGTGTCTCCAGGTCCCAGAAGTACAGATGATGACCGACAGGAACTCGGGTGAATAGATCTGGTGCTCAACAGAGAAGACTTCCTCAGGGAAGCTTCACCTCAAGCCTGGAGACAAGGATTGGTTCTCCAGTTATCCACCCCTAAAGTAATTTGTTCTGCTTTATAACTCATCACGATTGGGACTAAATACTTGTTTGTTTAATGTTCACGTCCTCCTGGACAATGAAGTGAATGCAGGTAGAAAGCCCGTCTGTGGTGTTCGCCCCACATCCCCAAAGTCTTTGCAGCACCAGACACAGATCAGCTGGCGTAGGCCAGTGCGCAGATCAATGGCTACCTCAGAGTAGCACCCGGAAACACTTCCTCCTGTTCTCCTGTGGAGCCTCACTGATCTTAAGAGCAGGAATTCAAAGTAAGTGCACTGTGAGTTTAGGTTAGATTCAGTCCAGGTGATATTTGAATGTTTCCCTTTGGTCCAGTACTTCCTTAGGGGGAAAAAATAGCTCAAAATGGCTTACTAGTTGTTTAAAAAAATAAAGAGAAAATAATTGGTTTTGGCTGCCATTCTCTTTAGGAAAAAAAAGGTCATGTTTACTTGTGGGTTGCAATCATGAGGCTGTTGTAATGTGTCCTCATTTTGTACATAGTTTTATTTCAAATGCCCCATTTTAAGGGAAGAAATGGACTTCAAATTATGGATATAATCGAGGGAGTGACTAAGTAGCAACCTGTGATAGCAATCTTTTCAGATATGGAGAACCCTGGTTTCCATTTAATTCTTTTTGACTTTAAATATCTCTGGAGTTGGTCCTAAAACCCATTACCATCGCTTGGATTACATAAACATTATTAACCACACATATTCTACCTGCCATATGTGTTGCTTTGGGGTTTCAGTTTTAGCCATTATTTTAGGTAGACTCATGTTACTTACCAGCAGCTCGGTACACACGTTTTTATTGTTCTTGTTATTTTATAAAAAGCAGTTAAGGCAATATGCAATGACAGAACTGTCATGAATACTGGGTTTACATTAATGGCTAAGAAATATGCTGATACAAAGGTATCTATCCAACAGTGTAAGTTTTTACACAAAACTCATATTTTGAAAAGGATTTTCTCTGTATAAGAATGTGAAGCCTATCTGTGCAATAATGCTGTGCATATACCAAAACCTATTCTTAGAAGGATCTGGAAGTTATTCAAATAAATGTTAATGGTGTAGTAGAATTATAGGTGTTTTCTGTTTTCTTCTGTTTGTTTAACCATGTTTTCTAAGATTTCTACAGTAAAACCATTCCTTATGTAATAAAAATAAAATTACATTTGCGAAAAATATAGACGTTACCTTTGAAAATGTATTTTGTCTCAGGTTTTAAAATGTATCCCAGATTGATCACTAGAACTATATAGTGTCAGAGCCCCGCTGCTCGGTCAGGGTAGGTTTCAGCGATGAGACCCCAACTGAAAGAAAGCACAAGGGGCAGACATAGGAGCGGCACTTCACACCGCAAGCAAGCAGGCAGCAAGCTCTCCGTAGCTGGCGCCGCTGGCACCGCCGGCACACTTATCGCTGGCTACAGGGGTTTTTATACAAGCCTAGGTAATAGTGGGATTGGGCCAAAACTTAGGTCACTGGGGACTACAGTGCATATTTACAATGACAGGCTGGGGCTGCCTGCCCACAGGCATGTGATGATGACTCATAGTTCTGGGCTCCCTGCCCAGACTGACTTTCAAAGGTACACATAATTCCGGGTCACCTGCCCCAGACAGACCCTCAGGGGTCCCCAGACTCCAGGGCTCCCACATATAGTCAACAAAGACATATATATACGAGGTCTGTCCAGAAGGTATCCAGCCATGTAATATGAAAAACAGAGACATTTATCGAAGAAGATATAAGAAACAAAAAACACTGTACGTAGGACAATGACATATCAGGCCCTTCAAAGTAGGCACCTTAGGACCTCACACAGTTCTCCCAATTGCCATTGGCTGCTCTGTCATATTTTCCTGAATGTCACTGATAGTCTGAAACCTCTTCCCTTTCAAAGGTGATTTTAGTTTGGGGAAAAGCCAGAAGTCGCAGAATGCCAAACCTGGGCTACAGTGGGGCTGAGTCACCTGGGCGGTTTGATGTTTCACCAAAAATCTTTGCACAAGATGTGATGTGTGAGTGGGCGCGTTGTTGTGAGGACGCCGCCAATCACAGGTTGGCCATAGATGCAGCCTCCTGGATCCTCTGAATAGTTTCTGTGGAAAAATGTTCAAACTTAACACAAAATTTGATGCAGATTCATTGCTCTACTCGCTCAGTCATTTTGAATGCAATGGCCACACAGTACACATGCTCACTCAACAGTGTCTACCACTCCCCATTGACCAGCACAGGGAAGTCATCATCGTTCACACGTGTGCATCGCAGTCCACTCTCGTTGGCTGCCAGGTTACATTCTCGTTATATTAATAACAGCTGGACTTTTTTTGGACAGATCTCATATATTTTAGCCAAGGAGATTTGATAATTAAGTACACTTTCAGGATCTGTGGGATTCATCAACTATGGAGATTGTAACAGTGAGTCTGAATTACATTTCAGGACTACTGGGTTCTTGTCGTGACCACAGCACTGTACCACCTCTGGTTTACTGGGCGGGATGGACATCTGTTGTCAAGACACCCAATTCTGCCCAATGAAGAGCAGAAAAATTGGTCCCACCTACCACACTTAGAGTAGTAGCAGCACGGACAGTGGTGACACAGTGATTTTCTGGTGAGGTACCAATGATCCAGGATGAAAAAGGATTTTTTGTGTTACCTCCTAATCGTGACAAGATTAATTTCAAAGGACAAAGAAACGAGTTGTTTTGCGCACCTCTAAGAGGTTAGCAGAAGGAGCCCAGGAGCTGATAAACCGGAACCTCACCTCTGACTGCCCAGGTCAGTTCGCTGACCCATGGAAAACAGATTTGTGCCAGCATTTGTGTCATTTCCCTGGGTTTGACTGGACAGAGCCCACTTTTCCCACTAATATTAATGCAAAAACTGGCTCAGCTTCCAATTTGTTACATTCTTCCATTCGCTCATTCACATTTTAATCATTTGGCAATTATATGTGTAAGACAGTGTTCTAGGTACTGGGAACACTGGAGCAAAAAATAAAAAGTCTGTGTCTTTACCCTTTGAAGCTTTCTTTTTTTTTAATACCTACCCAAGGACAATTTTTTCATTTGTTTTTAGAGAGAGAGAGAAAGAGAAACAACAATGTGAGAGAAGCATTTATCGATTGCCTCCTGAACTAACTCCAACCAGGGATCAAACCTGCAACCTTTTGGTACATGGGACGACACTCCGGCCAACAGAGCCACAGCAACCAGGGCTGAAGCTTACACTTAATGTAGGTCACAGAGCATAAACAAATAAATACACAGCATAAGGCCAGGCATTAAGTGCTATGGAAAAATAAAGAAAGCACAGTAAATGTATAGAGAATGACAGAAGTTACTCTAACCCCTAAGGTGTCCAGGGGTGGTCTCTCTGGGAGGTGACATTTGAATGACATGAGAAGTGAGCATTGTGAAAACCTGTGAGGTGAGCATTCAAGGCAGAAGGAACAGCAAGTGCAAAGATCCCTGAATAGAAACACAAAGGAACGGCACGGACGTAGTGTGGGTGCTGTGCAGTAGGCCGGGGTGGAAACAGTAGGAAATGACCTGGAGGTGTCCAGGGGCAGATCCAGGAGGACGTTGTACACCATGGTAAAGATTTTGGATTTTATAGTGTGACTAAAAGTTGCTGGAGGGATTTGAGTAGGGGAGTGACTAACCTGTCTAGTGTTTGTAAGAGGACCCATTCAGCTGCTGTGCGGAGACTGGCCACAGTAAGAAGGGAGTTCAAGATCCAGATAGGAGGCTGTGGCTAATTTCCCAGTAAGAGCAATCCATTCGAAGAAAGACTCTAGCATGGGAGACATAAAACCATCAAACAAAAATTACTTGGGGGCTCAGAAAAAAACTTTAAAACAAATTATCATTGATAAAAGAAGATATTAGGTCTATAAAACAAAACAGAATGTTGCTCCTCTAAAAAAGTGTGGAGAACATGAATAAAATAAAAGGAGTTCTTGGGAATTAAAAATATAATAGATAGCTCAAATACAGATCAAAGGATAAATTAAGGAAAGTAGAGCAAAAAGTTAAAGAGAAGGAAATAGGAGAGAAAATTAGAGGATCAGCCTGAGGTCTAACACCTGAATTATAGGAGTGCCAGAAAAAGGAAACAAAAGAAGTGAAGAAATAATCGAAAGAGCAATTCAAGAAAATTTCCCAAAGCTGAACCACATGACCTTTAGATTAAATAGGCCCACCTAGAGCCCAGCATAATGGATGAAAATAGACCCATGATAAGGCATCTCATTAAGAAATTTCATATTGGGCAAAAAGAGATAGAAAAAATAGATTATATACAAAGGACTGAGAGAAGAATAGCCTTGGACTTTTAATAAGACACAGGAGACTGCACAGAAGTTAATGAAACAATGTATTCACAATTCGCGATAGATTTCTGACTTGGAATTCCATCCACAGTCAAGTAAAGGTAGGCTAAACACATTTTCAGACATGCAAATCCTCAAATATTTACTTTTCATGGTGACTGCTGGAACAAAATGAAGGAGTACCTCAAGAAAGAAAACAACACACCCAGGAAACAGAGGAACCAACTCAAGAAAGAGATAAAGGGAACCCAGGATGGTGCAGCCACCGGAATGTGGCGATAGGAGATCTGAGGATGCCAGCTGATGGCGGACTCAGGGAGCAATCCGAACAGACCAAGCAGGTCAGGAGACTCAGGGAGACATGACTCCCAGAAGATGACATTGTTGTATGTGTTTGAATGTATGGAAAGAACAGTTACGCTGCTGAGGAAGAGATCAGGGTCCAATTGATGCAAATGCTTATATAACTAAGCAAAAGTTTTTAAGAAAGAGTATTAACTAGGAAAGGTAAAAAGATTTGAAATGAAAAGAAGTCATAACTTACCACATGGCTCAGTAGTGAATGGTGTGTTAAAAGACAACTGAAGTACATTAAACATTTTAAGAGTTTACTTGGGCAAAAATCAACTGAACTGGGAAGTAATTAGGAGCACTCCACCAAACAGAAGCTGGGAAAAGGTTTTTGTAGAGAAAAGGCAGAGATGAAGTAAGAAAATTATTGATTGGCTGTAGTTTAAAGCTTAGTTGGCCATTTGGGATTGTTTGGTCCCAGCTTTTTGATTTCATAACCTTGTGGCATTTATAAGCTTAGAGTTTGGTTTCCTTACATGAGCCATTGCGGCATTAGGGCCACCTCAATCTAATGACCTCTCGGTTTAGTCAGTCTAACAGGTGGCATTTCATCATAATGAAAACAGTGAATGCTGATCTAATCACAACAATTATTTCACTCTATTGAGAGACAGGGGTATGGGAAGTGTACGTGTTTGTGATATGATGAAGAAGGAGTGTGGGCGGGGCTAAATCTATATACTCTGTAAAGGAACCATGAAAGTGTCCAAACCTTGGAAAGCAGTCAAGAAGCAGTACAAGAAAATTATTTAGAAGTACAGACACACATTTTTTTTTTTAAGCTAAAAGAATTGGGGAGTAGAAAATGGGAAAAGGAATAAAAATTCAGTTGTGGAGATTTTTGTCTCTCTAACCTTTGCACACATGTAAGGTTAATTTTAAAAACTGAAAAAATATTTACCTGGTTGGTGTAACTCCATAGATTGAGCGTTGGCCTGCAAACCAAAGGGTCACCAGTTCTGTCCCCAGTCAACGCACATACCTGGGTTGCAGGCGAGGTCCCCAGTAGGGGGCACGAGAGAAGCAACCACACATTGATGTTTCTTTCCCTCTGTT
Source organism: Mormoops blainvillei (assembly GCA_004026545.1). Taxonomy (NCBI): domain Eukaryota; kingdom Metazoa; phylum Chordata; class Mammalia; order Chiroptera; family Mormoopidae; genus Mormoops; species Mormoops blainvillei. The sequence continues at coordinate 211,203 of PVJD01000045.1, forward strand.
TCTCCCTCCCTTCCCCTCTAAAAATAAAATAAATAAAAAATCTTTTTAAAAAATACTTAAAGGCAATATGAAATGAAGACAGAAAGCATAGAGCAATGCTGTCTCATAGAATTTTCTTTGATGATGGAAATTACATCCCATATGAGGCTACTTGAGATGTGACTCATGTGACTGAGAACTAAATTTAAAATTTCATTAAATTCTAACTAGTGTACATTTAAATAGCCACATGTGGCTAGTGGCTGTCATATCAGGAAGTGCACCCATACACACTGCTGCTACCTAGGATCAACTTTGTTTCTGCAATAGACTCTACTTCCTCCTACTTTTTTCTTTTTTTTTTTCTCTTTTCTGTCTCTACTGGATCATTCCCATCAGCCATGCTAAAATACCATTTTTTCACCTTTTTAAAAAACGTTGATTTGACTCCCATCCCTCCATGACTCTCGAGCCCATCTCTTTGCTTACGTGACAATAAAACTCCTCGAAAGAGTTCACCAAACCCATGCTGTCCTACACCGCAGCAGTGGCCACATGAGGCTATTTAAGTTTAAATTAAGGTTAAATAAAGTGTAAACTTCAGTTCCTTAGTTGCACTAGCCACATTTCCGGTGTGGCCAGTGGACACTGCATTGAACAGACACCGCTTCGGGACATTTCTCTCAACTCAGAAAACCCCATTGGACAGCACTGAGAGGCACTAAGAAGGCGCAGAGGAAATGGATACAGTTGCTGATTGTTTGGCCCATTTGGTGCTGGAAGGATAAGAAAGTTATCTTCTGGCTATTTCTTTTTTTCTCAGTGGATTAGAAAGTAAATTCATCAACCGGGAGTGAGGATGACAGAGGGATGTTGAAGTATGAGAAGAAAGGGCACGGATAGGAAAGGACCTCGTCAGAGAGCAGGAGAGCAAACTGCTGGGGACATAAAGAACAGAGTTTTCGCCAAGGAAAATCGAAAGCATTATGTTTATTTTAATATGATTGTTGTTTTTCTCAATGTTGTTACTGAAAAGGCCGTCCTTAAAACTGGCCAGTAGAGGTGGGGACGGGAGCAGGAGCCAGTTTTCTGGCTTCCCTCATACTGACTTTGAAAACAGACAGGGCTGACTAATCTGGCTGTGACCACGACCTATTGAGCAGGAAGGAAGGGGAGGTCCTTCCTGGAGATGTTTTGCAGTGATAAGGCATGGAGACTTCCTCAGTTGAGGGTTTTGTGATTTTAAGAAATAGAAAACAAATTCAATCAAACTTAAACGAGAAAAGGAGAGGAACTATAATGATACAGGGCTGTCTCCTGGAACCCACAGAAATGTAGCTAGTCCCCAAGGGGATGTGAATCAGAGGTCACTGGAGGGTCAAGAAAGCTCTCAGAGACTGAGGAAGAATCATATTTCTTTCTCTTTTTCTTTCTCCCCCCATAAATATGGTTTCTTATCTATGTTGTGTACAAGAAACCTTTTTTCCTTTTCTCTGAAGAAAAGATCAGCTTTCTGTACAGAATCTCAGCATACTTGATGGGTGAGAAGTGGCTGCTATGACAATCTGCTTAGTTTTTATTACCTCAGAACAAGAAAAGCCCTCAGATTAACAGGAAGATCTCAGTCCCAGTCTCAAATCTAATTGAATCTGATTAGTCAAACTTAAGTTTGTTCCTACAACTCTGAACAGACAACTCCGATGGGTGACGGGGCCATGGGAACAAGCACAGCTGCAGGGACCGTTCCCGGGATGTGGGGCGATTCTCAGAGCTCCTCGGGGACACCCCCTGGGAATTTCTTCCTGTCCTATTACTTTCCTGGGTTACAGATGAAGCGGGTAGGGGGATGTCACCTCCCCGTAGGACTATGCAGCTTTCCTAGCCCACTTCCTGCCCAAAATTAAGGTTAGGTTCTTAGGTTTTTTAGACCAGGTTCCTGGTTCCTTTGGTACTGCTGTACAACACTCTCGGAAAACATGGTTAGGCCCTCCTATCTGCTTCAGACATTTCCATGAGCAAGTAACCACATTCAGTATACTCTTTGAGGGACTTCTTGTACATGAGCTTTATTTCTTTGCTTTCTTGCCCCCAACATTGGCCACCTTTCTCTGTCTGTCTCTCTCATACCTTGCCTAACACAGCCAGTAGCAACCAAATAGAGTAACTAAGGTTCTGTTTTCTAACATCTTCCCCCGAAAGGCAAACGGTCTACCTTCAAGGAAATTACAAGCAAAGCCTTCAGCAAAAGTTTTTGCTTTCTTCCCAGCCTCTGATATTAGTCTCCTCATTGCTACAGCTTCATTGATAAGCCAGTATTTTAAGGCTTTGGTTTTTTTCAGCAGTATATCCTTGTTGGAACCATTTTTTTTTTAAATTTTTAGAATTGGTCAGGGTAGGGTTGTTGATTTTTGTTTTTTTGTTTTGTTTTTTTAATACTGCAGTAGCAATCCCCCATGAGTCTCAGTGGCCTTAATACAGTAAACCTTATTTCATATGCACATGAGGTCTAAAAGGAATTAGGCAAGTCACCAGGGCAACTGCCTTCCATGAGGTGACTCACTTATTGAGGTGGTGTCAATCCTTGGCTCTGTCATCTCAGCTGATGGACTCAGTGGACAATGAAAGAGATCACAAGGAAAATTCACAGGGATTTTCTAAGCTTTCATCCAGAAGTAAGACATGACACCTCAGCTTGCGTATTGACCAGAAATTAGTCTTACAGCTCCACCTAACTACAAGAGGGCTGGAAATTCTAGGGAGCACAGGGATAACTGTTGAGCAGTAAATGTCTCTGCCACCATCCACAGAGGCCTCGTGTTGAAAGAACAAAGCTGTAAGATCAAAATAGCCTGAATGGTGGAGTCACTGCAGGGAGGGCCCCTTATCCTGACAGTGTCCAACCTGCACTGGAATTAGTATGAGTAAGAAACAAAACTCTGTGGTGTTAATTTACTGAGGCTTAGAGATTTTCTTATTTTTCTTGCAGCATAGTTCATCCTGTCTTGATTAATACAGAAACATAAAAGAAGATAGGAGTAAATGAAACAGTATAGTATAATTTCCCTGAAGCAACTGTAATTTCAATCAAAATAGCAGTAGGATTTTTTGGAGAATTTGCTAAAATGATATAAAGCTCTTGTGGAAAAATAAAGGAGTGAGAATAGCTAGTACAACTATAAACAGAATAATGGGGGAGAATTAATTTTACCCAGTATTAAAAAAAATTTATAGGTAGAGAAGTTATAGGAAATACAGAAAGACATCACGGGAAAAGTACAGGAAATAACAAAAATGTTAACAGAGAATGGATATCCCAGCAATAAACCCAAAAACTTTTGAGAATTTTGAATATAAATAAAATGGTATTTTAAGTCAAAGGGAGAATATGAAAAATTCAGAAATGTTGTGACAAAAAAGCATTGGGTATCTTTATACAAGATGGCAGCACAGGTAAACATGACTCACCTCCTTTCACAACCACATCAAAATTACAACTAAAATATAAAACAACCATCACTCAGAACTGCCAGAAATCCAGTTGAATGGAAGTCTGACAACTACAGAATTAAAGAAACTACATCCATCCAGACTGGTAGGAGGGATGGAGACATGGAACAGGCTGGCCCCACATCACGTGTGGTGGATAAAAATTCAGGAGGGATATCTCAGGAGGGATAAGTCCCAACCCCACACCAGGATCCCAGCCCAGGGTTCCAGTGCCAGGAAGATAAGTCCCCATTACTTCTGGGTGCAAAAACCAGTGGGGATTGTGTGGGTAGAAGAAACTTCTGGAATCCCAAGCAGTTCCTCTTAAAGAACCCACACACAGACTTACTAAGATTCACTCCCTCTGAACTCCAGAATCAGGGTAGCAGCTAAAGGCACCAGTGGTATTCAGGGAGAAACTGAAGTGTCTGGTATCAAGGCAGGAGCTGGACGACATCTTTCTCCCAGGCATAAAGGCAGGCAGAGATCATTGTCCCTTTTCTGAACCTTCCCACCATAGAGCCACAGAGCTGGAGGGCAGCTGTCATTTCTGAGACTCCATCAGTCTAGCTAACAAAGTTTGCCCTGCCCTGGAGATCCCTGAGACTCCATCCCACCCAACTTATGGACCCAAACAGGATATGAATTAATGGTCTTGGCTCATGCTTCACAACTTCCTAAATCCTATCAAACAAGCCACAGCAAACCTCAGCAAGCTCCCAGCCCCTGTACCTCTTACTGAGTGGCCCCAGGCCTGGCACTAGCAGCAACCAGCCTAGATCCATAGCTTTCCTTCACCTGGGAATCTCCAAGCCCAGCACAAGTAGCAGCCATCTCAGATTGCTTACAGCTCAGGAAGAGTGGACCCCAGCAAGAACATAGGTGGGGGTGGACCTTGGCCTGCACCACCTGGGAAACCCCAGAGCCTGTGTACCCAGTGGACAGCTACAGGCTACATCAGAGCACCACCACCATGCCCCTACACAGCTGATCCTCTATGGAGGGCAGAGGCTAGTGGTCAGTGGTCATAGCCAGTCCTTACAGCTGACTGGCCTGGGTAAATTCCTCCTATTGACCTGCAAACAACAATCAAGGCTCAACTACAAGATGAGGATGTACTCAGCCCACACAAAAGGTACACCTCGAGTACCCAGCTTGGGTGATAGGGAAGGCTGTGCCACTGGACCCTACAAGACACCTACTACATTAGGCCACACTACCAAGACACGGACTTAGAGTGCCTCTACCTAATGACTAGAAACAAACACAGGGAAGCTGCCAAAATAAGGAAACAAAGAATCATGGCCCAAATGAAAGAACAGATCAAAACTCCAGAAAAAGAACTAAAGAAAATAAAGATAAACAACCCATTAGATGCAGAGTTCAAAACACTGGGTATGAGGCTTCTCAAGGAACTTAGTGAGGACCTCAACAGCATAAAAAGATCTAGTCAGAAACAAAGGATATACCAATGGAAATAAAGAACAACTTACAGGAAAACAACAGTAAAGTGGATGAAGCCGAGAATCAAATCAATGATTTGGAACATAAGGAAGCAAAAAACAACCAATCAGAACAACAAGAAAAAGAATCCAAAAAAAACAAGGATTGTATAAGCAGCCTCTGGGACTTCAAGCATTCCAACTTTCACATCATAGGAGTACCAAAAGGAGAAGAGAAAGAGCAAGAAATTGGAAATTTATTTTAAAAAATAATGAAAGAAAACTTCCCTAATTTGGTGAAGGAAATAGACATGCAAGTCCAGGAGGCACAGAGAGTCCCAAACAAGATGGATGCAAAGAGGCGCACTCCAAGACACATCATAATTAAAATGCTAAAGGTTAAAGATAAAGAAAGAATCTTAAAAGCAGGAAGAGAAAAGCAGTCAGTTACCTACACGGGAGCTCCCATAGGACTGTCAGCTGATTTCTCAAAAGAAACTTTGCAGGCTAAAAGGGACTGGCAAGAAATATTCAAAGTCATGAAAAGCAGAGACCTACAGCCAAGATTGCTCTACCCAGCAAAGCTATCATTTACAATCAAAGGACAGATAAAGAGCTTCCCAGACAAGAAAAAACTAAAGGAGTTAATCATCACCAAACCATTATCATCTGAAATGTTAAAGGGGCTTATTTAAGAAAAGTAAGAAGATCAAAACTATGAACAATAAAATGGCAAAAAAATACGTATTTATCAACAATTGAATCTAAAAAACAAACTAAGCAAACAAGTAGAACAGAGACAGAATCATGGATATGGAGAGCATTTTGATGGTTACCAGATGGGAGCAGGGTGTGGGGGAATGAGTGAAGAGGTGAGGAGATTAAGTACAAATAGGTAGTTACAGAATATCCATGGGGATGTAAAGTACAGTATAGGAAATGAGGTAACCTGAGAACATTATTCGTGACACATAGACATGAACATTGGTGTGGGGATTGCTTTAGGGAGTGGAGGATGCTGGGTGAAAGGGGTTAAAGGGGAAAAAATTGGGTCAACTGTAATAGCAAAATCAATAAAATATAATTAAAACAATTAAATGTCCTGGGGAAAAGAAATTGGGGGTGGGGAATGCTAAAATACCTCACTTCCTATGTCCAACTATTTTCTAGGTGGATCAATAACTTAAATGTAAAACATGAATATTTATTGGTAATCTTTTTATAACTTTGAACTAAGGAAGATCAAGAGGCTTATAAAACAAAAATGGACAAATGTATTTCTGTAAAAATTAAAACTTCTGCAGGAGAGAGAATACCATATACAAAGTCAAGAGATAAACCACAGGATAGAAAAGAATATTTATAATTTATACAATCCGAAGCGGGTCCATTCTTTAACATACACAGAGATCTGAAATCGGAAAAAAAAAAGAACAATTCAATGGAAAAACAAGCAAAAGGTAAGCAGTTTGCAGCAAAAGCAAATAGATAATAAACATGAAAAGATTCTTTTAACTTCTTAAATAATCAAAAACTAAGTTAAAAACAATACAATGTTTGCACCTAGTTTATTTGCAAAATTCAAATTTTGCTCATACTCGAGGGTGTGGGTAACATGAAGTCTCACATATTGTTAACGGAATGCAAATTGCTGTGACCTCCTTGGAAAGTGATTTGGCAGTATCTATTAAAATTTAAAAAGCACATTCTCTCTAGCTCAGCAATTCCCCTTTTAGGAATTTTCCACACAGAAACACTTGCTTAACGAGGTAAATATATATTGTATAGGGACAATGTGATAATATTATTTATAATAGTAAAAAACTAACTGAAATTTAAATGTCCATGAATAGAGGACTAAGTAAACTACAGTGGCTCTATAAAGGGAATACTAACTGTCTTTCCAGGGTCAATACATATACCTGTACTGATACAAAAAACATCCAAGCTACATTATTTTATGTGAAAAAATCAGATATTATTGTAAATGAAAATGCCAAGGGTTATGTTTTACACATATTTATATACAGGCACACAGTATATACATACAAGTTTCTAGAAAATTTCTTCAGCTATAATTACATTATATATGAGGGCATAGATGAAGAGGTGGGCTTTCACTGTTTGTTATACCCATTTGTATTGTTAGAAGTTAGCTTGTATAGGCCTTACTTAATGATAAAAAACATTTAAACCATTAATCCTTCCAAGCAGATACCAATTTTATATTTTTACCTACCAATCTAGCTAAAAAGATATTAGCAAATACAAAAACAGCTAGACATTTAGAATAAATATGTTATGAATGAGTAAACCAAGTCACCAATCATGATGAAAGGAGAGAGCCACAGTCGCTAGGAATTGTTGAGTTCTTTTTCCACTTCAAGGAAAACACCCCCTGGTTTTAATAATAGCTTTTATCAGCATTCCAAAAAGAAAATCAATAATAATAGTAATAGCTCATATTTATTGAGCAGTGACTACACCAGATTTGGTGCTGAGCCTTTTACATGAATTATCTCACTGAATCCTCACTAACTCCATACTGTAAGGCCAGCTATCAGCCTCATTCTACCAGTGTGGAAACTAAGAAATATCACAAGATATTCAGGGCTATGTTTCAAAGTATTTGTAGTATGCTTCCAGGGGGCTTCCAGACTTGTCTCCCGGGTATCCTCAGGGGAGTGACTTAACATTCCCCATGAGTAGCATGAGAATAGTGACGGAACATTCCTCCCAGGGTTGTTTAGGGGATTAAATGAGATAACATATGTGATGTGCTTAACTCTGTCCCTAGCACATAGTGAGCTCTCAATGAGTGTTAGCTATTATGGTTGTTCTTGCAAAACCTGTTAGGATGCACTCTCTTCTTACCTGTCCTGTCTCACACCTTCCCTTCCCATCCTACTTGAGCTCAGTCTCCAGTCTTTCTAACTCCTTGCTCTTCCTCCATGGCTTCCCAAGGCTTCTGTACCTATGTTGCTCCCTCTGCTACAGTGATTGTACCCACCTTCCATTCCTTCTTCACCTGGCTGACCCTTACTTATTCTTAAGACTCAGGATAACTTAGGAATTACTTCTTCCAGAAAACCTTCCTTGATCTCAACTTTCCGGGTTAGGTTCTCCCTCTTGAGTTTCATCATCCCATGTTTCTCTTTCTCATGGCATTTGTCAAATGGCCACACGGTGACATTCTACATGCTTGGTCTGCCACCACCCAGATCTGCGGGTTCTTGATGTTGGGGTCAAGGTTTTCTTTATTGGGTTCCTTCAGTGCTTAGCAAGAAAGATTTGCTAAATGAGTTAAGTAGTAACTGAAAGAAGAGTAGGCTACTTGTCCTGCAACTTCTGTTGACCATCCCCAGAAGGTTAGTCCTTTGGGAAAGAAGAATATAAGTCAGGCAAGTAGAGTTATTCACTCATTAAATTATTATTTTATTAGCTTCTGCTATTGTTCTAGGTGTCGAGTCCACCATAGCGAATAAGACAGGGTGTCCTGCTCCTTGGTGGTTATAGTTTAGTATGAAAAAGAAAGAGAAAGACCACAACTAGATAAGTGAAAAGATAATTTAAATAGAGATAAATTCTGGAACAAAAGTAGAACAAGGTTAAGGGTAGAAAGTGATAGGAAGCAAGGGGCTAATTTAAACTTTGCAGTCAGGGAAGGCCTCTGTGGAGGTGGCTGTTAAGTTGAGACCTAAATGACAGGAAATATCCCATCATGCAAAAGCCAGGGAGCAGAGCAAGTTGAAAGGCCCTGGGTGGGACCGATGCTGAATTTTCACCAGCAGGAAAAAGATCTGGGTACCTCGGGCCCAATTTCAAGGTCAGAAAGGGGCTTTGACCAGATGTAATAAGCCCTCTTAGATCAAGATAAGGTATCTAGATTTTGTTCTCCCCACAATAGGAAGCCACTGAGGGGTTTTACACAAGAGAGTGAGATAATCTGATTTAATAGTTTTAGAAGATGACTCTGGCCTCCGTGCAGAAGGCAAAGATAGAAGCAGTATCGGGTGATCGCTGTGGTTCGGTGAGATAATGCAGCTGCAGCTGGAGACAGAGAAAAGCGCTTAGACTTAGGTCGTCTTGGGAAAGAGATGACAGGACTTGCTGATGGAGTACTGGAATGGATAGCATGGGACAAGGGGAACCAAGAATGATCCCTAAATCAGACTAGCAGTGGTGCAGACTGTGGAGTCATCCGCCAAGGTGGTGAGGACTAGAGGAGAAACAGGTACGAGGGACAGAGGGTGGGGAGAAATCGGAAGCTCAGTGTGCGGCATATCCGGCTGGAGATGCTACTGGACATCGGAGTAAAGCGGATCGCAGCCTGTGGGCTGCTCGAGCCTGAAGATCGATGGTCACAGCGGGGTTAGAGCTCCAAATCTGCCAAGCACCTACCACGGAATGATGTCTCAACAGACAGACTAGAACAGAAAAGCAGGGGTAGTTGAGTGTAGGAGGATGGAGGTGGGTGTGGGGGGAGAAAAGGAGGCAAGAGGCAAGGAGAAAGAAAAAGGAAAGAAGGAGAAAAAAATAAGGCCCCACAAACTCAGGGGTGCTCAAAGGGAGAGAGTGAGAATCAGTGAGCGATTTAGGCAGGAAATCCACTCGGAGGCTCCAGCCAGGAGAGGGTGTGCTATAGAGACTGTGAGAACATGAGAAGGTAACAGAAGTGCTGGGGGGTCAAGTCAGAGAAAGGAAGCAAATGACTGGATTTGGCCAGAGGGAGGTCACTCATAACTTTGATAGAACCGTCTCAGCGGTGTGACGGGTCAAAAAGTTCAGCTACGGAGAGCCGAGAGGATGAGGACTGAGACAGTGGAGACAGTGACTCTAAGCAACACTTTAAAAATGTTTTCTTGTGGGAAAATGAGGCAGTAGCAGGAGGGAAAGGGTCAAGGAAGAGTTGTTTTGCTTTGTCTTTATGTTGATACAGGAGTTGGGGGAGAGAAGGGCTGGGTGCCCAGCAAGATCCTGAGAAGACGAGTGGGGATGGGATCCCGCGCAAGTGGAGGGTGAGGTTGACCTGAGAGAAGAGCCAGGTCACCTGCTGTGACCACAGGGAAAGCAGAGCACTCAGAAGAGGGAGGCCGGAGGGTGGGGTTGATACCGGAACAGGCTGGCAGCTTCTGCATTCTCAGCGAAGCCTGAGAGAAAGGCCCCTGCTAGGGTGTGAGCAGGGGAGGAAGCAGGTGTTGGAGCTTCATGGCGGAGAAGCTGTGAAGTGGGACAGTGAACAGCCGAAGGAGAAGGGCACTGTTCAGAGCCCATCCATGTTTGTGATTATGAATTAAAGTGAGACTAGTTTCTATGCTTTCGTCTTGTCACTTGCAGCTCCTCGGGTTAGCTAGCAGTTGATGATATCGCGGCCCGACTTTTGACGAGGAACAAAGATGCCCCAGGGCTCTACATTCGGGGCATCTGAGGAAATAGAGCCAGCCCGAGGCCATACGGTGAAGCAGGGACAGCTTATTGCAGAGTCGCTACATCTTCCCCAGTGTCCTTTCTTCTCTTCCTTTTCCAGAAAATCTAGTCTCGTTTGGCTGTTCACTTAGTTTATGAGATTCATGGGAATGAGAAACTGAACTCATGTCCAGTTCGGTCATGGATGCTGATACTTAAACTATGCCAATCAGATGGAAGGGAAGGACCTGCTTTCGTGGGGGGACTCCTGTTTTTTTCTCTCCCATTTGAGAAGAAAAAGGAAACCTTATGTCCGATCTGTTGACCATAGTTGCAAAACAAAACTGACGCTGTGGCTAACAGTGTGGGGAGATGGAAATAATCCGGAACCCTGATGACATCAAGTACCTGACTCAACCAGTCTTGAAACCCATCTTACTCTAAACTTCCTGTTATTTGAAATAATAAATCTCTTTAAAAAAAAAACCACACAAAACCAGCTTGAGTCAAGGTTTCTATTACTTGCAGGAAAAGCATCGTCATGGACACAATTGTTTTTCTGTATTTATTTAATACAGTATATAATAAACCTTCAAAACTCGATCGACCAGTGTTTGTCTTGCTCTCAGTTAAGCATCTTGTCTAATGACAGAATGAAGGCTTGTGTCCAGGAAGCAGGACTTGAAGTCTCTGGGGCACTTCTGCTCCCACAGTTTAGATTAACCAAGAGGCAGATATGTTTGTCCACAAACTGGTCTGGCCAGTTGTACTTGTTATTATAATTATGTAAACAAATGAAATGTGAATTGAGGAAAAGAACTGTTGTATAAAATCCAAATTGAACACTTTTAGTAAATAGTAAAGGGAAAGTAACTTTTAAAAAGAAAACAAAAACAGGATCTTAGAGTTCGGTATGGGTGAGACAAATGTAAAATAATTGATAATTTCTGTTTAATCTACAAGATTCTTAACTCAGACTGTTTCCCAACTGTCTTTGAGTTCTCTCTCCACTTTAAAGATGTTGGGATTGGAAACCATTGACTTTAAGTCAACTTTTATTCTTTTGGGTTTTTTAAAGATTTTATTTATTTACTTTTAGAGAGAGGGGAAGGGAGGGAGAAAGAAAGGGAGAGCAACATCAGTGTGTGAGAGATACATCGATTGGTTTCCTCTTGCACTCCCTCAACTGGGGACCTGGCCCATGACCCAGGTATGTGCCCTCACTGGGAAGCAAGCCAGAGAGCCTTCGGTTCCCAGGTCAGCACTCACTCCACTGAGACACACTAGCCAGGGCAACTTTTATTCTTAAAAGTCCACACAGGGCTCGAATCAGCTGTCACATACTTAAAGAAGAGGATTTGTTCCTTCAAAATATTGTCAAAACAAGGTATATTTGTATGTTTTACTATAATAAAATACTGAGAGTGGTTTCCAATTGTACTGTTTCTTACTTTAACTGAACAACTGCTCTGATTTACCCAAGTAGCTGCCAGTTTGGGGCCTTCCAAGTAAACGTGTCCACTGTTCCCTTCAGCCCCCTCTCCCGTATATGATCAACCTACTTACCCTCAAACTCTCTCCTAAGCCTACATCCCCAGCACCTGCTTTTACAAAATTTTAATTGCAATAACAAAGGTACCTTTCATTTTCTTAAAAGGTCTAGAAGGATCTGTACTAAAGTGGTAACTGCTATTTCTGCATGAAGAGATTATGGATTTTCACTTATATCTTGCTTGTACATAATCAGGATGTGAACTACTATGGATCTGGTGAGAAACCTTGTTGTAAATGAAGCCGGGCTGCATGCCAGCTCGAGTTCAACTGTACGCTGGGCACCTCAGGTCCAGAGATATAGTAAAGTGGGCAAAGGGCACTGGAGCGGAAACCGCAAGACCTGACTTCTTCATCTTGACTTGATGACAACTGGTTTGAGACTTGAGGAAAGTCTTTTGCTATTTCTGGGCCCCTCTCTCTTCTTAGAACAAGCAGCCATGTGACAGGGCCAGATACTTCCTGAGGCTGGCTGGTGGCACACCAGAAGCAGCAGGGCTACTTCACCCTAGCGGAACGTTGTTCGGCTATTAGAACTCAAGCATCTCAAAGGCTTATGTACCGTGTTTTGTTTGAGTAGAGAATAAGCACTTCTCCTCTCCATTTATAAAGGTCATTATAGAAATTTAGGAAAACATAGATTAACACAAAGGGAAGAAAAAAATATTTTACTTACATAATGACTTCGATTATAATATCCTACCCCTTGGAAAGGAGTTTTATTCTAGAGGTCTCCAAAGTAAAACTAAACCCTATTATTCTGAAAGTGCAGAGGAAGAAGAGAGGGTGGGGCCACTGTATGTCCCCTTGTTTTCTCTTTTTCTCTTCACTTCCCCGTAGTGTAGTGGAGTTTTACAGACTGACTCAGAGGTAGAGTTCAAATAGTTTGAATTCTGGCATATTGACTTTACACCTTGTCTTTAATATTTTATTTATAATTGTGGTAAACTAAAAAAACAAAATTTACTGTTTACCATTTTTAAGTGTACATTCACATTGTTGTATAACCAGTCTCCAGAACTTTCTCGCCCCGCAATACTGAAACTCTGCACACATTAAACGACAGCTTCTTATGCCCACCTACCCCCAGCCGCTGGCAAACATCGTCTACTTTGCATTTTCTGAATTGGACTACTCTAGATACTACATCTAAGTGAAATCAAATAGCATTTTCCCTTTGCAACTGGTTTATTTTACTTACAATGTCTTCAACGTTCATCCATGTTGTAGAATGTGTCAGAGTTTCCTTCGTTTTTACTGCTGAATAGTATTCCATAGTATGTGTGTACCACGTTTTGTTTATCTATTCATCTGCCAATGGGCATTTGGGTTACCGCCCCCTTTTGGTTATTGCGAATAATGCTGCTGTGGATATAAGTGTACAAATGCCTTTTAGACACCCCGCTTTCATGTCTTAACCTCTTGAGTTTCCCTATCTTTTGTTGTAAAATGGGAAAAAGAAGAACACGTGCCTTTCCCAACCTGCAAGGAGAGTACCAGTAAAACGGGAGGGCCAGCAGGAGAGGTGTGAACACGGCTACAGAGCGGGAGTGCGGACTGGCTGGGGCAGAGTAGCCCACCCTGGAAATGCTCAGTAGGATTGATGAGGCCTGAAGAGACCGGCAGCTGTTCCCGAGTGAGCACCATCCTCGCCCTACCCCACTGAGTCCCCCAGCCCGGGCCCCCCATTGCTCTAGCTCTCCTTGTCTTTGGTTTGGGTGTCTGGCTTCTCGGCAAAGCCCTTCTTCCCTTCCTCTCTGCCTGGAAATGTCTATGACTTTTCAAGACCTGCTTAAACAAGTGTCCTGCCTATAAAATACCTCTCTGAGAATTCAGGCATGTCTTATGTCACACTGAGAAGTAAAGCCATTCCTACCTGAGAAGGAAAAATCAGATTATCTCAGTGTATATATAAATTACAAACCTTTAGAAAGCAGCTCTTACAAAAGCACAGGGTTCGGGGGCTAAGTCCAATCCTGATGGTTCAAAGAGACAGGTCTCTAAGGTGTCCTGCTTGCTTCCAGAACTCCATTGACTTTAGGAGACTTGGGTCAGTGATCCTCCCAACTCTCAACTTTCATAATCTTTTCAGGTCCCTATTAGCTGAGATATGGCAATAATATCTTCATGTCGAAGCACTTGATAGTTTACAAACCATTCTTATGTGTATTGTCCTATCTGATTTTCACAATGTTATGAGTTGGGCATCTATTTCAGAGATGGAGAAGTAGGAGCTCAGAAAAGCAGCCAGGATGTCAAGAGCCCGAACTGAATCACATTTTCTGTCTCCTGATCATGTGGCCCTTACAAGTGCAGAAATGATGGGGGTAACAAGCTGGCAGTCACCAAGGCTACATCCGGGAGCTCACAGGTCCAAGACATGGAGGGGATTGGAATGGCTCAGTCTTTTTAGCTCTAATTCATGATAAAACAAAGACATAGACATAGAGAAATACTAGTGTATGCCAATGTGTCCACAAGGAAAGAAAGAAACAAAGACATTTAAAATCAGGAGAAAAAAGGAGCCCTGGCTAGCATGGCTCAGTTGGTTGGGAGTCATCCTGCAAAAACCGAAAGGTCGCCGGTTCGATTCCCAGGGCATATGCCTGAGTTGCGGGCTCTGTCCGCTAGTCCACGTTTCTCACATTGATGTTCCTCTCCCTCTCATTCTGCCTCCCTGCCTCCCTCAATAAAGTAAAATAAAATAAAATTTTAAAAATCTTTAGAATATGAGAAAAAAGGAAAAACAAACAATTGCAAACTAGTACTGTCAGGTAAATTTTGGGGTTGATTAAACTTGTAGGTAGTCCTACTTGAAAAGGCTCTCTTACAGATTTATAATCTAGACTTTTTCAGCATGTTTAAACTATTAGCAAAAGAGAAAGTGTTTCCTGTTGTTTGAATTGATATCTTGACCTGTTGGAAAAAATTCATCACCTGAAAGTAACTTGCTGCATTACCATTTGGAGGAGTTCATACTGTGAGAAAAAAATAATTATGGCAGCTCTGAAGATGTGACCTTTCCGAATCCCTCTGAAATCAAAGGGTGTGAAAATGATTTAGCCACATCACTAATATGCCTGCTGCTGTTTGTTTCTGTTCTGCTCCATTCATTACAACCAACTACTCACAGGTGAATAAATAGTAATGTAATCCAAGTCTTTGTGCTAGTTTGTTAAAACATGTGCATAACTCTCCACTGTCTCCTTAGATCCCTCTCTCACAGCTTTCCTCTGAAGCGGTGACTTGTGTTTTCATATAAGACGGAAGCATCACTTCTTTCTCTGGTTACTACTGTACAAGGGCAAGGCCAGCTCTTTTACAAAGGATGACGTCTACGGATTCCTGTGTCTTCCAACGAAGCACTGCCCAAACTTAAGGAAAGTGAAATCCCCCAAGTTTTCCTTGAGTATGACTGAGAGATTTTCTATCTCATCTAGATCTCCAGGGGATTAGAATCTTTCCCCCATCACAGCCTGATTGGTGAGTGGTCCCTGCTCAGAGGAAGTTCAATGTTCCAAGTTAAGTGTGTTGCTTTGCTTCAGAACTCCCCAGGGCCTGCAGAGTTCTGTGAAATTGGCAGTGGCTGTGCCTCTAATGTCTGAGACCCGCATCTGCCTCAAGGCCGCAGAGTCTCGTCTGGTTACCCAATAGGGATTTGGCAGCGTTTGGAGATATTTGGGGTTGTCACAGCTGAGCGAAAAAGGTGCTACTGCATCTAATGGGTGGAGGTCAGGAATGCTACCATGCATCCTACAGAAAAGGTCCCTTGAAGGCGGGAACATCTTAGAAAGACAGCAGAGGTCAAAGAGAGGGAAAGGCCCCTTCTGCAGCACAGCCTCCAGGAACATGAACATCAGGCAGAGAAAACCCCACCGGAGACAGAGTGTGTGAAACGAGAAACTGGATGAAATGACAGCATTCTGAATGAAGGACTCCATAAATTTTTTTACTGTTTTTTAAAAAAGTGTGGTAAAATACACATAACAGAATTTATCATTTTAAGGGTACAGTTCAGTGACATTAAATACATTCATATTATTGTATTACCATCCCCACCAGTCATCTTCAGAATTTTTTATCTTCCCAAACTGAAACTCTACCCACTGAACGATAACTTTCCATCCCACCTCCTCCCCTATCCCCTGGTAACCACTCTTCTATCTTGCCTCCATCAACCTGACTACTCCAGGAACCTCCTGTAAGTAGATCATACAGTGTTTGTCCTTTTCTGTCTAGCTTATTTCATTTAACATAATTTCTTCAAGGTTCACCCATGTCGTAGCATGGACTAGTGTTTCCTTCCTTTTCAAGGCTAAACAATATTTCATTGTGTGTATAAACATTATGCTTATTCATCCATCCATCAATGGCAGTTTGGGTTGTTTCCACATTTTGGCTACTGTCAATAATGTTGCTGTAAACATATCAGAGTATATTAGAGTGGTGATCAGTGTGAGAAACTCCTTTTTATTTGCAAGAATTCTTACATGTAATTTACACAGGAGAAGATCTTATAATAAATAAAATATGCAGAAAAAGTAAAGGAAGGAAGGAAGGGAGGGAGGGAGTGAAGGAAGGAAGGACAAAGTTCAAAGTTATTCTCTCCTCTTTAGTCCAAAGATCTGACCTGCAGATTCACAGGGGAGGGCAAAGGAGGCCATGGGCCCCAGAGACCTGAGGGAGGAAAAAGGATGCAGGGCTACCTCTTCCCATAATTGGGGGTCTGTAAGAGATGACTGCAGGATCTCTATCGAGATCAGGCCAGGGTTGAGCCAATAACTAGTCCCCTGCTGGTGGCCTTTGCTGATGTGTCATTCCCTCATGGTGCCCTACCTCCCTACCCTCACACACCCACACACTGGCAGGGACTTCTCCCTAGCAAGCTCACAGGAGGCCCTGCAGTTAGCTATAACAACACCACCTGTTCTCACCAGATTGAGGACTAAAGCCACAGAAGTTTCAAGGAATGTGGGGGAGGTGAGCCCTGGCTGGCATGGCTCAGTGGATTGAGCGCAGGCCTGTGAACCGAAAAGTCACTGTTTTGACTCCTGGTCAGGGCACATATCTGGGTTGCGGGCCAGGTCCACAGTTGGGGGCATGTGAGAGGCAACCAGTCGATCAATGTTTTTCTCACACATCGATGTTTCTCTCCTCCTCTTTCTCCCTCCTTTCCCCTTTCTTTAAAAATAAATAAATAAATAAATCTTAAAAAAAAAAAAAAAGAATGTGGGTTTCCCAGTGTCTAGTGAGGACACTGAACAATGTCTGTCACCTTGTTTGAAGTGTGGATAACTATTCATCCAGGCCAGCTTCAAGAAAAAAATACACTATTTTTCTTTCCTTTCCACTCTCTTCTACCTTTGGGGGAACGCTGGGCACCCCATGATTACCCAAGGCACGAATCTGGCCTTTCTTACAGGACCTGCCCCTAACCCACTATCTCCAGAATTATTCTCTACTCCCCGCCTAGCCCATTTCACCTTCTCGGGACCTGGTTCTCCAAGAAAGCCAGTCTGAGGAATACACCGGGGCTCTCTGGGCAATCACGCCCCTGTGTTTTAGTGGTAGTCATCGACAAATAACTAAAATAACCAGGCCCTGACTGGGTTAGCCTGCCAAGGAGGGTCTGGATGCGGAGTCAGAACTCCTAACCCCACAATGTAAAAGACGCCCAACTTAGACAAGTTCTTTCTGAACCTCAGTTGCCTCATCTGTGAAACAGGCATAATGCTGCTCCCTTCACAGGGTAATTATGAGAACCAGGAGAGACGGTGCTCACCACGCTTTAGCTTGGTGTGTGGCACATAAGAGGGCATTTCATGAGCAGCAATGCACCAGATAAATGTTTACAAATATGTAGCCTAATAACATATTTACAAAAGTAGAATCCACAACACCAGTAAAGTATAAGGTATTACTAATATTGTTCTCAAGTAGAAATTTCAGTCACTGAGGCAGAGCAAATGGGAGACATATCATAGGAGATGTGACTTTTCTAGAGCTCATTAAATCAGCTTTTACAGGGTGGCGCTTGGGCCCCATCTGTGAGTAAAACCTACCCTGTTTCAACCTCTCCTATACCTCTGGGTCTCTGAAGAATCCCAAAGGTTAAAAACATGCGTGTGCATGCCCTGGAAGAAAGGTCACGGTATTGTCCCTGTCTAAATTTTCAGGAACCGATTTGTCAGTCTCAGATTTTGCTAGCAGAATATAGAATTCCTTTTTGAAAAGTGATCTTATTTCACAGTGCCGTCTCAAGGAAATGTGAAAACACTCATTCTACCAGAGAAAGAGAAATAGTCATTGGCGTGGAGATGAGAAGGAGTCGAAGGACTCAAGTCAGGACAAAGCACAGCGGCCGAAAGAGGAGGGTGGGGGTGGTGAGGGGACGAGCGAGCCGAAGAGCGGCCAGCCGGCCGAGCTGCGGGCTCCCCGCGAGTCCGCCAGGCCGTGGGCCATTTTGTTTGCAGTCATGCGTGTTTCCTTTCATCTCTTATTTTTCTTGTGGTTTAATTATAAGAAGAGGAGAAATCTAGGCACGAAGGAAGAATTATCTTTTCCCTCAAGTGCTACATCTGTTAGAGGTTGGATATAAGTGAATTAATTGCCAAAATATCTGAGGAAGAAGGCACATGTTTGTTCTTCAGTTTAGTCCCCAGGGATGGCCAGGGCCTCATTCCAGCATGCTGTCGTTGGCTGATAAACAAGTATTCACCAGCAGTGGGTGCCAACACTTAAAGAAGAGGGAGTTTAATCTGAAACTACTCTTTTTCTACTCCTGAGTACCATTGCTCATTCAGTGTAGAAGTGCAGTTATGACCCCTTCAGTTAAACACACACATGCACGGACGTGCACACACCCAAACACTGGCCCCCATAAACATTTATCCTACTACAGTTAAATTGTTAAGTGTTGGTATAAACATATAGATAAGTGACTTAATCCTCTTTGGTAAAGAGGAGATTTATTCAACAAATATATTTTGTTAAACTATTTGGCTTACACTATAGTGGAATTGTCTTAGAACACAGTGGAGTGTTCTGCTTTCAAAAAAATTCCAGGGATAACTCATGTATAAGAGTAACCATAATAAAAGGGTGATGGGCCCTGACAGGGCCTCAGTTGGTTGGGTGTCGTCCCGCAAAACTAAAGGTCGCCTGTTCGATTCCTGATCAGGGAACGTGCCTGGGTTGCAGGTTCAGTCTCCAGTCAGGTCTCATGTGGGAGGCAACTGATCAATGTTTCTCTCCCTCTCTTTCACCCTCCCTCCCCTCTCTCTAAAAATAAAATAAAATTTAAAAAAAAATTTTAAAGTGTGATGGGTCACAAAGTATATACTAAGTCTTTCTTCCTTCTTCTACAGTCAGGAAGGATCTTTCAACAGTGACATCACATTGTCCCTCTACAGAGTGAAACACTATCTTCAGGATAAAATTTCTAGATTTGTAAATCAAGCCTTGAAAGCTCTCCAGAGCTCTAGACCCCTCAAACTTAACTTGTCCAAACCAAACATTTGATTAACACTCCCCTAAAATTTGTTATCTCCTCCAGTGAGTGGTCCCCCACCTCAGGAAATAGTAGCAACCCAGTTTTCAAGCAGAGTCCTAAGGAGTCAGCCTTGATTTCTCCCTTTCTCTCTTCACCCCCGTAATCCCTTCTCCATGGAGTCCATCAGGTCAACCTCTAAATATAATTTAAATGGCCCCAGGGGAGCAAGGGTCAGGTGGGAAATCTACTCCAGGAGGAGTGGAATGTGGAACCATCGGTCCTCTTTGGGGCTGGAAGCCACTGCCTGTGTGCCTGGACCCAGACCTACCGGCCCTTATGGCGGAATGCCAACCCCTCCTGCTTCTCCAGCTCTCTCACCCTTGCGTCCACACTTGTAGCTTCACAAATAAATTGTTGAGCCGAAGAGCCTAGACACAGAAGTTACACACTGTATGCCTCCATTCATGTAAAGTTCAAAAACAGGCCCAGTTGCTTCCATTTGGTGGTGATGGGGGCAGAAGAGGGGAATGACTGGAAGGAGTTTCCGGGGGCTTCCAGGGAGCCAGTCACTTTGTATCTTGATCTGAATGCTGTGAAACAAGTGTGTTCACTTTGTGAAAAGTCGTCAAGCTGTATGTTTAGGATTTGTGCTGATTTCTGAATGCATACTACACTTCAATAAAAAGTTTACTTAAACAAAAGTAAACAGATGTTTGGAAAAGACGAAGCAATTATTTCTGGACTGAGGATGTTTATAAGCCATTAGAATTGATCCTTGGTGCCTGAAGAGATTCGAAATGCACCCTTTTTCAAAAACAAGTGACTCTTTCCTTCAATAGAACAAAAATCACTCATGTTTTCAATTCTACTGAAAGAAAAATAGCAATTAGTCACTGCTGAACTGGGGAGAGTTGCAAAAACATCCAAAATGTGAGGAATATTACAGAAATTCGGGCAGGGATTCTCCAGGGTAGATGTCCTAGTACACTTAACAGAAGCCAGGATTCAGCCACACCTGTCAAAATTATCCTGAGACCTCCACTAAATCAGATTTCCTCTTTCTTAAAAGATCCCAGCAGAGCAGCCGCATCTGACCATGTGTCCTCTTTTTTTTTCCGATTGTCTAAAATGGGAAGGATAGAACACAGCCCTTTGCCGTCTTCCTTGCAGGCAGTTCTGCTGCTGTCCCCAGCGGGCCTGCCAAAGGTGGTGTCCTGGTCCCTGTCTAATAGTCTGGTTGGGTTGCCAATAACCAAACAAAAGTGGGTTTTCTGGCCCCATTGCCAGGATGCATGCTAAGCAGTTGCCTGCATGGTACAATTTTCGTGTGACCCAGCAACCCCTCTTCTAGGCATATACCCCCCGAATTTGAAAATACCTATACCCAAAAGTGTTCACTGAAGCACTATTTACAATAACCAAGACATGGAAACAACCTAAGTGTCCTTCAACCAATGATTGGATGAAGAAGATGTGGTATATGTGTACAATGAAATACTACTCAGCCATCAAAAATGATGAGATACTGCCATTTGAGACATGAATGGATCTTGCGGGTATCGTGCTAAGCGGAGGAAGTCAGACGGAAAAGGACAAAAGCCACATGATTTCACTCACATGTGGGATGAAAAACAAAAAGTAACGAGTAAACAAACAAACAGCATAGCCTCATAGACGCAGACAACAGAGTGGTGATTACCAGAGGGAAAAGGTCATTGGGGAGAGGATGAGGCCCTCCTCAGTAAAGGGGGGTGAAGGAGGCCAGATACACACTGTGGGTGGGGAGCACACCATGGAGCACACCTGAGTTCATACAGTGTTGTTAACCAGTGTCTCCCCGATAAATAAATAGGTAAATAAATAAATAAATTTTAAAAAGAAAAAGGCAGGGTAGCCCCCAAGGACGGCCGGCCTCGAGTCCTGATGGCACCATCCGTACTCGCTGGTTGTCAGGTCCAGCTTAGGTTCTTGCCTCCACAGGACCCCTTAACACCCCCAAGCCAGCAGCTATTGGATCTTCTATTCCTGGCTCACACGGGGTCCGTCTCCGGTTCCCAGAACCCATGGTGGCCTGAGGCAGTGCTGAGTAAAGCAACTTGTAACCTGAACTATTCTCTGAGTACGAGCAAAGCAGGAAAAAATGGAGAGTTCGATGTTTGACTTATTCACTCAATTAATATTCACAGAGCCCTACTTTGCCAGGCACTGTTCCAGGCACTGGGGCTATAGCAGCAAACTTACACCATTAGATTTGAAAGATGTGAGGCATGCAATGCACAAAATAAATAAACTCATTCCATAGTGTATTACAAAGTCATGAAGTCTAAAGAGGAAGAGGAGCGGGAAAATGGGGTAGGAGGAAACTAGGCCCTCTAATTAGAGTGGTCAGAAACAACTTTGTTGATTTAAAAAAATACACTGACCTGGCCATCATGGGAACTTTCAGAATTTGTCAGGCCTGCTCACGCTTCTTATGAGGCTCAGTGCTGTTGTGTCTTGAGTTACCAGAGGGGACAGGAGAGGCGAGCATGTAGAATTCAGAACCTGCCTCAAACCTCGGCAGGCATATCAAGTGCTCCAGCCTCAGCCAGGGCGCAGCATGGTCACCACCGTCCAACTCAGCTCTTGTGTCCTGGCTTTGATCATTGGCACCCACTGCCTTCCTGTGCCTATACCACACCCCTCCACCATGGGCCCCCTCGACTGATGAGATTCTTCAAAGGCCCTGATTCTGGACACCAATTCTGACGGCCTCTGTGAGTCCAGTGCTCCCCTGCTGTCCCTGTTCTCACGGCTCTCCGTTTACAGAAACCCTGGGGCCAGGGCTGTGCCTTGTCCTTGACAGCAGTCATCCCCAAAGTCTGAAAGCCCTCTTGAGTCCAGTCCAGAGCGAGGCGCCTTGAAATCCACAGCCTTACCTGAGCCTGCCTGTCTGCCACCCCAGAGACATTCACTGCCCCCTGTCCATATTAGGATAAACCAACTGTCCCCACAGCTCTCCAGATAATGGGACATGAACTTGCCATACCCTTGGAAACTGACTTTTCTCCTTAAAACGCCCTGCAGCTGGCCTAGACTCCTGGCTCCCTCTTCACACTTGTGAGAAAGCCTAATTGTAAGACACAGACCCTCCTCTCTGACATTGTCTGACAACAACTGGCCCTTTCCGGTGCATGTCTACATAATGCTTGTCATTTCTTCAGAGTTCTTTTTTCAACAGCTTGTTAAACACAGCTTTACTGAGGAGTAATTTACATTCAATAATTTTTTAGTCAATTTAGAATTGTGCACTGATCACCACATTCCAGTGCTAGAACATTTCCATCACCCCCTAAGGCCCCTCAGTACATTTGCAGTCTATCCCCATGCCCACCCCAGCTCCAGGCAACCACTACCCTACTTTCTGTCTCTATAGTATTTTGCCTTTTTTGGACATTTCATGTACCACGTGGCTGTTTGCACCTGGTCTCTTTCACATAGCATACTGTTTGTGAGGTTTATCCACGTTGTAGGTGTGTCAGGAGTTCATTTGTTTTTATTGCATGGATATACCACACATTACTTATCCATTCATTACGTATTCATTGATAGATATTTGCATCCGTTCCTAGTTCAGAATTATGCTGCTCGATAAATATCCACAGACAAGTCTTTGCATGCACATACGTTTTCATTTCTTTTCAAATTTGGGGGTTAATCTTTTTTCAAATCTGTTTCCAAGTGGGAAGAGATTTAGTCAATAATGCTTTGGCTTAAATTCCTGCAGCTTAAGTACTAAGGAGACAGAGGGGAGGAGAAATATGAGAGATAAAATGGTAGAAGAAGGGGGATGGCAGTGAATTCATCTCCGTAGGATGAAAAGACAGAAGGCTGAGGCAATCACAGTCCGGCTCACATATTTTGCCTAATGGTTTGGATGGGAGAAAAATAAAGTGGGCTCTGGGGGAATGTACCGGTAGCTCCATGTGATTGCCACATTTGATGAAAAAGTCAATCACTTGTTGAGATGTCTTAAAATATGCGAATGATCCGCATGTGCTGATGGCAGATCTGGGTGTGGACCCCCTGACTTTTCACTCTCTGCTGCAGTCCATGCCGATCACTACGGGGACCTCCTCAGTCTCCCCCAAACAGGTTCAGTGTCTCTCAGGTTTCCTCCACCCCACACCCTCTCTTTGATCCAGGTCATCATCTTCCTGCCTGGGCCACTGATCTCCTTGTTTGCTCACTGAATCTTGTCTGTACCGTTTTCCAAACGCTTCCAGAATAATCTGTCACTCTCCTGGTAAAACTGATCAACACCCAGGGCTTGGGTCTCAGCTTCATCTCTTACCAGCAGCGCTCTCTGTCCTATTAGCCACTTCTCAGCTCCACACTCTATACTTCAACCTTTCTAAACTATTGTCTCCCAGATATTCTGCTTTTTCTTCAGGCTTTTGATACTGTCACTGCTTCAACCTGACACCTTTCTTCCTGGACCTGCCTACCTCCTGTTCTTCCTCAGGTGTCACCTGAGACATCACTTCTTCCTGGAGGCCTCCTTTGGCCCATCCCTCTTGGGTACTCACATGGAGTCATCTTCCCTCAGCCTTACCCTTCATCACATGATGTACCTGCCTGCTTATGTGTCTTTCTTTCCCTCTAGACCGGAAGTTTCCCAAAGACCCAAGCAATAACTGCTTCACCAAGTCTCCCCGCATCCAGCATGGGGTCTAGCATAGTACACATTTATTGAATAAATACCACCAAGTATCAAAAAGAAATGACATATTATGTCCATAAGAGCAAGACTGGGGAAGAAAACATGGAACAAGAATCCCAGTTTTTTATGTCTTTGTTAATTAGAAGATGATATTTACACACACATACACAGTGTGAAGAACGGCAGAACTTTAGCATGGCGGCTGTTTGGACCGGCGGTGGGATTATGTGGGCTCTATGCTGGCTCCACACGTTAGAGCTGGGAGGCCCTGTACAATTCATTCAGCCTTTCTCCATCTGTCCAAAGAACTGCTTGTGTTGCAGGATTATCGGGCACATCTGGTAGATGAAGGTAGATTGTGAAATTTTAAAGTTATAAGATAGTATATTAACATAAGGAATTACTCTGTCCTCTACTCTTCAAAATAAACCTTTGCAATCTCAGAATTACACACACAATAATTTTATTACTTAAAAAAAATATGGCAGTACTTCTTCCCATTAGCATCATATTTAGACTCTTCAAAGTAATTTCATATCCATTACCGCATTTGATCCTCATAAATGAGGTAGGAAAAGTAGAAATTAGCATATCCATTTTATAATTAGTGAAACTGGACCCAGAGATAAGGTGATTGCCCAAGAGAAGCTACTATGAGCTTCAGGGATAGAAGGGTCTTCTGTTTCTTAATTGGGTTCTGCAATTGCCGTATCAGACTTCTAAGGGTTTCAGCTCTGGAATGTTCCATCTCCCAAATCCCCAAACAACACACACACACACACACACGCACACACACACACAGTAATCACCCTCAACTTCACGGAAAATTTCATGCAATAAAACAGTTGCACCAGGGAGCTTTGGAGAGAAACATATTGCAGGTTCCTATGTGCCCCAGTCAGTGGGACACAGCATAGCACCTAGTTCTATATAAAACTAAACCTCTCATTTCAGGAGCTAATGGGGCCGGGGGGGTGGGGGGGTGGTCAATCAAAACTCGGCATTGAGATGATAAAAATATCTTTTGTTATCCCCTAAAGACAGATTGTAGATGTGTTAGATATTAATATACTGTCAATGTATTCACCTTTAAAAATATTTTGTTTTACTTATTGATTTTAGAGAGAGGGGAAGGGAGGAAGAAAGAAAGGGAGAGAAACATCGACTGGCTGCCCCAACTGGAGATTAGGCTCGAATCCCAGGCATGTACCCTGACCAGGAATCGAACCCACGATCCTTTGTGGGATGATGCCCAAAGATCAGGGCAATTTCTCCGTTTTTATGTAATCTCCTCCAGTCAAGGTGGATTTAATTACTTTTCTATTTTTATTCATTCCACTTTTGCTTCCTGTCAATTTTTATATCCAAATCTGTTTCCGTTTCATTTGGCAAGGTGCAGTCATAAAAACATTTCTCACGCTTTAATGTTTAAATTTGCCGTTGCACTTTCAAACGGTTTTCTGCACCCGTGGTGCCACGTCAGCTCTGTCTACTGGCGCAGCTCCCGGACTCGCGGGAGGTCGGAGCTCAACTCCTATAAAAAGCTCTCCATCATTGTCTGAGATTCCTTCTTTTTTTCCTATTCATTGAGCACGCATTGAGCACCTACTGTGTGCTAGGCACTCTGTGAAATAAGACAATAAATAACTGACTAAAATCTGGTTTATGACTGCATCACAGGCGTTCGGAGGAAGGCAACACTGCTGTCCTGAGGGCGGTGGCAGATGGAGGAAGGAAGAGGACTCAGACAGATACCAGGATAGAAACCATGTGCTTTCCGCCTTACCTAGGAGGGGAATGTAAACACAGTGTGCAGCAGGTTGGGACAATTCTGCAACCACTGGGCCACAGGACGCAGGGAATAATCTAGAAATAAACCTCTCTGGTGTGCTTGGCTAGAAAATTGTCCCAGCAGTGGGTGCCGTGTGGGTGCAGAGGGTGTTTCAGGCAAACACTGTCTGAGACCAGAGACATGGGTTACGGACTTGTTATCTTCCCAATTCTTCAGACTATCTGTGATGCCATTAGGAAGGAAGAGAGTACAGTGGGTTAAGAATAAGGTTCTGGAGCCTAACTGCTTGGGTTCAAATCCCAACTCTGCCACTCACCATAAATGTGCCGTGAAGTGAGTTATTTGTCCCTTGTAACTCAGCTTCCTCACCCACACAGTAAAGTGGGAGTCATGTGAGGAGTAATCGGATTAGTTGAGAGGAGAAATGCCTAGAAGAGTGCCTGGCACACAGTAAGCACCCTCTGAGTATTCGTTGTCACCATGACCCCTGGTTTTGGTTTTTCAGGAACCCGCAGTTTTGTGGCCTGCATCACCCTTTCTAGGATGTTCTGGTGGGCGTTGTGCGGTGGCTCAAGGGATAGAAGGTAGGATGGAGCTGGAAATTTTAGCCGGTGCCAACACCCTGCAGCATCCCATAGGTGCCACATCTGTGACTGGCTGATAGCCTTGCCCATCACCCCCTTCTTCTCACGTTGGGAAGGGAAGAAACATTTCTCTAAGTTCCCGGTTCACTTATTTATTACTAAGCACAGAACAGGATAACTGTCTCATAGAAAATATTCATAAGTAAGTCATGAGGTCAAGGTAGAGGTGGTTTTAAAACAATTTACTCTTTAAAAATTTTTTAAATTTATTTTTAGTTATAGTTGACATACAATATTATATTAGTTTCGGGTGTACAACATAGAGAGTACACATTTATATACCTTATGCAGAGATCACCCTGATAAGTCTAGTACCCCTCTGATGCCATACATAGCTCCTGACTGTATTGCCTGTGCCATTCCCTTGACTGTTCTTTAGATTAAATTTATCGGGGTAACATTGGTTAATAACGTTACATAAGTTTCAAATGTGCAATTCTATCATACCTCTAGTGCACATTCTATTGTGCGCTTACCACCCAAAATCTAGCCTCCTTCTCCAAAATCACACAGCTGACAAGAGCCAGAAGAAGAATTTGGACCCAGGCTCAAATGCCAGCTCTGCCCACACTTCACCACACTTGAGTGGTGTGGGAGCACATACATACGTTACATGTTTCCTCGCTCCAGGAATTGGCTTCGAGTTCACTGTAATCACGTTGCATCTGGATATAATGTGGGAGTGGCAAGGGGTGTGCAGCGAATCACTGCCCCCAGGTACGACTGTAAAACGGCTTCCAGATATTTATTGTTCCCTGTTTCGTCACCCGCTCATGAACCACAAATGCTCTTCTCAAGCTTAATTAACTAAATGAATAAATACATACACTCATTCATTTGATAAGCAGTTTTTTAACACCTACTATGTGCCAGACACTTTTAAACACTTGGGGGTGCAGCAGTGAACAAAACTGGCAAAATAATCACATTAGGAGATTATATTTTTTTGGTGTAAGGGCAGAGGAGACAAGTAATAGACAAGCAAATAATAAATGAGCAAATTAATTTGAAATCATGATGGGTACTATTAAAAAGATGAAATAGGGCAATGGCATAGAGAGAATCATTCTTCGCTCAGCAACCGAAGTGAGCTTTTAAAAATAGACATCATATCACTTCATACCCTGGCATCCAACCTGTCCATTTCTTCATTCTTGGAATACACTGCAAACTCCTCCCCCGCCCCTTCAAGGCCCTACATGATCTGGCCTCCCTCCGACTTTGCCTCCCACTATTCTGTTCCTCTTCAGTAATCTCCATGCACTCTGGCCTTTCTTCTGTCCTTCAGAAACACAAAACTCCGCTCCCTCTTTGGGCTTAACACTTGTTCCTCCTTTCTGGAACATTCTCCTCTCCCCTCCTAGGCTCCTTTCCGGGACCCCAGCTCTTTGAATTGCTCACAAATTCTCATTTTTCTGCTAAAAAACTCCACCTTTCTCTACAACCATATTATATATTCTCTTTCTTTTTATTTTGTCGGGCTTATTTTTTTTTTCATGGTAACACATATCATTATCTGAAATTATCTTACTTGTACTTATTTGTTTGTTTCTTCCCTCCTGCTCATGTATGCAGGTTGTAAACTCCATGAGGGCAGGGACTCTGTCTTATTCATAGCTGTGTTTCTAGCAAGGAGTGGAATCTACACCCCATGTTCATCCCTTCACTCATTTATCCAATGCACATTCCTGCACTGACAAGTTACTATGCTAGGCTCTGAGGATACTTAAAGAAGATTGGAGCCCATGGCACTTACAGCCTGGTAATAAACTAGCAATTACATAATAGAGTGGTGCCACTGAAGGGTGATCAGAGGGCCATCGTGGTAGACTTTTACTTGGTGGTCCCCCAAAATCCATGCTTCTCCTATTCACAGCCTCGTATAGGCCTCGCTCACACAGACTTTCTCCAATGAGAGAGCAGCAAGCATGAGGTAGCCGGAGAACTGGTAAGCGCTTGCACACGAAGGCCCTTCTGTCATGTAGAGTAGTCCAAGCTAGCTATACAAAGAAAGCCAAGTAAAGAGAAAGAGAAGTTCCAGCCTTCCAGCAGTCCTCACCGAGCTTCCAGATACAAGTGCACTTGTACTCAATGCGACAGCCCATCTACCACCTGACTGCAGCAGCATCAATGACCCCAAGTGAAACAGAAAAATGACACACCGGCGAGTCCCAAACAACCCAACGGGATCATGAACAAATAAAATGACGGCTGTTTTAAGTTCACTAAGTTTGGGGTTTGTTACATAACAATAAAAACATAGCCATGTACATGTTTTTAAAAAGATACCCTCCTTTGTTTAAACTAATACTAGGTTAAGGTTTTAAATTTTGGCCGATTCTTTTTTCCAGTGTAGTTTATTTTTTAAAATTATGTTCTCCGTGTGATTATTGACATAGCAGAATGCTTAGTTTGTTATAAGCATGTAAATTTACTCATATGAAGAAGAATAATCAATAGGCTGTTGTCAAGGAAGAAAGGGAAAAATAAAGCAGAAATTATAGGAGAAAGGGAGAGAAAAAATTGAAGATAGTCTGAGACACTGAATCTTGCTCACACAGTTTTTAGGTAAACTGATTAGTTCATGTCTAGCAAAGAAATTGGTCTGCACAGTCTGTTCCTAAGTCGGCTAATGAGGGGTTTGCAAAGGGAAGAATTTAACTGCTATGGATGCGCCCTAAAACCTTGAGTGTTTATCAGGGAGCTTAAGGATGAGCTGTCTATGGGCTATGCTGATGGTGTCCTGCCGCTGCGTCGTGGCTAAGCCGGGTCTGCACCATTTGACGCATCACAATTTGACATTGATTTTAATGTATTCAGCCACTTGATTCTAAACTTTTAATTAAATATTTTAGATTTCTTTCATGCAAAATTAGATCATTTGCACATGATCATTTTGTCTTTTCCCTTTCACTTATGTATATATATATTAGTGACTATATATCTATAGTCACTGGCAAACCAACTCATATAGGATGAAAACACAAACTGTGAAGCCTTCCTAGTGCATGGCCAGTTGGTGCTGGTATATTATGAGGATCCATTCTGCTCAGAGTTATTTGATCAGTGTGGCTGAGCAGCTCAAATTTGGACCAAGAAACAACACCAGATGGGCCATTTACAGTAAATTTTCACTGTAGAAATTTTCTCTGAAATCATCAGGCTCCACGGGAAGTTTTGTCTTAGAATCTGGGTGGTGACAACTCTTGCTTAGATACTCAGCAGATGGCGAAGGCACTCCACAATCACCCGACTCTATGGCGTGCTGAGTTAATTTTCTGTAAAATCAAAGCAAAACAAGCACTATTTGGCTGAAATTGGTTGTAATAATATCTAACAAAATAGAGGGTTTTTTTTTACTTTAGAGTCAAATTGTATAGATAAATATTCCACTCTCTTCTCTCTTTGATGAGTGTACACACATGAACACACACGCACACACACCACTTTGACCACCACCGCTGCAAACCCATCCGCCCTGCACTGTATACCTTATAGTCTATAAACATTCGCTCAAGGATCTACCACACAGCTGTTCAAAGGATCTACCCAGGCTAGGAAATTTGCTGGGATGCCAGGCTAAGGGGTGGAGTTGTCTGTGAAAGAGGGTAAATAATTTCTCTACTTGAAGAAAGTTAACGTTTATTCCACAGGTTGATGGTTAAATCTTTAGGGACAGTCTTTTTCTTTCTCCAGCCCTTACATTTCTGCAAGTCACAAGAGTCTGAATCTTTTCCCATTTAGCCTACCCTATGACAAGTTATCTGGGGCAACAAAGCAGGCAAAAACCTGCCTGTGTGCTTCATTCAGCGATGCCTAGAGAGACCCCCAATCTTTCCTGGACACCAGAGTAACTGTAACTTACACCTTTGTGTTTGCCAAAAGATGCAAATTTCCTATTTTAAGAACTCTTAATTGATTCTGAAAACAATTTTTTGGAGATCCAGTATCAACCATTGTCACATTATACAAAAGACCCGAAGGAAAGAGACAAGGGATTGAGTGTTCTGATTGAGGAGGTAGGAGCACAGGTTAAAAGCTGGAGGGGTAGCACCCAGGGGGCTTTGGGGACCTAGGGGTTAAACATTTAGATACACTGGGTTGCCACTGGGGTGCAGAGAGAAGGAAGAAGGAAGGCAAGCACAGAAATAAGGAGAGATTATGACAAAAGGCAAACTTTGACCCACTTTTCAGTTTTTCCGGCTCCAAAAATCTTTCTTGTAACAGCTATTTCTTATTGAGTACTTAGATAGCAAGCACCTGAAGCTCTTTGTGTCATCTTATTACGTCTTTACGTGTCCTGGTAGGTTCAACATTGAGAGTGAAAGACAGCTGGAAAAACATTCTACTTCATAGGGTTATAGAATAATGTGAGGTAAATAAGTGCTTTGCAAGCTATAAAGCATCCCAGAGTATGGAAGGTGGTATTTGTTTCTACTGTTTTCCATCATTCATCTCTTGCAACTGTTTCCAATGTCTATGAGAGAGAGACTTTCTGTTCCCATAATTCTTATTCCCCATTTTGCACACCGCACTCAGTAAAAGAGGCAATGAACCGATGAAATTGGTTACCATAAATAAAATCGATCCTATGCCATTAAAAATAAAGCTGGCTACCATCAATGTCCAGATTGAGCTTTTCACTTTTTTTTTGTTTTTGATTTTAGAGAGGGGAAGGGAGGGAGAAAGAGAGGCAGAGAAACATCAAAGCAAGAGAGAAACATTGGTTGCCTTCTGTACATGCCCAGACCAGGAGGAGTCCTGTGACCCTGCAGTCCAGGCATGTCCCTTGGCCTGGAACTGAACTGGCAATTTTTCAGTTTGAGGGACAATACCCAACCAAATGAGCCACACCAGCCGGGGTCCCAGGATGAACTTAACACATAAAAAGATGGACAACTGATCCTTGGTAATTGACTAAATGGCAAACTGAGTTATTTGTGTGCCTGTAAGAGGAAGGGACTGCAGACTGGCTCACTCAACACCTGCTCCAACCCTCTTCCTGGTTACCTTCCTATGTCAAGGATATTAATTGTAGTGTGTGTTTTTTTAAAGTTCTCTTCTTCTCTCAGCATGTTTATTCTTTCCTTGGAGCCCACACATCCCATCTTACCTCCGGTCAGAGGGCTCCCTCAGATGCGTGGGATGTCCTCATTTGGCTGTTCCTCCTTCAGAGTGATGCAAGGAAAAGCTGGTCTGGAGTTCCTCCACCTGTGGGAAGAGGCCTGTGAATTGCTAGAGTGTGCTTTAGGCTATCAGGTGGGAAATCATCTCTAATGCGGGAGCCTCTAGTGCTAGAATGTGTAAGGCTTTTCCCAAGATCCATACAATTTTCCCCGGCAGAAACCAGCCTCCAGCCTGGGGGATACCCAGCTGCCAGGACTGGCTGTCTAAGTGTTGGGAGTGGGCCTTGGCGTTGGGAGTGGGAAGGCTGCGAGGTCACGGTCCCTTACCACGGCCTGAGGCCAGTTGCAAAGGAAAACCAGTGGAGTAGCTATGGAAACCATGAGGGAGCGTTGTCTTTTTTTTTATAATGCACATGAATCAGAACAAAATGACTGGTGTCCTTTTTCTCTTTCCGTCTGTGGCAAAAGTTCTGTGTCCTGGTTTCTACCTTCACTTAGAGTAAATTATGAGGAAGAGAACATCATGTCAACCTCTTACTGCCACACTGGCGTTTCCTCTTCCCATCTCTCTATGAACTCGTTTCAAAGTCATTTGATGGGATTAACCATATGGGTCAGTCCCGTTTCCCTTGAGAATGTTTACTGCTGTAGAGGTGATTCAGAGAGAAGTTTCCCCAAGGAGCCTCTTTCGATCCATGGACATCAGAGAACATCACTTTCAAGACAAGGAGACAAATGACAAGGTCACCTTCTCAAAGGGCCTCTTAGCCACATGCAGGTGCAAGTCCCCAGGGCCACATTTGTGTCCATGTACAAATCTGAGATTTTTATGAAGTTATCTTTCCTTGGTCCATTTCCTTTTTATATGTTAGCTCTTTTGGCCTCGGGATCAGAAACACACATTTTGTGAGTTCCTGACATTTTCAACCTACCCGTTTTTGTGGAAACTTTTGGCCTCTTGGTCCTTTTTGTGAACACCACATTCGTTCTTGGACTCTAAGCTTTTAAACCATGTAAGTTTTGTTTAGTTTCAGGCGATGGTAGTTCTACTTTGTGTCTAAGCCTCCTGTCAGCAGCTGTCCTTCTGTGCCCACTTGTTCTATTAAAGTGCCATCAGGAAGGCACACAATTGATCCAGGGTAAAGAATCGCACTCTAGCAGCAGATGAATCATCCAATCACAGCTGCATGTGTCCACCAAAAAAAAAGCAAAAAAAACAAAACCCTCCCATGCAGCCTATTCATTTTCTTATTTATTCTTTTCATGCACTACCAACAAAGAGGAACTGTCATTAACTCATGCTCTCAGTGATGCCCCCAATTCATTTCAAAGACGCAATGCTAATTATCGTAGGTATCTTTATAATCCCCTTGTCTCACACTGTCCTACTTTCTAAATCACAGCATGTCCTGTTCTATGTTTCTGTCGAGACTTACGCCAGTGATGAAAGAACCTCAGTCAGTACAAGTGGAGTCCCTAAGATTATTGGGAAAGATGTAACGCAAGCATGAGTCAGTGGAGAGAACGTCTTCTTGAAACACGTGGACCAGAAGGCTGGCATCTCACTCATCTAGAGAAAAGAAGAAAAAATAGAACAGGGCTTCTGGGTTCCAGTATTTCTTTGGCTCTCATTCAGTTAATAACAGAGGTTGCACTCCCCAGCAGACATGAATATTTTAGTTCTAAGTAGATGATCTGGAAGAGGAGGAAATTAGCCTAATTTGAGGAACATTCTGAGACATGTTTTCGCGCTTTGGAAAATTTTCAATGTACTAGGTTGAATATTTAGAGATAAAATTCTCTGTACATTTGCACCACCATGGGTCTGAGAGAGCAGTCCACATTTAATTAATTTTTTCCGATAAGGCCGAGGCACATATCTAGGACTAACAGTTTACAGAATAAATTGAAAACTGGATCCTTTGTTCTTTTATTGATTTAGTTATAAAGGACAAGTGGAAAGGAGCTTGGCCAAGAGTTCCAACTGGGGAGTCAAATATATTTGGGCTTAATTTAGGCTTAAACATGCACTAGCTAATCAACAATGGGTAGGTTACCTGAACTTTCTAGCTTTCAACTATATAATCTTGAGAATGGGGGTGATAATCATACCTGTTTCACTGGGGAATTTTCTACTTCGGTGCCTGGCACATGCTAAATACTCAGTGGTAGCTGTTATTTTGCACTAGGATAGTGCTGAACTATAAAAACTCTACCTTTCCCACAGAGCATAAGCAGTCAAATATTCTCTACAATGTTTCAGCAAACTCCCCAGGGCTTATACTCTTTCATGCCCCTGATTCAGAGAGAGGACAGTTTTCTTAGACTCTTTATAAGATAATGTATTTCAAAATAAAGAACCTGAAAGACCTAATTGCTAACGAACACAGAGTGCTGGATCTTGCCAAATACTGAACTTGTATTTACCATTATAATTTTTAAAATCTACTTTAAAAATCCTCATTCTGTATTCAATTGTTGACATTTTCAGGTCTCGACCTTTGTGAGGGTAAGAACAACTTAAATGCAAATAAAGGACAGATCTTTATAGTGTGTATACTGGCTTTACAGTTTTCTAAGGGCAATGCCACAAAATATGCCCCCCGGTGTCATGAGAGTTTGCAGGCCAACCTGGAGACCCAGACAACATCAGAGATGACACATCAAGGTGGGGAAGGGGACTTCAGGAGGCAGCCACAGCTTACGGTGGGAGGAGAACATGGCAAAGTACCCAAAGTCCCCTGGAGAGCTGTGTCTAGTTCTGCAAGTGTTAATAATGTTAATAATAAAGTGTCATAATTTTATGTCATTCCTCCTCCTTGCTAGCTCTGTGAAAGCATTCTGAACTTTAACAATAAGAGAAATGCAATGACAGCCACACTTTATCCCTAGCTCTTGCCAAAGAAGGTGACAAGTATTCATCATTAGGCATTAAGTATAACGGACAAGATATTCCATAGGTTCCACACCTTGTAGCATTTAGAAGCGCGGGCATGTTCTAGCTGCTTCGATTATCTGCCAGGATTTGGGTATTTTATACAGTGGTAGATTAGAGAACACAGAGCTGTGGTTTTTGGAGGTAGACTCACAATTTTAAAGCCCAGGATTATCATACTTTAAGACCAAAAATTCACTGAAAATAAACATTTCCCCCCAACTTTGAAAACGTTTTCGTACCCTACAGAAGCTCTATCTCAGTGTCCTGTACATACTTGGTGCTCAGATTAGTTGGCTAATTGAGTTTAAGCTCCTGCTCCTCTGACTGTACTATCCTTCTGATACTAAAAGAGAACACAGCTTGCAAAGTGCCTCTCTCGGTGAGTATGTCATCATGGAATGAGCATGCCACATTATTACATGGAGTTGTATTGGTTTCTTTCCTCTTCCATCATTCTCAGTTTCCAGTGTGTGCTCTTTGGGGGCCTGAGAGAATAAAAAATGGATTCAAGGACAAACAATGTGATTCTTAAAGGCAACTCCCGTTATATAGAGATTTGCCAACATTCTCAGTGTATCACTTAGAAGGACTCTTAAATTTTTACTGAAAGAGCTTAGACTTCTTCATTTCTGTTATCTGTGGGTAGGGATTTTTATTTACTTATTTTTTTTTCCTGGTCTTCCAGGTACCCAATCACAAATTAGGTGGTTCCCGTCCTTTGAGATACTGACTTAGGGTGATGTCACATATTAAGGATGAAGTAAACCCAAAGAAAGAAGGAAAGAAATAATGAGCAGAAATCAGTGGAATTGAAAACAAAAAATACAACAGTCAGTGAAACATGAAACTAGCTCTTTGAAAAGATCAATAAAATTGACAAATCTTTAGTAAGAATGACAAAGAAAAAAAGGGAAAAAACACAAAGCATCAATATCAGGAATAAAACAGAATATAGTTACAAATGCTACAGACATCAAAAGGATAATAGGAGTACTATGAACAAATCTACACACATAGCCCCGGCTGGTGTAGCTCAGTGGATTGAGCATCAGCCTGTGAACCAAAGGATCACCAGTTCGATTCTCCAGTCAGGTCACATGCCTGGGTTGTGGGCCAGGTCCCCAGTAGGAGACACGAGAGAGGCAACCACACATTGATGTTTCTCTCCCTCTCTTTCTCCCTCCCTTCCCCTCTTTCTAAAAATAAAATAAATATTTAAAAATCTACACACATAAATCTGACAACCTATATTATATGGATCATTTCCCAAAAAAACACAAAATACTACAACTCACACAATATAAAATAGATCATTTGAATGGTTCTATGATTATTAAGGAAATTGAACTAATAATTGTAAAACTCTCCCCCAAAAAGAAAGCTCTAGAACCAGATGGTTTCATTGGATAATTCCACCAAATATTTAAAGAAGAATTAACACCTATTTTATACAATCTCTTATAGAAAATGGAAGAGAAGGAAACACTTCTTGATTCACTTTATGAAGATAACGAAAACCAGCCATAGACAAGAAAAATTAAGAAAACTACAGACCCTCATGAGTATAAATGAAAAAATTGTTAACAAAATACTAGTGAGTAGAATTCAGTGAAATATAAAAAGAATTATATACCATACCCAAGTGGAGTTTACTCCAGGAATGCAAGGTTGGTTAAATACTTAAAAAAATCAATCAATGTGACACTCTTTTATTAACCTAAAGAAGAAAAATCACATGATCTTATCAATAATTACAGAGAAACCATTTTTAAAAATTCAACAGCTATTTGTGATAAAAACTTCCACAACACTAACAAAAAAGGTAAACTTTCTTGATATAAAAAAATCTACAAAAAATTTATAGCCAACATATTTTATGATAAAAGAATGAATGCTATCTTTCTATGATTAGGAATAAAGCCAGACATATCCACTCTCACCACTGCTATTCAATAGAGTGTTGGAAGTTCTGGCCACTGCAATAAGGCAAGAAAAGGGTACAAATTGCATACGGATTGGAAAGGAAGAAATAAAACTGTCCCTGTCTATGAATGACATGATATACTACACAGAAAATTCCAAGGAATCTACCAAAAAAAAAAAAATTCTAGGACTTGTAAGTTCAGCAGTCACAGGATACAAGGTCAAGATGCAAAAAATCAATTGTATATCCATATGTAGTAGTAATAAACATCTGGAAACTGAAATTTAATAGTACAATTTAGAACTGCTCAAAAAAGTTAATACCTACGTGTAAATCCAACAATGTATGCACAGTGGTTGTGTGCCTAAAGCTGCACAACACTAATGAAAGAAATCAAAGAAGGTCAAAATAAACAGATGTTCCATGTTTTTGGACTGGAAGACTCAACATAGTAAAGATGTCAATTCTTCCAAATTGATATACAGTTGAACACTATTTCTATCAACATCTCAACAAGATTCTTTTTGTGTGGATATAGCAAAATCATTCTAAAGTTCACATGGAGAAGCAAAGGAACTACAATAGCTAAAACAATTCTTAAAAAGAAGAATAAAGTGAGAAGAATTCGTCTACCTGGTTTTAAGACTTCTTAGATTAATATAAGCTAATATAGGAGATATAGGAGAAAATTTTTGGAACTCAGAGCTCAGCAAAAAGCTCTTTGACATGACACCATAAAAGAAAATATGAATGAATTGGACTTAATCAAAATGTAAAACTTTTGCTCTGCAAAGACCCTGATGAAAAGATGAGCTACAAGGCAAGAGAAAAAGATTGCAAACCACATACCTAACAAAAAGAATCATATCTAGAATATATGAAAAATTCTCAATGCTCAGCACTTAAAAAAACAAATGATCCAGCCAGAAAATGGTCAAAAGACAAGAAGAGTCAGTTCACAGAAGAGAATATACAGATGGAAAACAAGCACATGAAAAGATGTTTAACATTGCTAGCCACCAGAAAAATGCAAATTAAGACCATGATGAGATATCTGAACAGCTAATACCAAATGTAGTGACAGTACCAAATGCTGATGAGGATGAAGAGAAACTGAATCTCTCACGCATTGCTGGTGGGATTGTAAGATGTTATAGCTACTCTGGAAAACAGCTTGGCAGGTTATAAAAAACTAAACATGTAACTACCCTATAACTCAGCAATTCCACTCCTGGGCATTTATCCTGAAGAAATTAAAACTTAAGTTTACCTAAAAGCCTGTACATTCTTGTTCATAGATAAAGCTTTATTTGTCATACCTAAAAACTGGAAACAACCAAAATGTCCTTCTATAGATTAATGCTTAAATAAACTATGGCATCTCAATAACATGGGATATTATCCAGCAATAAAAAGGATGTTTTTTTTAAAGCCTATCTGATTGTCTCATCTTACCCTAAAACCTTGCAGTTTTTCATTATCCCTAAGGTGAGGAGGTGTCACTGTAACACAGTTCGTAAGGCCCTGCAAAATGTAGTCCGTTGGTCTCTCTTTGGCTCATTAACTTCCAACCAACCTCAACCCTCTCCAGTTCCTTACGTATGCCATACTCTCTCCTGCCTCTGAGCTATTGCCTATACCATTTCTTCCACCTAAATTCTCTCTCTACTCCCAGCCCCCATCCCCATGTGCTACTAGCTCTGACTCATCCCTCGGGGCTTCAAGTTAATGTAACTTCTCTAGTGAGTCTTTCTTGCATGTCCTAACCCTACCGCTAGTCAATTAGGACCCTATTACATCTGCCCATAATGCCCTGGCCCTTTCCTTCTCAACAATTTGCTCAATGATTGCTATTTAATTATTTTAAAATTATTTATTTGTAGTTTACCTTTATCACTAGACACATTCAATTTTAATGATCCCTCAAATTCTATCTCCTACATTGTTATATTAGTTAGAATTAGGTTCAGCTACAACTGAGACATGAAAAATAGCAGCTTAAACAAGGAAGAAGTTTATTTCTCCTACATAAAAGCCCAGGACAGAGATGGCAGCACATTTGTTATCAGAGTCCCAGGCTCCGGTCAGCTTTTTACGCCACCACTCTCGTGGGCTAAGATGGTTACTAGAGCTCCGACCATTATGTCTGTGTTCCATGTAGCTAGAAGGAAAAAAAAGAAGCTGAACAGTATGTCTCCATCCCTTCCAAGACGAACTATTGAAAGTCTCAAACACTGTGTTGGCTTACATGCTGTTGGTCAGAGACTCTCTGCAAAGACTGCTGGGAAATGTAGTCTTTTGGTTGGGTGGCAATGTGTCCAGCTGAAAGTTAAAATTTTGTCATGCAAGGACATTGACAGAGCCAGGTTTTGTGGCGCCTGAAGCTATACAAAGTCTTCATCCATTAGGGTCACTGTAAAAGAAATACCAGAGACTGAGCAGCATATAAACAACAGAAATTTATTTCTCACAGTTCTGAAGTCTGGGAAATCTAAAATCAAGTGTCAGTGGATATGGTATCTAGTGAGAGCCTGCTTCCTCTTTTTGCTGTCACCTCATCTAGTGGAAGGGGCAAGGGATCTCTCAGACACTAATGACATTGATGAGGGCCCTGCCCCTAGAGGCTAATACCTTCCTAATACCATCTTCCTAATACCATCTGATCTTGAAGGTCAGGATTTCAACATATAAATTTTTTAAAAATTTATTCTTAGAAAGAGAGGAAGAGAGGGAGAAAGAAAGGGAGAGAAACATCGATGTGAAAGAGAAACATCAACCAGTCACCTCTTACATGTGCCCCAATCAAAGACCAGGCCCGAAACCCAGGCATGCGCCTTGACCAGGAATTGAACTGGTGACCTATAGTTTTGCAGGATGATGCCCCACCAACTAGCCACACAGGTCAGGGCTTAACATATGAATTTTGAGGAGGACACAAATGTTTACTTCATAACATACAGTTTGGGAGGATAAGAAGATAATTCAGTCTTTCTGCTAACAAATTTCACAAAAACATCTGACCCAATGAAGGGCGGGACCCTTCCTGGAACCTTGGAAAGGTCTGTGAGAATGAGGGGATGTGTGACTCAGGTTCCTTCACCTTGTGGTAAATCTACCTGTGTCTGGGGGAGAACCAGCAGTGTCTGCCCCATTTCTCAAAGCAATCCCATTCAAAAAAAGAAAACAAGCTTCCTCTTCATCTTTTCATTTCTTCTCCTTTACTAAGTCAGAAAATCCAAATTTGAGTCATTTATTATTAGCAAGTAACAAGCTCTCTGAGGCTCAGTTTCCCACCTGAAAATGAGGGACCAATAACAGCTACCTGGCTAGATTCATGCGATGCCCAAACGAAATTGTGCATCTGAAATTGCTCTATATGCTATAAAACACTATGTAAATATAAGGATGCCCCATGAAAACTCTAAGGCAGGTATGGTAAAGTGGGGAAAAAAGGGTCATCTTTGGAAACAACCAAAACATTCACCACCAAAGGTATGGGAAAGAAAGATTTTTTAACACCTACTGTGTATCACGATCATTCTACATACTTTTACCTTTGAGTAGAACTCATTAGGTACATTTAATGGATCACATTTAATGATGAGAACAGGTCCTTGAAGCTTGAAATCGTGAAAAATTGTCTGGCTTTGTAGAGATGTCAGTAGAAATGGATCACTCTAAGCATCCCCTGTGGTGGCGTATATATTATCTCAGTCCTTTCAGAGTCCCTGAGATGGCATAACTTCTGCTGATTTCACATCTACCTCAAAACATAGATGAACCACCAGTTCTTCATCAGGTTTATACTGGCTTGTGAAGAGCCCCCTCGCCCATGGTAAAACATTGTTGCAAAATGGTCAGACTATAGTCTGGTCTCTTGCAATGTCACTTTAAACAATAAATCAATTCATCAAGTACTTACTGATTTGTTACTTTTTACAAGGTGCTAGATATATCACTTGCTGGGAAATAAGAAGGAAGCCACCAAGCAGCTGAGTGAGGTAAAGAGGACAAAGAAGGCTAGAGTGTAGACCCTGTTCTAAAAAAGTTTACAATCTATTTAAAGTAGTGTATATACATGTCAAATGTTAAGTAATCATACCAATAATAATAGCTTAATGAATGCCTAATTGACTGATTAGCAATTAGACCAAAGTTGCCATTGGAATTTAGAGAATGACAAAAGTTGGGATGCTCTGTAAAATTTTTATGGAAGAGCCCTGGCTGGTGCAGCTCAGTGGATTGAGTGCCAGCCTGAGAACCTAAAGGTCATCAGTTCTATTCCCAATCAACGCACATGCCTGGGTTGCAGGCCAGGTCCCCAGTTGTGGGTATGAGAGAGGCAACCAATCGATGTATCTCTCCACATCGACGTTTCTCTCCCTCTCTTTCTCCCTCCCTTTCCCCCCTCTAAAAATAAATAAATAAAATATTTTTAAAAGCAAAAATTAAAAAAAAAATTCTTTATGGAAGAGAAGATATTGTGAACTTAGCCTTAAAAGATTGTCTACAAATTATATGAGAGGACAAAAGAAGCAAATACAAAAGAGGTAAGGTGGCAACGGGATAAGTCCGATAAGAAAGGCAAGATATGAATAAGAGTTTGGAATAGGCTGAAATGGATAAAGAGAAAGATGGAAGATTAAAAAGTGGGGTTAAGATTTAAAAAGATGTCAGTCTACTAGTGAAAATTTGAATCTCAGAGTAAAATAGATTTTTTTTTCTGCATGAGACTGAACAAAATGTTTTTAGCTGTTTTGTTTGTTGGTTTTATAAAAATTTACTATTACTGTGTTTTTATTATCAAGACATAAGATCTTGGTCTTTCATGGTTTCATTCATACAAGGCCAGAAGAGAAGTATGGAACGTCACCAAGAGCAAGCTTTTCGTGACCAAATCCAACACTCCGAACGGTATTATTCCAGTCAGGTTTAGGCAGCGTGTGCTGGTTCAAAGCTCTGATTTTGTTCATCACCTGAACTTTAACATATGTCCTAAAGGCAGACTTTACTGCTTAGATTCAATGCTTAACTTTTTCTAGCACAATTCTTTGTTGTCAATGCCTTTAAAGGGAACCAACTGTAAAGGAGTTGGCCTTCAGAGCTGCACTCAACTGGAATTTCTGTAATGTCCATCATTCTATTCCTTGGTGACAGTACAAAGGCCTCAACACCTGCCTGGACTAACTTTTTAAACTGGAAGCTTCCTGGCCTTTGCCTATGGTCTACTACCTCTTGGCCTTTGACCCACAGCCACAACACACAGATACCTCCTGGTATTATTCTTCTACCTTTTCTGAAGGGAATAGGGTGCCATGCCAGCTTTTAGTGGGCAGCCCAATCTGGTTCTGCTTAATGTACCCTGGGCCGGCCCACAAGAGTAGCCCGCCAACTGTGGGCCTCAGCGCCTAGCACTTAGGGCAGGCCCAGGCCGTAGTAGCACAAGCGGCAGACCCCTTTCTCACAGGGCTGGTCACTGTCTTTCTTCTTTTATGAATTACAAGCTCACACCTGTGGTATCTGGTGTCCAAGATGGGCCCTGGTAGTCCCTGCTACTCGGTGCTCATGACCTTGCAGAGCCCCTTCCCACCTAGCTAAGGGTTAGTGTATGTGACCAATAGCACACTGCAGAAGTAATGGTGACTCTGCCCTGTTTTCTCTCTTGGATTCTTCACATTGGGGGAAGGCAACTGCCATTTCATGAGAACACACAAGCGGCACCATTTGGAGAGATCCATGTTGTAGGAACTGAGACCTCTTATCAACAGCTAGTCAGAAACAGCTACCAGAAACCATATGTACGAGCCACCTTGGAAGTGGATAGTCCAGCCCCAGAGAAAGAGAGGGGGCGGGGGGAAGCATCAGTTTGCTGGTCCACGGATTTATGCATTCATTGGTTGCTCCTTGTATATGCCCCGGTGAGGGATCAAACCCATAACCCTGGTGTATGGGGACAACGCTCTACCCAGCTGAGCTACCTGGCCAGGGCACTCACTGACATCTTGACTGCAACTTTATAAGAGACACTGAGCCAAGGCCTCCCAACTAAAACACTCCTTGACCCACAGAAACTGTGTCATAGCAAATGTTTGTTCTTTTAAGCCATTAAGTTTTGAGATAATCTGTCTTGTAGCAAGAGATAACTAATATAATATCACTTTACCCATTTTTCCTATTGTATTTTTTCTTAGTGATATTTCTTTAAGAGCCCCCTATATATTAGATTAATCTTTTTTCTATTATAAAAGTCTAAATATATTCCTGAGTTTATTACCTTTATTATTTTGATTTTAATACATAAAAGCTTTATATTTCTATTCACAAATATTTAATCATTTGTATTTTAGTTTTGCCTGTGCGTCATGTTAAGAAATTTTAAAATCTAACAGTAGTCTCTGTAAATATTCACCTATACTTTTTTGGCAATTTTATTTTTTTATTTAATAGCTCAAAATTTACTTTATCTGGAATTTATTTGGAGTCTGGTATCAGATGGGAATCTAACTTTGTTTTTTGGTTTCTGTCTTTTTACCAAATTTGTAGCCAGTCGTTAAGGCATAGTTCTGTATGACTTAAATATCCTGCTACTTCCAAATTTTCTTGTCCTGCTCTCCAAATGTTTCCTAAAAAAAGTATATGCTAAGCAAGATTTTAAAGTTTCTCCTGAATCTTTTATCTCAAAATATGGTCCTCTCTATAGGTTCAGGCATTCAGTTCCTTGGCCAGATGTAGCACAACTATCACTTTGGAAAATAACATATACAGAGCCCTATCTCTAAACCTTATTCTGCTGTGTTTGGCACTGAACCTCCCCTCCTGGTTCCATATGTCCGAGGCTTTGCAGGCCTCCCTTTCAGACCCCATCCTGAGAAATAGGCCTTCGCTGGAAAAAAACAACTTCCTCCTCTCAGAATCCTCGGGGACGACCAGTGAGCTAATTCAATAGTTAATTCAATAAGCCAGTTCAAGATACAATATCAGCTGATAATGGCTTGATGTGTCTACCCCAACCCCACATCCTTCTCCCTAAGAGAGCTGGCTTCAAAGGTTTCACGTTCAGAGGTTTGGGCACTGAGCTTTCTAGCCCCTCAACTAATATTATAGAATTGGTACCAGACCCATCTATTCATAACCACAACAAAACTCCAGTGCTTGAGAGTATCTAAATTGTCATGACAATACAGAAAATATATTTATTATTTCAGAACACTAAATCTAGGTTCAGACAAAACTGACCAACTTAAGCAAGTGTATAACATAATCTATCAAAACTCTAATTCTCCCACATATGAAGAGGGATAATAAAACTCATTTCAAAGAGTGTTACATAAATTCAATCGGATTGTAAATTAGGAAAAAAACACTTGACCTCATATACGACATGTTGCAAATGCTCGGTAGACTATAACTGGATTAATATTTTTGATTCTTGCGGTCACTGGCCTTGAGGGCAGTTGTTCACATCAATAAGCATAGTCCATGAAATTCCATATTCTCCTAATCACATTCAGTTTTAATACTAAAGCGAAAGACCCAGGGAGGTAAGTTGATTAAACATAAAAAGACAAACTGTTAACATTGATTTAGGAAAATAAAACGCAGGGGTATTTTTTTCAAGAAGAAATTAAATTATTGGTGAAAAATCTCTCAAGCCGTTTATCTTCCTTAAAATTATGCTTACTTCTCATTTAAAAAAAAATCACAGTTTCAAAATACATTTCTGTATTTTTCTTATGTCTTCTTTAAATGCAAAAATTAGAAACATTTTTCTTATGTTTCTTTTATTCTAATATTCTTGTATGGCTTGAGTTTGGGACTATATTTATGGAAATTATGTGGTTAGGTAGGAGTTTTTCTCTACAATCTTGTGTGTCTTCCCC
This sequence comes from Mormoops blainvillei, assembly GCA_004026545.1. Classification (NCBI taxonomy): domain Eukaryota; kingdom Metazoa; phylum Chordata; class Mammalia; order Chiroptera; family Mormoopidae; genus Mormoops; species Mormoops blainvillei. The sequence goes on from PVJD01000045.1 coordinate 255,565, forward strand.
TTCTCATCACTGAGAAAAATCATTCTAATGTCATTCTCCAAACCTCTTTTGTCAAACCCATTTTCTCATTTCCTTCTTCTATCAGCAAAGATAACATGGCTTTCTCCCTCTACGCTTCTTTAAATCTTTAAGAGGGCTAAAGAGGGAGAAAGTGAGAATAAGGAAGAAAAAGATTGTAAGAAAATATACCCAATGTGTTAACAGGTGACTCTGGCTGGTAGAATTGTAAGTGATTTTTATTATTTTTCATGATACTTTCCTGAATTTTCCAAATAATCTATAATAAGTGTATTGAGAGTCAGTGAAAATATTTTTAAAAGATATATAGACATAACCCTGACCAGATGGCTCAGTTGAAGCATCATCCCGTACACCAGAAGGTTGTGAGTTCAATTCCCTGTCAGGGTATGTACAAGAGGCAACAGATAGATGTTTCTCTCTCTTTCTCCCTTCTTTTCTCTCTAATATCAATAACATATCCTCAGGTGAAGATTTTTTTTAAAGATATATATATAGATATACATGGTAATAAAACAGAAATAGCCACATATAAATTATTCTTTTAATATTCATATAATCTTATAAACATTTCCCAGTAGCCCTCATGTAACTGAACGCAGGTCTGGCTCTCTGCTGCTACAAAAGCCAATACTCGAGAGGTAGGTACTGATGTAAAGGAAAGTGGTTTATTTGCAGCCACTGGCCATCTGGGAGATAGGGGACTCATGTCACAAAGCCCATCTCCACATCTCAGTGGAGGCAGAGGTTTTTTTATAAGGAAGGAGAGGGAAACAGAACGAAGAGATCAAGGGAGAGGTTTGCAAAGTTCTCTACATGCAGACGAGCACGGTCCATTCCCATAAGGCAGGAGACTGTCCGGCGCGCATCATCCTGGTTTAGTCATCCTGGCTTTGCATCATCTCAGCTTCTCGTCGTCCTAGCTCCACGGCTGAAGGTCAGCAAATCTCCCAGAGCTGGGATGCCTGAAGGTCAGGGTCCGCATCTTTTGAAGTTGGTTCTGGGGATACTTCAACAAGCATGATGTTTATCTACAAGCTACATATTATTCAGAGTCAGTACTTACAGAAACAATGTAAAAGAATGGCGGGGTGGGTTGCAGTTTCCCACTGTTACAATTTTCCACTCTTACACCCAGACTATCCTGCTAATGAGTGAGGAAACAGTGCAATGGAGCTGGAGGTCAATGAATACTGGAGAGCAAACCTGGTCAGGGCATAAGACCAGGAACACGAGGTATTTATTTATGTATATCCTATTTTAATCCAAGGTGATCTGAGGTAGTTTACACATTAAAAAGACAAAGAAGGGATTAAGCAAACAAGCAACCTCATAGACACAGACAACAGTATGGTGATGACCAGAGGAAAAAGAGTTGGGGGAGGTAGAAAGGACAAAGGAGGGATAATGGTGATAAAAGGAGACTTAACTTGGGGTGGTGCACACACAATACAATATACAGATGATGTATTACACAACTGTACACCTGAAACCTACGCAATTTTATTAACCACTGTCACCCCAATAAATTCAATTTAAAAAGAAACTGATTTTTAAAAAGACAAAGAATAATTATTGATTTCGCTTCCCTACTCTTTTTCTAAGTCAGGGTTGGGTTCCTATGAGGAGGTGACATATTTAGTTGATTCCAGAGATGGGCTGGGGTGTGTAAGTCGGAGGCAGAAGGTGGAGTGCTAACTGTTCTGCATAGGAAGGGGAGATGGGTAATCAGAGCGGAGGTGCAGGACCACGCGAAAGGAGCCAGGACCCAGAGAGGAAGTGTTGAAGGGAACAATCCACTGCGTTGTGGAGATTCAGGGGAGAAGAAGGAACCTTGAGAGCAGATAGGTTGGTTCAGGCTTGCCAATAGTTCACTGTGCAATGTAGCCCCCCTATCTCTGTTCCTGTCATTCCTCACAAATCTTTTGGTGCCAGTGGGTTCTTTGCAAGGAATGTGATGAGGTTCAGGCTCTATATGGTAATGGGTTATCAACAGCCATGCAATTTTTAAGAAAATAAAGAAAGCAAGTCAAAGCAAGGGTTAGTGTAAGATTTTCAGAATGCACAGCCCAGGCCACCTTGCCTGAAGGGGCTCGTGTCTGGAAACATTATCACCTACGGTAAGGGGCTTGGGCTTTGGCACAAGGCAGATCCAGATTCCAGCCAAGCTCATTCATCCACCAGCCATGTGACCTTCCACACACTCATCTTTAAAGGGAGGATAACAATAAAGGGCTAAGTGAGAGAGCCTGAGTAATGTGTGGGGCATAATGAATGATTCCATATTGGTAGTTATCATCCATGAGAATCAACCAAAAGTGTTCAGCCTTTCTGGGGTCCTTGTTGCTGACTTTCTTTTTTTTTTTTTCTTTAAGATTTTATTTATCTATTTTTAGACAGAGGGGAAGGAGGGAGAAAGAGGGAGAGAAACATCAGTGTGTGGTTGTCTCTCGCACGCCCCCTGCTGGGAACCTGGCCCACAACCCAGTCATGTGTCCTGACTGGGAATCAAACTGACAACCCTTTGCTTTGCAGTCTGGTGCTCTGTCCACTGAGGCATGCCAGCCAGGCTTGTTGTTGAGTCTCTTGATGGGTCTGTTTGCATCTCTAATTTCTTCTTTTCAGTATTATAACAACAGTGTTATTTATTAATTACCTTTACATAAAGTGCCAGGTACAATGCTAGTACTAGTTATATAATATTCTTGGTGCCTACAACAGCCCACAGGATACTTAGTTTTACTCCTCTTTTTCCAATTAAGTAACTGAGGCTTTATGCAATTAAACTCACTGACCTAAAGACATACAGGCTTGGCTGACTTCACTGCCCAACCTCCTTTCGATCAGAAACACAATACTTTAGGGTTAAATGGGAGCTGATATCACATGACTTAACTCTCTTACTTAATAAATGTGGGGAAAGATTCCTCCCAAGGAATTCTATTTTCTACTTTTAGCTCATATCTCTATTTTACACATGAACTAGCCCTGTTTTCCCATCTCTGTGTTCCTTTGTCCTTCCCTTTTTGGCCCCTGTGTTCCAATCATTGGAGGAAATAGCACAGGGTAAACTGAGAGATGGCCAGTGGCGAGAATGGAGTCACCTCTGTGATTAACGCCACTGTGATTGGTCAGCCTGGTTCAAGAAGGGCCGGTTCTGACCAAGAAACATGAGCAGTCTGCTGGGAGATTTCTCAGAAAGTTTTCCTCCTTTCTAAGGAAGGGACGGAGAAAGAAGTGACTGCCCTTGCCCATCTGGATTTCGTCTTCAGGACTCTTGCAGCCATCTTGCTACCAGCCTGAAGTTGCAACCAGCTGCAGTGGTTATGGCAAGGCAAAAAGGTATATGTCCTCAGGCATGTTCCTGAGACACTAAGTCAAACAACTCCAGAGCCCACATGACCTCAGGCTTGCTATTAACAAGAGATGGGGCTCTTGAATGCTTCTGTCCATTTGGATTGACGTTTCTGTTCAGTGGAGCTTGAGGGCCTTTGAGAAGGCATGAGAAAGCAGTTCCAGAGGACCAGTGTTTACTAAAATGAGTTATTGATGGAGATTTATTTTCGAAGCCTCTAAAAATAGGTCAGATTCTCATTCTTCTGGTATGATTTCAATTCCTCCTGATGAAACCCAGGGGACAGGACTAGAATAGTTGATCTCTAAAAGGTCAAATTTTGAGAGGTCAAAATGCCTGCTTTAATAACACTCTGAAGCCTGAGTTTTATCTTTTTAATTTTTCAGTAGATACATCTTGGAATAGCTTTTTCCCCCCGTAGATATACAAAGACAGAAAAAAACAAGACAGGGATGATCATATACCTACTATTATGTATCTAGTATCAGGGAAATACAAAAATATTTTCCAGTGGAATGTACTTAAATGCCAGAATCTGATTTTATAGTGCTTTTCCATAAATCTCCTTAATAAACTCTTTCGGCTCCAAGCTGATGTAGTCTACTCCCCTCCCCTCTCTGTACCTCATTCCTAGATGAATTATAGCTAGGTTACATAAGGCATTTTCTTTAAAAATCGTATTAATAGTCCTGGATAGTGTGGCTCAGTGGATTGAGCACCAGCCTGTGAGCCAAAAGGTCACCAGTTCAATTCCTAGTCAGGGCACAAGCCTGGGTTGCGGGCCAGGACCCCAGGACCCCAGCTGGGGGCATGTGAGGAGCAACCAATTCATGTGTCTCTCATGCACTGATGTTTCTCTCCCTCTCTCCCTCCCTTCCCCTCTCTCTAAAAATAAATAAATGAAATCTTTTAAAAGTTATATTAATAAAAATGTAGAGTCTTAATTGAGTAAGTTTTCTGGTGTCTCAAGGTAAAATCTCTGTAGCTGGGGAAGTTTCGACAAATACTGGACCATTTTAATTGAAATGATACAGCTCTGGGCTTCCATTAAACGGGATGAGCGGGTTTTCCCCTAATGTAAGCAAGCAGCTGTATGACTCATGACTGTGAGTCCCTGAAGGAAGGGGTAAGTAACGGCCCCCAGAAAACCAAAAACCAGAGCAATCACCAGTTGCCCACACATGGGATGATTTGGGCAGAATTTCGCCCAGAACATACAGGTAAGAGCAGATGAGCAAATTAGTCCTGACTTGTAATAAGAGACTAAACCCCTGAGAGAGAGAGCGTGTTGCTAAAAGTACAGTCAACCTGGAAATGTAGACTATGGGGATGTCTTTACAGTCTTGTTCACTCAGTATGAATGCTTACGGTGCTCTTCACAGGAATCAAGTGTCCTGGGGACACTGGGGAAGTGTCCCCACTCTTAAGGAGTTCATGGCTTAGTGGTAGCATCTAGTATCATAATAGTAATAAAAAGCAGCTAAAAGAGAGGGTGCTATATCAGATATATATATATGGCAAGCTATGGATGGGGGGATGGGCAACACCTAATCTATTTAGGGAAGGCCAGGGAAGACTTTACAGAGGAGACAGCTCTAGAAACGAGACCTATATATTGAGAGGTGTTAGGAAGATAAGGAGGGGAAACACATTTCGGCCAGAGGGAATTGCATGGAGGTTAAGAAACAGAAAAGTAAAGCACATTAGAAGTGATTCATTGAAGACAAAGCACGAAGTGTGTGGGAGCACATGCTGGTGGCAGGAGTTAAGTTCCAGGTAAGAAAGGGCCGCATTGGACATACTGAGGAGTTAAGACTATATTCTGTGGTAATGGAGAACTATTGCATAGTTTTAAGTCAGGGTGCAAAATAATAGTGGTGCATTTTAGAGAGATTACCCACTCTGAGGACAGCATGGAACATGGATTGTGGGAAGCTGAATCGAGAGGCAGGGAGATCCCTTGAGAGGCTGCTGTCTTCAGGAACTAAGGAAGCAGTCACGGGGTTGGAAGGAAGACGCATACTCAGAAACTACTCAGGAGAAGGAGGTGGTCGGACTTGGGTAACACTCAGCCACACGTGAGCAGCATTTGCTAAAATGTACAGTCAACCTGTTGACTTCCTGTTGGAAGCACTCTTCCTACTTGCTTCCTCTCCTGCACACTGACCTCTTAGTTTTTCTTAGGGTTCACTGATCGCTCCCTTTTCAGTGTTCTTTGCCAGTTCCTTTTCCTGACCTCTAAATGTGGGCAGACTTTTGCACCCAGTCCTGGGGCTTCTCTCTTCTCTTCTTTCTCCACCATCCCTCTCTGGGACCCCCTCACTCAGTCCCATGACATTAAGGAAAACCTATATCCTAGTAACTCCAAAAATTCTATCTCCAGTCCCGACCCCTTCACTCAACTCCCATCTCGTGTATCCGAAGGCAGAGTCAACCTCTCAAACTTAACGCCCCCACAGAAGAACACTCAGGCAACTTCTTACCAAGCTCATATTTCCCTAGTGCTGTGCATCTCACTAAAGTCAGCCCCGTGCACCCAGTTGCTCATGGGAGCAAAGAAACAAAGGCCCAGTTTGTCTAGGTAGAGAAGATTCTTAGGTTTTTCTCAGTTCTGTGAGGGGTCCCATGTTGTACAAATCAGGTGGGCACAACTTTCATTGCAACCTGTGCCAAAAGCCCCCCTTTTCCTTGCGCTGTGCAGTTGCCCCGCCATACTTCTCTCCAACCTATTTGTTAAAAACAAAACAAAACAAAACTAGAGGAAGTTCTTTTAAAGTAAAACTTCATGCCCTAGAATTTTCCTAAATTTTTTTCTTTCAAACAAGGTAAGTATCACTTGCCAGAGTACAATCAGTGCTTCCCTTGTACTTGTGCTTCATAACAACCGAAACCTCCTCCAGTAAGTTGTTAGCCAGTAATTTGTACTGAATTTTGCCAAGAACTATAATATAGAACTCTACTTACGTTAGCATTTCAATAAATACTGAGGGATTGGCTCTTATATACCAGGCCACAATCTCATTTTAGTTAATAAAAACTACCTTCTCTGCTTTCCACATAATATTGTTTTTATTTATTACTGTTCCATTTCTATTCATCCAGGCCTGGCTTCTCCATTATTGTGACATATTCTAATAGCCTCAACTGCAACAGAGAGCCAGTTTTCTAGAACACACACATTAAAAATACTTGCTAAAATTCACCAGTACAAACAAAAATGTGCCATCCCTGTGGCTTTATTGACTGATGGCACGGCATTCTTTACTATACAGAGTAGGGCAGAAGTAGGTTTACAGTTGTTCATATGGAAAATCATACCATAATTAATAAATAATAACATAAGAACAAACCGTGTTTTGCATACTCACAACTGTAAACCTACTTTTGCCCCGGCCTGTATTGCCATCGGGCTTAAGAATAGGGCCACTCCATCTTTGCATCTTTTGCATCTTAAGGCTGTGTGACCTGGGCAAGATAATCTCTAAAACAAGGTCCTCCATCTGAAAATAAGGTCAAATTCACAGGATGGCTGTGTAGATTAAGTGAGGTTAATACTTACAAAATGCTTGGAATCTAGAAGACACTTAATACATGGTAGTGGTTTTGTTGAATAACTGGTGTTTGCTCTTTCTGCATGGTTTGCAATGCTCACTCCTCCTAATGAATGAGATTTCAGTACAGTTGATCTTTATGGATCATCTTATCCTGGAACACTTAGATTGAAAAATGGTCAAATTCCAGTTCTCCAGCCTAGACTTTGTGATCTGTTTTCAAGAGAAGGCGTGCATGACTCACAAATTAATCTGAATGTGTGGATAATGAAGTTGTTCCCCATTTGGAATTAATCTGTCTACACAGGGGCATGAAAAACTGAGCAAGCATTGAGTGAATTGAGAGCTACCTGTTACTCCCAAAATATCTGTTTAAAAACAGAGTGTGCATCGACTTAAGCTCTTTATCTCCATTCTTCCTGAAGGGCAGGGACAGCATACGCTCAGAACCGAGACTATTGCTCCTGTCAGAACACCAGCAGCATTCCATGTTGAGCAATCAAATTAACTGAATCAAATTCTCAAATAGGTTGAAGCTCCCTGTGACCCGGACATGAGTCAGGATGTCTTGAGGAGCTATGAGTGGAGATTTCCCTATTCACCTAACATTCCAAGTAAGTGCTCCATTCGCAATTGTGGGTAGTGTCAGCACCTTCATTTCTTAACACTAAGATACATTTCTGGTCACAGTATCTGGACACAAATGCTGCTGGGGTTTCCGAATCAGACCATAGAGTGGTTTGACCTCTTGGTTCTTTCAAACATGTTGGGCACAAAGAGACTGAGCTTGGTAGGGTGGACAATTATAGATGGTCCATCAGAAAACATTCCTTTCAGAGTTTACCATTCCGCCATCCTCCAGGAGACAGACAGGTACCTGGAACTTTTATAGTATCTTATACATTGGAGGTCAGATGGGGGAGAAGGGCAATCGTGCTGTGCATTATATAGCTTAACCCTATAGTTTGGGTATCAAATGAAAGCTCTTCCTGGCTCTAATAGTGCTGGAACCAGTGATGGATTTGGGGGGCCTCCACTTATTTCTATTTATATTTAAACCTTATAAAGCTGGTTTAAAGAGTTCTGTTTGAGGAGCTAGACTCTAACATGTACAGTGGTAGGTGCCTAGATCTTCACTGCTCCAGTCTCGGCCCCCAAACGTTTCTCAGGAGCCTCTAGAGACACCTTGAAAAAACTGAGTCCTGCTAGGACCCCACATCACCCAGGTTAGGGTTGTAAGCGAGGAAGGAAACACGATAGCAACAACACCACAAATGGCTTTGTACCTCAGAGAAAACCCAAAATACTGCTTCATTTCTGCTCAAAGTAGAAAATATAATGACTGGTGTGTAAAAACCCACCATAACTGTTGAATTAGCATTTGTGGGGAGACATGCATTCCCAGTTGTCATGACAACACAAATGCCTCCTCTCAGTCGCATGCCCATTCAGGTGTCGTATCTAATTTGGGATTTGACTTACAAGCTGACAGGAAGTCCTGCAGATCTTGAAAGATCTACCTGTTTATCAATGAAGGTGGCATGCAAAGGTTGAGAAGATATTCAAAAGGAGAGTAAGGTACTCAAAAGGACAGTGTTCACTCAGACACTGGTTTCTGTAGAGATGCTATTCCCAAGTCAGAGCTGCCAAAAATAAGTGTTTACTCATGGAGAAAGGTTGGGGGATGGGGATTTCTGTAATGCAGGTGCAAACTGGGGCACCATCAACTGAAAGTTTGTTTTCTTCATGGCTGTATGCCAATTTTTCATTAGTGCTCAACTGAACTACAAATAATGAAGGATGTTTTTCAACTGAGAATGGGATTAGAATTAGTAATTACAGTGCAACATTTTAAGGGGGAAGGAAGCATAAAGTACTTCTGGAGGGGCTCTTATTTTTCAGGTGAAAAACCGAATGCAGCCATGAAGGGAGGCGGTCAGCTCCAGCCATGGAACTCACGGGGGTCAGAGGGGAGTCCCGTCTGCCGCCCTCACCAGGAGGGGCTGTGTGGCTGTGTCATCCCTTCCACACATGTGAGCAAAAGCTGCAGGTAAAGGAACTGCCACATGCCTCTTTAAGAATGAATAACTTGGGGTGGGGGGGAGTCCCTTCGTCTTGAATCCTTGAGAAAATTAAAGCTGGCTCTGAACAGTGACAAATTTTCCTAATTTCAAACGTGAGTTCAGGCACCTTCCAATTATATACATAGAGTGATGAATAGGCAACATGAAGAATTAAACAAGATACATATTTTTAAAAAGTTTTGCAATGCAGCTTCTATTACTGGAACATTTTTCTCCTCTTCATTCAAGTCCTGGGACATAAATCATTTGTAGCTAATATTATAGAAAAGCAATTTTCATGAAAATTATTTATATTCATTTTTTCTAATCTTTTATTGATTAACTATTTTCCCAGAATTTATTAATTTGGGAGAAAAACAATACTAACGGCCTGACATAGCCTCTCACTTGAAAGATTCTCTGCTTTAACTACTGTTCTTTTTTTAAAAAATTCCTCTGATAGGATTTTGGATAACAATAAATAGAACTTCAGTATCTTAGTAAGAAATTTATTTGTTTTCAGTGTTTGCAGTTTCCTTTAACTCAAAAATGCTTAAACATGAAGATTTTAAGACAATAACTAGCCTTGGCCGGGTGGCTCGGTTGGTTAGGTTGTCATCCTGTGCACCAAAAGGTTGAAGGTTTGACTCCTGATCAGGGTACGTACCTAAAGTGTGAGTTTGATCCCTGGTCAGGGCACACGCAGGAAGCAACAGATTGATGTTTCTCACATTGAGGTTGTCTCTCTCTCTCTCTCTCTCTCTCTCTCTCTCTCAAATTAATAAACATATCTTCAGGTGAGGCGTATATATATATTTTTTTCATTTCCTGCTTATATCAGCCAGAATTGTTTTCTATTCTCTGCAAGAAAGAACCATAACACGCCTTTAGTTAAACCTGATGATAACCCCGAGAGTAAGGTCCTGTGATTATATTCTCCAGGTCACAGATGAGAAAATGAAGGTCAGAGAAGTTAAGGAACTTACCTGAGATCACGCAGAACCGAAACGCTCTTTCCACTACACCAGGGTTCCTCTCCCAGACCAAGACCATCTCTCTTTTGCTTATTCGGCGTGCCTTTAGTTTCAGTCTCTGTCAAGCCTATATCATCCTGGAAACATTATTTGGGGTATAAAATTTTTGAATAAAATATATAACTTCTCTATACCTTAGACCCAAGTAACCATTGTCGTCGAGAGCAAATGAAATAAAATTTGAGATACCCATTCGTGAAGAGCAGCTGATTTCTTTTTGTAGTCTACCTGTGAAGGAATGTGCCTCCTTTAATAAATCACACCCCAGAACCTTCAGGAAGAATTCCCCGGTGTGGAGGCACAGCTGGACAAGGGCTCCTGACAGTTTCCTGAAATGTACTGCCCATCCCCCAGCTTGGGGGTCTCCTGCCACAACCATGATGTCTTCCAAGTGTGTTCTGTTCCAGCTTTAATATTCCAACACAGCGTGGACAGGACCTTTCATTTGCATATCTTTATCTTTAGCACAGCAGATTCTGGTTGGAATAAGAAAATGTGGCTAATGAGTTTAAGGAATGTGCCCCAAGAAGTTTTACATATAAAGCAGTGAGTTCTGGCTCTACTGTTACCAGACAGGCACTGGCCCGGAGGGGGTCTGCCTCAGGCCGGCCTGTAGTGTGTCAGTTCTTGACTCTGTGTAGGGACGAGTTCACAGCATGAGTCCAAGTGATTTTGATAGCACGTTCATTAAGGCTGGGGACAGTGAAACAAAGGAAAGACTCGGGGTGGAAGAAGTAACAGGAGAGCCTAGTTGGGGCTGCTGTCAGCTCACCAAGAAGTGAGAGAAAGAAGGGGTCCCGGAGATAGCGCCGGGGGTAAGCTCGGGTAAGCCGCCACTGCCCACTGCTTCCCTGGCTGCAAGTCTCCTTGGGACTCTCAGAGTTTAGGAGGAAATAAAAAGTTCGTGCCCAAGAAGGGGCATGAGTGTGCTCTAGAGCGAGCCTGCTCTGAGTCTTTGTTCTGAGGGCTTTTTATCTTTTTTTTCTGTGAGTGAATCTTAGAGGAGGGTTTCAGCAGAAAAGTCATTGGCTTTCCAGGTGCATTTTTAATACGCTGATGTGTTAAAATGAGCACATTAGGGGCGCTTTGGGAATATTCTTCGGTCTGCTGTACTGTTTTACTTTTATCTTGAGTCTGTCTGGCTTTTCATGGGTTTTTTTGTTATTTGTTCCCCTGACTTCATCTGTCCTTGGGTGTAGCTGTCAAAAATGATATTAATCGGGCCTGTTCTTTATCTTCCCCAGACCACGGAGATTTAAGCTATGTATTCTTTATTCTCACATGTCCTTGGTTAAGGGGGATAAGTTCTTACCATTTACCAGCTGGCTGTAAGTTGCTCAAACTGTTTGGTCTTGTTTCATTTTCTTGTCTCAGTTTCCCCACTCCACTTGCTCAGGAATTTTCCTAGCTTCTTACTATCCGGCCTTACTATCCCGGCTAGTTTGTTACCAGCACTGGTCAACGTTTTCAGTTGCAGACAAGAGTTCTCTCTAGCCAGCTGAGGCAGAAGAAATGTATTTAGGAACATTAGAAAGCTCAGAGAATCACTGGAAGATCTGGAGGAACAGTTAGACTAAGCTTCCGAAGCTTCCAGGGCCAACCCAGGAGCCAGCTCCTGGTGCTGGCTTGGTAACCCGAGTGGCTGCAGCCAGCACCCCCAGAACCACTCCGCCTCTTCTGCGATCAGGAGGTGGCCTCTGCCACTGTTCATCTCACAGATACCTTTCCTCGGCCATCCCCATACCAAAAACACAGATGCCTCCACGCTCCACCAGTTCCTGCAGGTAACTTGTCTCCAAATCACAGTCTCATACATCTGTTTGGAAGAATCTATGACCCATATCTGTATCCTAGAGACAAGGAAGGTTGGAAAATAGAACTACCTTTGGGAGGTTCTCAATAGATGGAGAACTATTACAATGTGAAGAAGATATTAAAGATGTATGGGGATGCCCACTTACTCTCACAAATGGTTCTGCTTTTGCACATGCCAGGGGACAGAAGCTTCTCGTTCCAAGTTGCTGGCGTAATTTCATAGACTTGTGCCTGGGTTCCTCGTTTTCATGCGAGGAACTGCTTTGTAAACATCTCAACTCTTTTCATCAGCCAATTCTAAGATTAAAAGAGAGAAAGAAAGAAACTAAGTGAGAGACAGACAGAAATGTACTTCCTCTGCCCTTTATCCTTTTTGTCTGTTTTTGTTTCTGAATAGAAACCAGCACCCTCCCCAGGATATTTAGGCCATAAATGGCCTCGCCCTTCTTCTGAGGTTTCGTTCTCTATCTGTGGCACAACAACATGGTGCCAGAGAGAGCAAGCTCCTCACCAAAATCTATCGTCTTTTTTTCTTCCCAGGAACATAGGTGATCTACATTTCCCAGTATCCTCTGCAGTTTGATATGACCATAGACTGAGATCTAGCCAATGGAATACATAAATGATGCCCACAATTTCTGAGCCAAAACTTTTCCATACCCTTCTCCTCTCTCTGCCTGCTAGATACAGATGACTAGGAGGGCCTAGGAGATGAAGGGGCCCCAGATAAAAACAGCCTGGGTCCCTGACACACTGCATGAAAGAGATATGCCTGTCAGCCAGAAACAGCCATTTGCACTCTTATATGAATGAGAGAATAATTTATCTTGTGGTCAAGCCATCATTAATTCGGCAGTCTCTTCATCCCTGAACTTAATCTTCTCCACTAGCACATTTAGAACACAAACAGCTCTAGTTTTTTTCTAGTAAGAATTATAGATTTGTAAGCAGGAATTCTTTCTTTATAACATCAAATATAAACACATGGTGTTATACTTGGCTGTAGCAAGTTAAACAGCACCCTTTTGTTTCCGAATATTTATTAGTTCAATAGCTTTATGTTCTAGGCTATGGAGGTCACAACTGAAGGTCTCCTCCATCACAGAAGGAGCTAGTGCACTAAGTTCTCATGACTGATGCAACCAACGCTGCCCAGTTGTTTTGCAAACATGGTCCCTTGGTCATCAAGAGCCATAGAGGAAGAACAGGAATGGAATATTCTAAACCCATTTTAACTTTTGAAAGGTTCTGATTTCAAAGTTACTATGCTATTGTTAAGTCAGTGGCACCATTTTTTTTAACCTGTCATGGTTGCCATCTTTTACCATAATAATATAAGCCTCATCTAGCAATCCTAGCCAATGAGTAGGAAAATAGGTGGGAAAATGTGCATTATAGTTCTCAACACACTTAAGAAAGAAGAGTGAATTATTTCCCTTTTGAGGTTGAACTAACTTAGTAAGACTAATGGGACACAATCCAGTGTTGAAATAGGTAGTTTACTAAGAGGGCTCAAGTGGGCTTTCCCCAAAAGACTTAATGCACCTACAAAAAGTGAGCAATTTACTCCCTTTCGTGAGCAGAAAAGTTCTTTTCAGAGACAATTTCTTCACTTCTGAAAATGGAAGAAATAAGATCCATTAGCAATAGTCTGTTGATTATATCTGTGTGGATTGGAGAATATACAACAAATGACAAACACACTCTATCCTCATTTAATAACATGCAAACATGTGTGCTTCTCTCCATGTGTGTCTGTGTATGTATATGTATTTATGTGCATGTACACACACACATGCATAATAGTTGATTCTTGTTATTTGCGATAGTTTTGTTCTATATAAGGCTAAGAAACTGAACCATTGTCCCTAGGAGATGTATATACATATATATTATAATTTTTAAACCCTAAAAACAACGCATCCTATTTTCTTTATTTTAGAAAAGTACAACCTAGGTGCTGAGTGACTTTGCAGAGGATGTCCCACTGACAGGTGCTGGAGCTGGAATTGAAACTCAGCCTAACTGGCCCCAGAGCCAGAGTTTCCGCACTACACTTCACTGCTCCACTGTCTCGGTCCTCTGCTCATCGCTGCGTGAGAGTCGAAAGGAGGCAGAACTGTTGCCGCGTTGCACTTCAGCTGAGAACATGCACAGCAAGGCGACTCAGATTTTTCACCACTCTGCACATGTATGCAAATTACTAGAAAAGCACCAAGGATATTGATTTTGGGGTTACAAAAACGTTTTAGTGAGTAGGCAAATTCACAAGACTCCACAAATAATGAGGATTGACTGTATATACTGTTAACTTTTAACAAATAGCCATATATTTCTCCAGCAAAATGGGTTTATTTGGGACCAAGGAAAAATTGCAATTCAGGTCATGTGGTCTAAGGGTGAACCACATGTCCAGAGAAACAAAGGAGGGGAGCGCTCTTTTATGGACTTGGGAGGAACTATTCTCAACAAAGAATAACCAAACTGAAAGTTCCAAGTATAGTGACTTCTCATTGGCTGAGTTATGGAAGTCTCCCATTGGCTGAGCTGTTACTGGGCAAGGAGGAATCTTTTCTTCCTCCTGCTGAGGTAGTAATGCAGTACCATCACTTCCTGTCAGAGATGTAAGGCACTTCTCTTCCTGTTGGGGTCAGTAGTGTGTGGTGAGTGACACCTGTGTGGTTCTCTCTTCTACCCTCCCAACACCATTTTAAAAGATGTTTTCATTTTATTAATTTTCACAATACACACATGATATATTATTTGCATTTTCATAAAATATCAGTTTTTATTCATACATGTATACATATATGTAACATATATATATATATACACACATATTCATATTTTTGGAAATAGAAGCTTCGTTCTCTGGAGGATATGCCAACAGGATCCAGACTAACAACGAAGGACTCAACTGGTGCAGTCCAAGCTGAATGAGGCACATTTGAAAAGAAGGGCTGTTAAATCGGCACTACGAGGCTTTTGAAACATCAGTAGCAATTTCCTTCACGATTAGAAAATGATTGGTGGTTAGTAATTTATCTCTTATACAATTTATTTGGCTACCTAATGAATTTTTACAACCTGTTCTATCATTAATATATTTATTTTTATGGCTTTTGTTTTACCTTATAAGTATTTTTGCTTTATTATAATGGGAAGTGCATATCACCTTTTGTGTTGGCTCTTGTGAAGTGACAATCAATCAGTTTCAATACAATTGGTCATTAGCTCTAAGCAGAAGTAGCACTACTAATGCAGTTGTGACTTCAGGGGCACAACTAGACCCTGCCTTCTCCAACACATCTCTCCCTCAGTCCCTGATATGCCTACCGAAAAGAGAAGTACTAATAGGTTAGCAAGCCAGGCCAGGGGCATTAGAAGAATCTTCTCTGTTTTTCTTTTGTTTTGTTTTGTTTTCCTGGTCAACCCTTATTCACTATTTAAGACAGTAGAGAAGTCTCAGTGTCCAAGAAGCCATCATGACAACTCTACCAAAATCCCACCTTGGACTGGGTGTCTGGCCCAGGCCCCACCTGCTTCTTCAGCAGCTCCGACTTAGCACTCTCAGTGTGCCTGTTACCACTGCGTATGGTTACTGCCCTTCACAGATTCATCTCTCTTTCTAGACCCTGAGCTTCTCTAGAATAGTGACTATGCCTTTCAGAGCTGTGAGGCCAGCACCCAGCACGGTGGTGTAATCTTGGAGAAGGACCTACGTCCATTGCTTGTAAATGTTCTCTGTCCCTCTCAAACCATCTTAATTCCTTAATGCCTATGTCCAGTGCTACAGAACCCAGTGTCACCTGGGGCTGTCCCACCCTGGGAATTCTACCGATGGATAAGATGGGTTCAGCCCCAACTCTTTGCCCCCCCACAACCTTCTGCCAGATCCTGGAGGGGGGTCGGGAAGGATAACATTCTCGTGGCCTTCTCTGTTCCTGGCTCTAGTCTGTACATAAGCAATTGTTGTCCGTGGTCACATTGGCCTAAAGCTGCAACTGAGCTTCTGATGTGATTCTCCCAAATTTCCCCCAAATCCTATCTGCTGAAACCCTATCCCCAATACAGTTGACATTTCTGAGGACTTGGGCGACTACAGGAAGGGGTCACATTACACAACATAGAGCAAACAATTTTAAAGCACAAAATAGCAATTTATGTTTTTAAGAGTTGTCTCAACTTCACTGCTTTTAGGTGCTTTGAAACCCAAATTATATCTGAACCTCTCCCCACTCACAACCTCCTCTTTGGGGAAATAAAACAAGTAAAATAATAATAAAAGCAAATCAAACCTTCCTCTTGTTCATATATACAAGGCCATTCAGCTACCACACTTGTTACCTTGGTTACTGCCCACACCAAAGTCTGAGCCTCTCAAAATGCTTCTCTAAACAGAGACAGTAAATCCTGTTGCCAGTTGTCAAGATCTCCCTTTATTTATTTATCCCTTTACCCTGCAATAGTTCCCAAAGTATTTTCACATCAAGTATCGCATCTAATCTTAACAACCTTGTGTGGTCATTATCAGATTCAGTTTACAAATGAGGAAACTGGAAGTCAAAAAAGATTAGAATGGGAAAATGCATCATTCAAACCCGCATCTTTGGATGCTGGATGAGTTGCATAGTGTCCCCCCAAAATTCAAGTCTACCCAGAACCTCGGAATGTGGCCTTATTTGGAAATAGGGTCTTTGTAGATATGATTAGTGAAGGAACTTGAGATGAAACTATCCTAAGATTGGTGTCTTTACAAGAGAAAGGAAACGGAGATCTGAACACACAGAGACAGAGGCCATGTGAGGAGAGGGGCAGAATTTGTAGTGATGCAGCCACAAGCCAAGGAATGCCTGGAGCAGCCAAAAACCGAAAGAGCAAGTAAGGATTCCCTCGCGTAGCCTTCAGAAGAACTGTGGACTGGATGATACCTTGACTTTGTTTATCCTCTGGAATTGTGAAAGAATAAGTTTCTCTTGTTTGAGTGTACCGTATTTATAGTAACTTATGACGGCAGCCCTAGAAAACTAATAGCGATATCATATATAGATTTTCCTTTACTCCTGGCTTCCTTCCTACCAGCACGGGGGCCACAGCTCAGAGATACTTTAAATAACCACTCTCCACAAAGACTGAGGTACAGAGTCCAGGCGTGGCTTCTCCAGCTTTGGAAGAAATCACTTCTGTGGTCCCAGCTGTGGAAGACGTGGAGAATTCTAACATTTGGCTCCCAGTGAAATGGCCAAGAGTTCTGATCCTGCCCAGGAACGCAAACACCCACATGGACACCACTTGAGAAGCTTTCATTGGCTAAGAAAAGAACATTTCTTCAGAATTCTTTCCATAACATTATGTTTTGAGTGCCTAGAATTTTCGGAACTCTGTGAGTAGAAAAATGCCTGAGAAGGTGCAGACCAAAAAGAGGCCACACATTAAACCTGATGAGCTCAGGGGAGGCCTGCGTGGCAGCCTTACAAACTCAGAGGCCTAAAGGAACCACATAGGATGATCTGAAATGAAACCTTCCCAACAAAAAGTGAGTCATGGGGGTAGCCATCCTAGGCCAGTATCTCCCTTGACTACGGCCAATCGCTACCTTAACGGAGCCTGTCTATTGTCTTTTTGCTGCTACCATAACATGCCTTTGGAGTGTCAGAATAACCCCCCTTTCCCCAGACCCCTCAGGGCACAATCTCCCACCAAGCAGAGAAGCAGAGACCACGGAGACCCTCACTGTCATCTTGCTCCCCTCAACCATCTCTATGTGTTGTGAACGCTCATTGTTAACCATCCCCTACCCACCAATGCAGAAGAAGTTACGCGTCTCTCGGTTTCACTTTTCATCCAATCTCAGAGATCTCCCTGCTCTGCTTTATGCCACGTCCCTCATCTACCACAAGTGGGTTTCATAGAACCCCCTAAAGTCTTCTTTTTTGATTCTAATGTATAAAACAAGGTTCGAAACCCCCATTCTCTGGAGCGTCTTCTCAATGCATTGAGATTTGCTTCCTAGCAGTTGTCATCAGTTTGGCTCAAATAAACTCATAAAAATTCTTACAGGTTTGGATGTTTCTGCCATGGACAAAGGGCAGTTTGGTGCTGGAGGTGGGATCTCTGTGAGTGCTGAGAGCACACATGCAGACCGAGGCTTAGTGGGTGCAGACTGAACATAGGTCATTGTTCAATGGACCTACTAACCTATAAAAAAGGTTAATGTGTATAATTCTTGCCTCATGGTGTTAAAAAAAACCTTGTAGTTCTCAAATGGAAAAGCACATATTTTCTGAGCCAGTGGCTATAAAATTGACTCATTCTGCATCTTAATTGCATTTTACACATTCTGTGCTTAGCTGCCTATTAATTAAGGCACAAGATGAAAACAGTTTGAGAGGCTCCCAGGATCCTTGCCTGGGAGTTTTCTTTCTGAGGAGTCTTTATCCGGCTCTCCACCAGCTCTGATGCCTGACTTTCTTTGGCACAGTCTGATGTTAGGCAGAAAATGCAGCCCTTTGACCTGGGTTTGCCGATGCCATCCCTGCCCAACTGCATGCACGCAAAGGCCACAGCGTGACTGCATTCACCACAGAGAATGGAAAACAGTGAGGGGACTTGCCAACCGCCGCCCCCATCTAGGTACAAGAAATACAAACATAGAAACTGATAAAAAATAAATTAGAAAGGTGGTCATTTGCTTAGAACAAGGAACGGAATCCCAGCAGGTGTCCGACAGCAGTGAACTTCCTGCAATGATCTGTGACACCACCTACCCAGAATGGCACCCCGCTTCGCAGGAAAAGAGCACAGTCCTCCAGAAGACTGCCCACGCTTCAGACACCAGCTGCAGGTTTGGGGACCCCGGGACCTCCTTCACTTCTAATTAGCTGGCTATCAGTTTGGGGGTGCCCATGGATGCCCTCAGGGTTGATAATTCACCAGAATGACTCAAAGAGCTCTCAGCAGAGTGCTATACTTAACAAGTACAAATTTTTGATACCAAAAGTATACAAATCAGAACCAAAGGGAGAGTAGCAAAGGGTGAGTTATGTGAAGGTCCCACATTGGAAGTTTTCAATCATGCCAGCCCTGGACAGCACTGCCTCCTCCTGGTTATGAGGCGTGACGATACTCGAAGAGCACTGCCAACCAGGGACACTCACCTGATTTTTTGGGTGCAGGGTTTTTATTGGGATTTCATGGCACAGGCACGATTGATCGAATCACTGGTAAGGTTATTGAAATCAACCTTTCAGCCACCCAGGAGGATGGGCCAATATGGAGCTTAAAGCCTCAACTCTCTAACCACAGGGATGGACTTTCTCAGCCCCCATGCTGAGTCATCTCAGGAGCACAAACGGACAGACGCTCTCTAGGGTAGTGAGCAACCACGCGGGCACAGACATCAGGTGTATCCGAGCAGGCCATCGGGAATAACAAAGACACTCCTGCCACTCAGGGAAATTCCAAGGATTTAAAGGTTCCCTCCCTGGGATGAGAGACGAAAGCCAGTCAAGCTATTTATTATGTACTCAGAAGATTTATCTCTAAAATGGGAATACTATCAATGCATCCTACATGGGGGTTTTAGAAGGATTAAATAAAATAGTACTTTTCTGGTGTATGGTGTTGGTTCGATGTGTGACGGTCATTATTATTATTTTACTGATTTTGTGGCTGCTGAGCTTCTCGAAAACACATCCATTGCCAAGTCCATTGTAAGTTCTTTGAGGTCGGGGAAAGATTTTATTCATTTTCTTTTCGATAGATCACAGTAACTAACCATGTCTTGCACAAAAGGTTACCAGTTGATATTTACTGTTTTGTCCTAAAAATATATCTACTTTTTTAAGGCTAGTATATTCAGGATTATATCTACTTGGTCTCGTTTGATTTAAAGATCAGACTGCCTACACAAGAGGGCTCAGAGAAGCAGCATCAGATGCACTGAAAACAATCGAAACAGTAGGTGACCCCCCAGGTCACTGCAAACATTGGTGACAGCAGACCTGACCTCCTGATGGAAAAAAATGTTTGTATTCACTTCTGCTCACTCTTCCGAGGCTTCAAAAACATTATCTCAGCACCGAAAAAAGAAAGTGGTCTTCACTTTCTTTTAGGAAGCAGTTTCATAGGAAACTGCTGTATGAAAACAGAGTTTAAAAGTATTACCTTCCCTATTCACCTGCAAAAGGAAATTGAAAAATATGTAATTCACACAATAACGTGACAGGAGAGTAAGAAGCTAGGAAAATTCCTAGACAAGTGGGATGGGGAAACTGAGACAAGAAAATAAAACAAGGCCAAACAGTCTGAGCAATTTACAGCCAGCTAGTGAATCACAACATCTCATCTCCCCTAACCAAGGACGCTTGAGAGTGAATGGCTTATACCTCTCCTCCCTAACCAAACAATACACAGCTTAAATCTCCCTGGTCTGGGAAACAGAACAGAGACCCAATTAGTGTCATTTATGCCAACTAAATCCAAGGACAGATGAAGTCAGGTGAACAAATAACAAAAACTCCATTAAAAGCCAGGCTCAAGATAAAAGTAAAACAGTATAGCAGACCAAAGAATATTCCCAACACCCCCCGCCCCCCATTCACTCATTTTGACACATCAGTGTATTAACAATGCACCTGGAAAGCTGGTGAATATTCTACTAAAACCCTCCCCTGAGACCTCCCCTAAGATTCCCACCTGCAAGACAGAGATAAAAGCCTCAAGACAAAGGACACAGTGTGTGCACTCTCCCTCCAGGGAGCAGCCCACGCCATTCCCTTCCTCTTCTCCTACTTCTTACCCCACAGGCACAGGGTCCTAAACTCTAAGGCAGTGGGCAGCTGGCCACTTGTCCCAGGCTAATCCCCTGAACCTGCCCCCAAAGCTCCCTTTTCTCCGGCTTCCCAGGGAGCTAAGGCAGCCTCACCGGGGCTCTCCTGTTGCTTTTTCTATGCTAAGCCCTTCCTTATTCCCCTGTCCCCAAATTTAATAAATGTATCCTCACAGTCACCTGGACTCATGCTGTGGAATCTTTCCTGCAGGACGCCAAAAGCCCACACCCCACCAGCTGGCCCTAGGCAGCCCCGCTCCGGGCCAGGACCCTGCCCAGTAACGATAACAAAACTAAATTGCCTTGAGTAAATTTATCAAGATGTGTAAGACCCCTTTAAAGAAAAACATTAAAATACTACTAAAGAATACCTCTGGTTGTAAAAAATATATACTTCCGGTTGTGAATGAACAGTCAATTCTGCCCAAATTCACCTGTGAATTTAATGCAACCCTAATGAAAATCCCCAAATTATTTTTTATATTGTGTGGTAAAATCATACTACAATTCACATGAAAGATTAAAGCAGTCATCAAAGTGATTTTGGAAATGCACAAATTTATGGGACATTTAATTTCCAATATCAAACTTTATTTTAAGTGATAGTAACTTAAGCAATATAGTATTAGAACAGGAACAAAGGGGATGTTTGGACTAGAATAGAAATTATGCCTGTATGTAGAAACATAGCATATGCCAAAGGCGGCATTTCAAACCAATGGGTAAATTATTTAATAAATACTGTTAAGTGGATATCCATGTGAAAAAATAAAATATATCTTTATTTCATGAATTAAAGTCCTAGAGATGGGATATTTACATTAAAGTGTTAAAAATATATGCATGACCTTTGGTAGGAAGGTCCTTTAAAGGACACCAAAAGTCACAAGAGAAGGGACCGATAAAGTTAGCTACTTCAAAATTAAGACCTTTAAATAACAAATAATATCACGAAGAAAAGGATTTTTAAAAAGTTGTAGACTAGAAGACACTTCAACATATAAGATAGGTAGAACTTGGCTTCTGAAATAGGCCAAGAAAAATCTCCAAAGATGGGAGTGAGTGTAAACAACCTAATGCAACCATGGACCAAAAAAACCCAAGCAGGCAATTCACAGAAGGGAAATACAAATAGGGAATTAAACACCCAAAAGGCAACGCTCAATTTCATCAGTGAAAGGGTCTAGCCAGCTTTTCCAGCCCGCCAGGCTGCCCAGGATTCGGTTATTCCAGCGACTCGCTTGATAGCTCGCAGCTTAATCAAAACTCTCTCCCACCTTGTGCAACAAGCACCTGGTGCCAGCCCCAGTGACCGGTGGTCAGCCCGACCTCCCTGCACCTGGGAACAGCCCAGCCCTTTACCCAACCCATCGTCCTCACATCCTGAAACCCCGAGTAAACAGCCCAGAAGAACAAGAGACCAACCCCTCCACCCCCCCCCCACAACCCTGAGCTTTTTCTTTTAAAAACCCCGTTCTTGCCTCCCTCTGCTGCACTCTGCCCAGACTCAGCCCGCCAGTAAGTGCAGCTTCAGATAAAGGTACTTGGATCAGACATCTGGCTCCTCCCATCTCTATCTCTTGTGCATTTCTAACAATTAGGAATCAAGAAAATGAAAATTAAAACAATGCTAACCCATTTTTTAACTCATTAGGTTGGCAAAAATTTCAGTGTCTGATAATATAAACTGCAGGTAGAGAGTGGAGACAAATATGTATTCTGATCACCAGCTAACAGAAATCTAAATGGTGCGTATCTCGTGTCCCAGAAATCTGGGGGGGTTTTGTATATTCTCTAAAGAAACATTTGCATTTATGAACAAGAAGGCATATTCAAGATAAGTAAGCATGAAATTAAAAACACCCTAAATGTTTACCAATAGGGAAATGATCAAATAACCTAAGCATGTCTTCACTATGGTATATCATGTATCAATTAATATACTAACAGCTGACCTTTACGTGTGTAATATGAGATATGTAGTATATGAGATAGAGTTACATACACTAACATGGAAAGACCTTGAAGATATATTGTTGATGAAAAAAAGAAGTTGCAGAACTATACATATAGAATGCTATCATTTGTACTTTAAAAAAAAAGTACACTCACCAAAACAATAATATACATTTTCTACAGTTAATAAATGTTTGTAAATGCATTTCTAAAATATATGCAGGAGTATACCAATTCTTTCCTCTGCAGAGAGTAGTAGGATCTGGGTGGCAGGCAAAAAAGAATTTAGCCTTATCTGTTATATTTTCATTTTTTATGAGGTGAATTGATTAATGGATTACATCTGGAATAGCAATAATTGGAGAAAATATTTCAAACTCCTTCTTCGACTTGAGAGCTCTATTCCCAGCGTTTCGGGCTCATTGTGATCTGAAACATTTACAGGCCCTGCGAAATCAGCTCTACGATTCTCCTCTACTGATAAGCAGATGTCCGATTGATTATACTGGGCTTCAGTCTTTCCAAATCCATCTTTCATGTTTTCTGCATCATGTTTAACATATTCCATTAGAGACTGTGTATCTAGCATTCTATTTTCAGAAGACAGAATGACAAAAGGTTTTTAATGCCTAATATTCTTCTCAGCCTCGGCTCACCTGACGAATGCCCTCCTTGTAATCAAAATGGATGTATCTTGAGAAGCAGCCTTGAAGAAAAGGAAAACAGTTTTGTGTTTCAAGAGGTTCCAGCAGAAGAATCGATGTTTTGTTGTTTCCTCCCATGCTGATATTTCTACCTTAAATATTTCACAGTTGTCTTCCGAAACACTGTGTACTTTAAAAAGCTTAGCACATATTTTCTCTAAAAAAAAAAAAAAAAATTAAGAGAGCTATTGACCAGCCTGTTCCTACTCTAGACCAAGGCGAAACCTCCCTCTGCAGAGGCTCACAGCCATGAGATCGAGCGCTGCTGGTGAGACGGGAGGCGTCTGACCAGAGTATGATTCCTCTAGTTTTCTTTTCCAGCACCCTGTTTATTTCCCTGCTTTAATCACCGTAGAGAGCTATCTTATCTTGAATCATAAAGAAACGCCTATTTTTTATATATTTGAAAAACACAAGGATAATCTACGTACAGGCTCAGAATAAAATAAGCCCGCAAATGTAGGCATAACACTGGGAAAAGGATGGGAAATGACTTGGTTGTTATTTTGGATAATACTACTTTAAGCAGCAAGCAGCATGTGAAACTGATACGTGATATGATAATGAGCAGACAGAGGCAAGTTAAGGCATGAATCATCTCCAGGGTCATTTATCTCCAGGGCACAGGCTGCCAATCTCTGGGCTTCTGTCCCTCCGTCATCCACCAGGAAACAGCATTAAAGCGCTAAGAAGTGCCCACTGACCCTGTGGAGTGGTGGGCCTGCTGTCCTCCTTCCCCCAGGGCCCCGATGCTTTGAACCCTAGCAACGCTATGATTATTCATCTTAATCCATTTCATACTCACAGGTTTCACAGCTACCTCAGCATCTGTTACCCATTAAGGTCCTTGTGTACCCCGCCACACGGATGGCTGGATGCAGTAGTAAAACAGGATTTCTTCCTTTCAGGGTGACCCAGGGTCTCAGATCTGCGCACATCTAAGAGTCAAAATGGAAATGGAGGCAAGGAAGGGCATATGGGCGGAAAATAGAGGTGACACAAGCAGGAATTCTCCCGAAGTAGGAGCCCTCCAACTAAATTGTCAATTCACCGCCCACCAAACACATGCTTCGAGGTTCAGCTCCAAGCCTCTGCTCCAGCCAGAGTCAGAAATACAAGTATTTATCGGTATCCTTGCAGCCTTGGCTAAAGCAGCGTCGCTGATTGATTGCCGCCACGCTCTTCCTCATCTCAAAGCAGCCGTCGCACTGACTCATATTGTAGTATACAATTCCCCGACCCAAATGCCCTGTCTCGGTTCTACCGGCTTAAACTCTGTTACAGTTATTTTGCCTCCTATTAAAAAACCTAAACAACCTCAAAAACAATAACCAACAACCAAGCGGTTGTTGGCCTTGAATGAGTTCTGCAGCCATGAAGGAGTTAGTCTTGAGACAGGCATTTTGAGAGCACTGCGCCCCCTCCTGGCAGGGTCTGGTAAGTACAGTGTGCCTGGGTGCTGAAGGACCCCAGGTGGTCAGATACCAGGAGACAGGATGATGCCAGGGAGGTTAGGCAAGGTGAAGGACTGAGGAGGAGAAATGAAGACAAGCGAGGAGAGCCGTGCTGAAGGACAGACACCACACTTTGGGCCAAGACTGGCTCTGGAAAACAGCTGAAAGCAATCTTCCCACGAAGACAGGAGTTCCAGGAGATTATGTCAAAGAGGAACCACAGAGCTTTGGAGTCAGAAGGTGCCAGGTTCAATCCCAGCTCTGTCTCTTAATAGCTCCATAATCCTGTAGACTGTCCCCAGGTGAAAAACAGTGTCCTCTGGGGGCATTGAGGAAGACAGAATAGTTCACATGAGGGCAGTTCCAACCCACAGTAAAATCGCTGTTACTGGTATCTGAGATTATTTCTGCTGTGAAGAGATAAAGGAGTTCTATGGGTCTCTTCCAAGGCGAATTCAACACAAGCAAACCTTTCTAAATTACCAGTATCTTCTCATTTGTGTATCAACAGATTTGATTATTTGAGCCAGCTCATCCCAGAGAATCTTTAATCAGCAGCACGCTGTTAGAATTCAAATAATGTGTTTTCAGAGTTTTCTTCAATCGGTGCTCAGAGGATGGGTTTAAAAGCAACACACATTCCTTGTAAAGTTTCAAAGGAGCAGTCTGATCTTAGATATAGGTAATGGTTTAACCAAGGACTGTTCTCTGTTCCAATTTTAGAGAAAATCTTCATACTTTCATCCATCAGGTCAGGGATTGTCTCACCTCTCACCACATTTCTGCAAATAAGGGAAAATAAAGGTCATGGGGAGACAGTTACAGAGCACTGTTTGTGGTAATAAAATATTAATGTGGCTGGATTCAGGACTGTAGTTACTAAAGAGTCTTTGAAAAGATAAGGTAGAGACAAGGGAGGGGGCAAGGGAAACGTTGTAAGGGCAGAGAGTTTGTTGAAGGTGGTGGAGTGTTTACTTCCTTCCAGTTTGCAAACAGATAGTAATGAGGCCTTTTGGGGACCACTGGCTGGGAGGCCCAGGTTTTGAATTTACTGTGTTGGATTAGTGTCTTGGTCCATATGTTTTACATAAAGTGAATGTAATACTAAGCTATGCGTGGATTCTCATAGCACTATTCTCGTGTGTAATAGATTTATTCCAGTCTCACAACAGTCTTATGATGCCCATTTCACAAAGAAGAAAACTGAGGCTTAACAAAGTTTAAATGACTTGGTAAGAGTATATAAATACTTTTGTTTTATAGCAACACATAGAGCTGTATAAGTGACTCAAGTATGCACCTTGTGTAAATAGAGCTGTTAGGCTGTCATCAAGTAGACAAAGATGCCTAAAGATACTCCCATAATGCCTTGCTGCTATAAAGAAGAACCTCATAGAATCAACAATGAAGTTTAGTCTCTGTTAACTTTATGACCTTGCTCTTTCTCTCCTATTGTGTCTACATGTCTGAAAAATTGATTTAGCAAAATCAATTAACATTTGTATAACACTTTACAATCTGCAGAGCACTTTAAATATGTGAGTTCATTGGATTGACTTAGTAAACTGAATTATAACTGGATTCTATAATGTGCAGGTCTGTGTTTGTGGGTATTGTGTGGATTTGCAAACCTCATTGATCCCATGCTTTGGGATCCTACTATAATTCTTCTGGAACAGAAAAAGGGCCCTTTTCTCTGATAGTCTGGTATTCACAAAGGTTTCATTACTCTAAAGATACATCATTCCCTGCTATGGCTGAAACCCTACACGTGGAGATTAAAAACAATAGGGAATAATTTAAAATAGTAGAAGGTGGAAAATGATGGTATCCATCATGGAAGTAGCTTAATGATTGCACCTTTCTTTTTAGCTTCAAGGACTACAAGTTACCGTTAAAATTGAAGCTATCCCTTATCATCATCCAGAGTAAGACACTAAAATGTAAAGCAGTCCTTATAGGGTGTTTTGCTTTAGCTCTTCATTTGGGAGGCAGGATAGCACCTTGGTTAAGGGTGTAGACTCCTGGTCAAGAATCTAGACTGCCTGGTGCAAATCCAATCTCACCACTTTACTAGTTAAATGTTCTCTTGGGTAAGTTATTTAAGCACTTTAATTCCAATGTCTTCCTCTGTAACGTGGGCATCAGAGTAGTGCTCTCGTCATAGATTCAGTGATGGAATTTAGAAGTCTATTTAACTTATTGAACTTTTCGTTGTTTGTTTTCCTTAGGTTCAGCCAGAGATAATAATTTAACTCTTGCCCAAAATGCTCTGAAGAAGCTGTATACAATTCTTCCTGAAAGCACAGTAGGCTTTCTGTCAAATATGCATAAAAATAAGATTTTTAGTATTCTGATTTTATTATATATTAAATCAGTTTAATTTTGTAGTGTAATAAAACACTCCCAAATGTAGAGGCTTAAAAATATTTATTTATTAGTTCATAATTCTGCAGATCAGCCACTGGGGCTGGACTTGACTATGTGCTTCCTCTGTTGGTCTTACCTGGGCTCACTCATGCCATCGCAGTCGGCTGGTGCGTAGGCAGGGTTCTGGTTGGTCCTGGATGGCTCACTCATATGTCTGGTGGTTGGCTGGGGCAAATGGAGTAACTGGGCCACATGTCTCCAGTGTCTAGCAGATTACCCTGGGCTTCTCACATGGCAACATGGTTCCAAAAACAGCAAGACAGGAAACAAGTTCAAATGAACAAGCAGCTGTCAAGCCTCCACTCATGCCATGCTTGCTGGTGTCCCATTGTCTGAAACAAATTATATGCCAGATCAAGATTCAAAGAGTAGAGAAATAGACTCTACCTCTTGATAGGAGAAACTGCAAAATAATGTTGCCATTTTTCCCCTTAGTGTTGAATTATAATCCTTCTTATGGCAAATTAAAGCCACCTTGTTGCAGACAGCATGGAACACACAAAGTGATAAAGAGCCTAAAATTCTTATCTCTAGTTTCCGACTACAGTGAAGAGACTGGCCTATCTGATCCTCTAGTAGCAGGGTAAGGGTAGGAAGTGGAATTGGTTGATGTGCAGGCATGTTGCATCTACCAAGCTCACTATTATATATAATTTA
The DNA here is from genome assembly GCA_004026545.1 of Mormoops blainvillei. NCBI lineage: Eukaryota > Metazoa > Chordata > Mammalia > Chiroptera > Mormoopidae > Mormoops > Mormoops blainvillei. The sequence continues at coordinate 283,432 of PVJD01000045.1, forward strand.
ATTTGGTGGGGGGTTGTATTCACTTTATATAAGTCATAGTGCCTTCATTCAAGGATATCATAGCCAGTTGATTCCAGAGGCACATGCAGAAGACCACACTACAAGGTAGTTTGTGATAAACAGCTAAGGGTTATTGGAGAGAGAGAGAGAGAGAGAGAGAGAGAGAGAGAGAGAGAGAGATCACTGTGGAGCATTTGTTCAGGGAGTAGGAAAACTCCTTGGAGCAGATGAGAATCAAACAGAGCTAAAGAAATGGTAAGATTTGCAAATAAAATAGTAGTGTGTTTTAAGGAGATGAATGTCAAGTTAAAGACTGTTACCATGGGCATGCATTCTGCATGTTTGTGAACAGTGAGGAGGCCCAGAAGGGCTCAGAGGGATGATATAGCAAATTGTGTTCGTGATACACAGTAGACCAATTGCTTTCAATTTCTAAATTAAACCTAGCCCTGAAATGAAAGATTTAGGGTCTCTAGAGGCCAGATTACTCTCCCTGAAATACTGTCCCCATCCCATTTCTCTTTTGTCCATTGAAAATCTTCAATGGCTGACACCGGTACACAGGATAGAGTTTGTACTGCAGAGCTTAGTGTTAAATGTGCTTTGTGATAGGCCTCAAATCACATTTTCAGTCTTCTGTCTCACTACTCTCTGTTCCATTTTTTAAATTTCTCAGGAGCTATAGCCATTAAAAGTTAAGTGTGGAACTTCTCTTTACCCAGTTTAAACATTTTAAGGCCTTTTCAATTTTAAGAGTTAATGTTGGGCTTAGAGTAATAAAAAAAAGTGAGTTCTAGTCTCCCAGAAGCAGAATTTGGAATGAAATTACAAATGTTCTTCGAGCAACATAATCATTGGAATCTCTACCATGTAACTTTTATTTTTCATTTTAAGCATTTTGCTCAAAGGATTCTTTTACTACGTAGGTTCCAGCGAAGGATGGACCACCATCCATCAATGTTGAGTTTCCCACTGAGTACCCAGCACTGTCCAGGAGCTATTTTTAAATCCAATCCATCTCCTATTTGGCCAGGACTATCTGAACCTTTATTGCCTCCTTTCTTTTTTTTTTTTTAATTTTATTTTAGAAGTCCCTCTTTCACTGCCTCAGAGATAGACCCCAGGAGCCAAATATAAGTTGGTGAACTTATCCTAGTATTTAGGTTGTGCGTGGCAGGATATATCCCTTTCATTATATAGCAAAACAACAACAACAAAAGAGCTTTTACCAGCAAATACTTTCTAAATCAAATAGTAGATAAAAAGGAATTTATTTCAGTGTTCAGAGTTGTGAGATAATTCTGGATGGACAGCGTTCAATTTTTTAAAATAACAAAATTATCTTTGCTCAAGAACCAAAACAAAGTTTGATAAAGAAGTCTTGATTTGTCCAGGAATGTGTTTGGCAGTAGAATTTCTTTGGTGTAAAACTAATTTAAATAATGTAATTCTTCTTGATGACTTTTCAAAATTCTTGAATGGGAGAGTCTTTGTTCTTAAATTTAGATTCCCTTGCCGAACAAAACAAATCAGCACAAACCAAGAGCCGTCTCCAAAGACTAGACAGCCCCAAGCCCCAACACACACCTGCAAAATGTTTTTCTCTCCTCTCTGGAATCAACTGACCACAATGTCTTGAGCGAAGGGACTATGACTTATGTAAATTGGACACAGCCTTCTCTAAACAGTGTGGTGTTACATGATCCAGGGAGGCTGTCTGTGTGCAATCCAATTACTGCTCTTTTAACATAAAAATCCCAGCCATTTCCGTGCCGTTTACTCTAGACTTCCCAAGAAATTGAATTCCCTGCTTTTAAAGGGAAAAGAGGTTCGGTAATCCAGTCCTTTGGAAAAGTTCTGCTACATCCAATATCACATGTTTTACACCCAGTATAGGAAGCTGAAAAGGCCATTAGTGTGGGTTTCTTTCAGCAGGGGAACTACAGGCAGACCGAGTCCCTGGAGTGCACAGTATTTAATGGGAAGCTTAAAATAATTACACCAAAACCATTGCCCAGGGGAGTCTCATTCTGTGTAAATAGTACTGAAATATTGCCTTTCCTCATGTTTAAATTCTGTTCTGTTTAATCATTCTTTTCTTCACTGGTTAATTTAATCAACATTTACCCCTTTTGCTGTGAACCTTTGATGTTAAAGGCAAAGAAGGGCTCCCAGATCTGAGGTCTGTTTAAACCAAATCTTGAATTTTAATATGATACCTGTTCTTCCTCTCTGATATACTAGGATATGTATGGTAACATAATGGGGTTATTTGTTTGTTTTAGAGTAGAGAGAGAAGAATCCTGGAAAATGGCAAAGAAAGTCTTAATAATTTTTTAATAATTTAATAATAATAAATACTTCCTGCAATTTTCAATACTTGATATCAGCCCCTGAGGTATATATTTCTTTCCTACTTCAGTCATGCACACACATGGCACACCGACTCGTCCTGTGCTTAAAAGGGTTTTTGTGGTTTAGTTGGGTTTTCCAAAAAACGAGCCGAGCCATTGCCAATTATGTAAATTAAAAATAATGGCACAAGTGAGCTAAAGAAAATTGTTCAGAAACACAAACCTATGCATTTGACACCGAGTGACAAAAAATGTAACTTTTATGTTTTTCATAACAGTTGTTTTTTTTTATGAGCTTCTACCTCCATGGATGGCAATAAAAAAAATAATGAAGCCCAGTCTAATGAATTCAGTTCTATCCAATACTTTATGCAGTCCCTCAAGGAACTCCGTGTCTCCAGGGTAAAGGCTCAGAACTTCAGATTTCCTCCTTCTCCCTAGCTCTTCTTCAAGATAACACCTGGATGTATAAGAAAGGGCTCTCTATAACCTCATCATGGTTGGGAGAAGGGGACTTGAACTTAGTCCTGACACTTAGCCTCTGTCTTCTCTGTTCTCTACAATGATGTCCCCTTGTCCACCTGTCTTTAAGTATAGTAAAGGGAAATAAAAAATTAGGATTTTCCCTGTTGTCAAAAGAGAAAGAGGCTTCCCCCCTCCTCTCTTGTTTAGAGCTTGTCTGTGAGAAGCATACGGTTTGTGAAACCTCTCTCTTTCCTTTTGATATGTGTGTAGTTCTTTGTCAGCTGGGCTTTACAGCCCAGAAATGTTTTGCTCAAGGTCCTGGGAGCCATCTTTTCTGAAACATATACAGCAAAGAACATAGCAACACTACCTCCCTATGATGCGAGATTTAACCTATAGGTATATACATATATCTATAGATATATAGAGATAGATATAGATATGTCTAGACATATAGAGAGATATAGAGATATATATCTCTACAACAAATTTATGTAAAAATTTAGAACCTAAACAGAGTCTAAACAGAGGCGATTTTAAGGAACTGCTGAAAATTACTAAACATGTCTGAATTAAATGTATGGGTATTCATTTGCATAAAATTACAGTAAATCATCATTTAGTATCATTCATAGGTTCTCAGAACTGCAGCAAAACAACACATAGCTAAACTAATTTTATCATAGGCTAATTGATATAAACAAGAGTTGAGTTTCTATGACAGGAGACCTTTCGAGAGCCTGGGTGTGGGCTGCCAGCGCCCACGCTGCACGGTGCTGCCGACACCCCAGTCCCATTCTGGCCTGAAAATTTAGTCTAGGGAAACATTCAGTTGGGGAAATGGGATGAATTCAGGAGTGAGAGTTCTGTGAGGAGGGAATGAGATTCTGGAAAGTAGGTGGTTAAAAGATATCCCGAAAACAGAGAACTCTACATGAAGGTGCTTCCGGAGAGAACAGACACCACCCCCCTCCCCTCTCCCCCCCGCCCCCTCCCCGTTCCCCACCCCCGCCAAAAAAAAGGAAGATAAGGAAGCACATCATCTGTTAGCTTTCAATTCTGCAGAGTTGTCCCTTGAGTCTTGAGGAGATGATGTTTTGCCTGACAATTTACAATTTTCTGTCTCTTACAACTTGCATAATTTTCTCAAAGCTTCTTATAAAGTTTAATATGTTTCTACAGCTTTGAGTGGCAGTGCTGGGGACCAGTGTGAAGCCGGAACTGGAAATAGAGGTAAGAGGAAAAGCTGTGACTTACTGAGTATTTACCATGTGCTGGGGCTGCTCTTTCTGCTTCAGTTGTATTGAAGAGAGCCTGCGCTTTCAGTCCCTGTGGTGTACAGCGATCCAGGTGATGCAGAGCAGACCCCGCCCTCACCCACCCTGCCGAGGGACCCACGTCCGTGAATCCCAGGCTGCGGCCGGCAGGCGAGGCCAGGACTAGTGCAAAACAACCTTGTGCCTACACAACCCGCAGAGTAAATACTTCCTGAAACCTTGCGCCCCACCTGGCTCGCTTGCCTCGCCCTGGTCCCAGCTCTGCTGGCAGCAAAGAAAGGAGACGCCCAGGGAAAGCAGAGAGTGACCATTGCACCCATACAACTGCGGACTGCCTATCACCAACACTGGAACGAGCAGATGACAAAATCCCCCCTTTTCCCAATACACGAAAGGAAGGGATTATTTAAGAGGAAAAAAAGCTGGCACGTGGGCCCCACATAAAGAAGCTGAGATTGCTTCCTAAAAGGAAGGTCAAAGAAGGCGTTGGGCAGGAGAGGACACAGGAGTCGGGACTTGAGGGATTAGACTGTCATTTGCAGAGAGGTCATGAAAATCTTGATTTCACCATTGCTTAACTCACTCGTAAGCAGCTGTTTGGCATTGGTTAGTCTATAAATTATAAATACCTATTAGCACTCTACACGCATAGACAGTACTTCTGCCAGCGTAAATCGGAGATAATTACCAATAATTTGAGTCGCAAATTACAATAAATACTGCCCTAAACTCAAGAAATTTCCAAATTTTCTGTAGAAAAAGAGATAGACAGAGCTGCAAGGAGGTATTGGTTTTGTTTATGAACCCTTCCTAGTCACTGTCTTTTCAGACGCCTTGACGGCCTGGAGGTCCTTCTCAATTGAATTTAGTAACCCCACTGCGCCAGACAAGAGAGGGTTTCCACCGTAATCTGCACACGGACAGCAGCTGGAAACCTATTTGAGGAATAAATTTATCCTTTGAAAGGGCACGGTGGGAAGGATAAACCCAATATCACAGCCTGTGAAGGACATTTGTCTTTTCAAAATGCCAAAGTCATTTTCAGAGTGGCGATTTCATGTGGTGCTTCAAGCAGATTACTTGGAGGGAACAACAACAAAAAGAATCCAAATACAGTTATGGCACATGAAGCAAAAAGGGGAGCACAAGGAGAAAGGGAAACACAGAATCAGCGGCCCACCTACGGGCGGTGTAAAAGTGGGTCTACAGTTGTTAGTATGAGACACACAGAGTTTATCCTTGTGTCATTATTATTGTATTATTCCATATGGACAATTATAAACCTACTTTTGCCCCACCCTGTGTTTGAATTATAGGCCAGTCAGATAATTTTTAAAGTCCTCAGAACTGACCACAAACCTTCATGGCACTATTAGGAATTAAAAATTACAAATCTCTTTATTTTGCTGTTGGTTAGAGAAGTGGAGAAACTTGAAAGTAAAGACCCAGGTAGGTGGCAGTGGTCAAGGGGACAGCTCAGGATTCAGAAGCCTGGCTCAATTGTTCACTTGCTGTGTGACCTTGGCTGAATTACTTAACCTCCTTTGGCGTCAATTTCCTCACCTCCAAAATGGGGATAAGAATAACATCGGCCTGATGGGATGTTAATGGGTTAACGAAGGCAACGCCTGTAAAGCACTGAGAATGCTGCCTGAGTTTGATAAGTGCTCGATAAATGTTACTCTTGGAATCATTGTTATTTTATTTTTATTAAAAATAAAAGTAAAACTTGGTGTTCTTAGCTTTAAAGACTGAGAAATCTAGTAACTATTAATACTACGCGACTAGTTTCATTGTTCTTTAAGCACCCTGGGATACTTGCTAGCTAGCCATGAGAGACTCTGTCCTTACATTAAAATCAAACCCCCAGCCCTGGCTGGTGTGGCTCAGTGGATTGAGCACTGGCCTGTGAACCAAAAGGTCTCTGGTTCGATTTCCAGTCAGGATGCATGCCTGGGTTGAGGGCCAGGTTCCCAGTTGGGGGCATGTGGGATGCGACCGATCGATGTATCTCTCACACATCATTGTTTTTCTCCCTCTCTTTCTCCCTCCCTCCCCCTCGCTCTAAAAATAAATAAATTAAACCTTTTTAAAACATTAATTTAAAAAAAAATCAAACCCCCAGACTCTTTGGGAGTCTTGGATCCTTTACCTATACCTCTCTATATGCTGTGTACCCACCAGTGGCCATAATTTGTCTGAATTTTTCCTACCCCGGTTTATTAGTAATTTATTTATACAGGCTGCCTTGCTATGTTGCAAATTATGAGAAGGTTTTTAGATCATCAGCTAACACTCTGGATCTGTTTTGGTGGTAGGTTGCTACCTAATTTCACCAATGTTCTCAGTATCTCAAATTATACACTGAAGAACTGACTGGAGCAAAAGACAGAAAACAACCTGAATGTCATGTTTAAATAAATTACAGCACATACAACGGGATACTATGTAGCTATAAAAACTCTCTAGGTACTCACAATGCACTGTCACCAAGATGTAGTTTTAAGTGCAAGGAGCAAGATACATAACAACTTGTATACGTGGGTACCTGTGAGGGAAGAAGAATATAAACTGGGCCACTGGGGGACAGGGTTTAGAGGGGGTACTTTTCACCTCAGACCCTTTTGACTTTTGAATTTTATACCACATGACTGTGTTATCTAGTTAAAAAACAAACAAAATAAATGAAATTTAGTATGTTATTTTGACATTTGAAGATAAAATAGAAAGTTTCCAGAGAAGGGATATATCACAGGTAGTGACAAATGGGCTCAGGTACATAATCCAGAATTTTGTCGCTAACCAACACGCTGAGATAAATGTCCTTAATCAAAGGAGTTAGGTAAAGACGATTCTTAACAAATGCACAAATAACTGCCTTGGCAGCAAGCCGGCTATAGGAAGCAGTGGGAGAGGAGTTCACCTTTGGGGGCTTTTCTTGCCTTTTCTCTTTGAGTCCCAGCTTAAAGCCGACTGGCTCAGGGGAGGGATGGATACAGACCAGGGCTCTCCGAGGGCCTGCGGTGGCTGCTCTGACCTCGAGGCTGGATCTGCGGGGGTCAGAAGGCACGTGGGGAAGAGGCCAGTCTCCCTGGGTCGAATGAAGCTTTTTGTTCTGTTGAACTTCTCAGAATCTTTAATATGGGAATGGCCGCTCTGAACGTCCCAAAAGAGGGTACCCTGCTTAGAATTTCCCAAAAGCTTGACCACCAAAAGCAGAGGGCCTCGTTTGACTTAGAACTCCTCAGAATTGACTCCGGAACCCTGGTCCACGCAGGGTCATGCTGCTGATGGCAGGTACAGAGGAAGTACCTGATCTCTCAAAGAGGAACCCGTTCTTGATGCATAAGATAGTCACTGCCTCCCTGTGGGCCACAACTTTACCTCCTGTAAAATGGGAGATGGGGGAAGAAATTCTCAGCTGAATCGATCTTCCTCATTCTTTGAAAGACTGCACTATTTAATTTATATTTATGACGTGATGTTTTCCTTTTTCTTTTTATGTTACAATTACCTGTATCCTTGTCCTATTCAGCTCCGGTGGGCTGTAAACTCCTTGAGCACAGATTCTTGCTCTGTTTGCAAAGCACTCAAAAATGTTTAATAACAATAGATGCAATAGTCCAACTGTGCAATACAGAAAATAGGCACAAAAGGATTAGAGAAGGAAAAGGACGGTGGAGTCTGGTCGTGGAAACGTGACAATGGAAGGAGCAGAGAGAAGTGACGGGGCGTGGGGACAGGTGCAGAGGGAGGCCGCGGGCCTGAGTGAATGAAGGAAGCACTGAGCATACCCGTAACATCCACAGTGACTGCAATACTGGTCTGGAGTGTTGTTATTTTTAAATACTAAAATACTGAAATTTTGATACTGAAAAGTATCTCTTTATTTACATATTGATCTGCCCAGAGAGTTAGAGGCAAATTATTTTAGAAAGCATTCTGACCACAATCTCCCTTTGGTTAAAACCTTTCCAAAGGACAAGTATTTTAGTGTTGTTCTAATAATTAGTATAATTCTTTTTTCTTGCACTTCTAGTGAGGTTGAGAATACTTTCTTCAGTGTTAGTCATCTGTATTTCCACCCAAACAAATGTGGACTCTAGCCTTCATACCTCCTTCATGGTAGAGAGGGCATGGGGGTAGGAGTGGGAATCGTGAGAGGGATACCACCCTGCTGCAGTGGTTCGCAAAGTGTGGCCCCCTCATTTGAATAAGAGCTTTTTTTAATGAATGGATTCTCCTGAGCTAGAATGAGGAGATTCTTTTTTTCTTTTTTAAGATTTTATTCATTTTTAGACAGAGGGGAAGGGAGGGAGAAAGAGAGGAAAAGAAACATCAACGTGTGGTTGCTTCTCAGGCGCCCCCTACTGGGCTCCTGGCCCACAACCCAGGCATGTGCCCTGACTGGGGAATTGAACCAGCAACCCTTTGGCTTGCAGGCCGGCACTCAGTCCACTGCACTACACCAGCCGGGGCTATAATCAGGAGATTCTTAATCTCACTCACTTGCAGACAGCCCAGGAATTTCTATCAGCAAACATCAACCCACAACAAAAGGATGACAGAGTGAGGCTTGTCCTGCTGTGACCCTGTCGTCCCCATCAGGGCCCTGAGCAACCACACTATTTCCTACTCACTGCGCTGGCTCTCTCAGCCTCCTGCCTGAGGAGCCCCACCTGGACATGTCTTCCTGGCACTGTCACCTGCCAGCTGTTCCCTTCTAATAAAGTAACCGTCCTGCTGCAGTTCCTTCTTAAGTTAGCAGCATATAGGTTAATGGCCTGCACCTGCGAAGACGCCTATTTATATTTTAACGCAACAGCAATAGCTTAACCCATTGATTTTTATCCCTTTTCATCTTATGGCACACAGAAACTAATTACTAATATTCCGCAGCACACCAAAAAAATGTATTTTTTGCTGATCTGACAAAAATAGGTATAATTTTGATTGATTTACAAAAATAATAATAAGAGTAATGGCCTGCCATTTCTGTTTCAAAGTGACTTTTTACAAAAATCAGATGACTATACTTAAGGATTTCTGGTACCAAGAACTAACCAATCAGACTAAACCTTATTATGCAACGTGACCAATAAGGCACAACTCTATTCTATGACCTATATATTTATGGTTCAAGACAGGGCATTCACACTGGGTGGCTATTGTTATGTCGGCTGTTGTCAATTTTTTATTTGACAGTCTAAGGGAAAAGAGGTCAGTGCCCCTGACTAAATAGTCAGGTATTGCATGTTTTAAACATTTTTTGTGGCACACAGGTTGAAAATCACTGGCTTAACACAAAGGAATAATTTTAATGGTAATAATAATAACCACCACTTAATAAGTAGTTAACGTGTTAAGTACTTTAAGACATTACCTAAATCACATTAAGCCCTGGAGATAGGTTATAATTACCTCAGTTTTCCACGGGAGGAAGCCGACGCCCTAGAGAGCCAAGTTATCAGTCCAGGGTCACACAGCTGGTGGCGCTGACAGCCGTCTGAGCTCTAAGCTCTGCTACCTCGCTTCGGGAGGTGAGGGCGCGGTTGGGGCCTTGCGGCACCCTGCAACCCAAAAGAACAAAGCACTTAGATTAGCAGGCCTGGATTCTAATCATCACCACTATCCATATTTCTTTCAAAGCTGTGGCCAAATTACAACTTTTCTGGTGTTGGTTTCCTCAGCTAAAAATTAGGGTAGTCACAACTGTTTACCTTAAGGGGTTGGAGAGGCTCGTATGGGGTACCAGGGGAAGGCAATTTGTTAGCCCTCGAATTCTACAGAGATGCTAAGGCATTTTCTTCAGGTAGCAAAGCACTCTACTTGCTGCACCAGCTCTGGTCAGCCCTTTAATTTGCCAAGTTTCTGAGTCCGAATTGCTGATTTTCGGTGGAAAAGCATTTATAATCTGATTTCCAATTGCCTATGCTTTTTGCCCTTTTTTACATTCATAAACAGGGCAGTTGTTTAAAAAAACATTTCTTCCAGTAGTGATAACTCCGTTTATGTATTTTCCCTGAATTGTGCCCATATTACAAATAAACTGAAGACATCAAATTAAAGTACTTCTTATGTCTTTTTGCTCCACTCACATGGATCACAAAACTGACATTTTTACCTTAAGATACATTCAGGAATTGGAGAGAAAGAGGAAAATAAGAATAGGTCAATAAGTACAAATTAATTGGGACTTGGATTACAAACAAAACATGTTCCTTCAAAAGAAAACATTGGGCTCTCACTGGACTCTCACCCTGTGTGAGTGAGGCCACTTCAGCACAGACTTCTCGTGGAGCTGTCAGAAGGCAATTCAGGTTCATTCTTTGGCCTGTCACTTCATTTAATGTGAATTAAACAAGATGTCCTTGATTCACAGGCAGACAAACAACAAACTGGACAGTGGCTGATGGTGCAATAGGAAGGAGGTTGACTGCCAGGATCAATTAAATATTCTCTCTTCAAAAGTTTGAAAATAGCCCCACAGCGAAAGAGCTAGTAGTTGGTACTGGAAGGGAAAAAAGAACCATGGATGGATAATGTGGATAATAAAAATATGAGTTAGCAGCATTTTTGTGTCCAGGGAGGTTTCTGAGCGACCAGGTTGAGCAAACTGCCCCCACCAACCTGTGTTGGACATGCATTGTGAGTGAGAAATAAACGTGGGGTGTTCCACCGCTGAGATTTACAAGTTGTTTTTACTACAGTATAACTCGGCCTGGCTGTGACGATTTCATTATTTCCTTTTACTCTCAAATGAGACACAGAAAAAGAAGTTTTGTCTTCTTTTTGTTGCTTTGTCCTTTTTCTGTATTTGTGCTCAAGGGCAATCGTCCTTTCATGCACCTGTGAGGACAGATTTTTTTAAAGGGAAGGCCTCACGCCGGAAGCCATATTTCCAGGGCCTATCACTTCACTCAGCTTTGCAGCCATCACCTTAAACTCCACTCAATTCAATTCAATGAATTGAGTGTTCACCCAGCACCTGGCTTTGTGCTGGATGCTAAAAATGCTGAGGTTAACAAGACAAAACTATCCCCGGTCCTCATGGCAATTATAGCCCACCAGGGAATGCATTAAATAGGTGGTTAAATAGGTCACTTTAAACTCAATGGTTCCAAAGAGAACTCATCATACCAACTACACAAATAGGCGCATTTACCCAAAGCCTAGATTGCTACCATGGGCAGTTCTTTTTCCTCGTCTCAGTTTAGCGAGTGCGGGAGCCCGTGCTGGCTCTCCTCTCGTTCTTGTTCCTTAAACGCAAATGGACCCGAAGCCTCTTTGTTTCCTCTGAGTGCCACTTCACTCTCCTTCTCTGGGATGCATCTTGAATCCCTCTTCCTTGCCCCACTGCTAGCTGGTTTCTCTGCCTCTCACATCCACCTGCCCCAGGTACGATACCCTAGAACCAAGATTTCTAAAACACCTCTGCCATAATATGACCAGGGACACAAAATGAGACTTGCCTAACGTTTCAAACCCCATTAAATCTAAATTCCCCATTGTTGATTTCATCATCTACCCCAAACATATTTTTCTACTTCTCTAAAAAAAACGATAGCAATGTTAGCTATTTATTGAGCACTTTACTACGCATCTGCAACTATGTCAGGCTCTTTGAGTCACTCTTTTATTATATCCTCACTAAAGCTCCATGAAATAGAAGAATTACTATCCTCATTTAAAGGCAAGGAAATTAAGGCTTGGAGCAGTAAAGTAAGTCCACAGTCAAATAGCGAGTGATCTTGAACTTGAGTCCTAAGCCATGTTTCCTTTCATAACATGGGAGTAAGGATCGTATTTCCTACTTGCTTGTAAACCCACAGTTTTGAGCACAGTAGCTATTGGTCAATTAATATACTCTCTCTATTCTGATAAAGGAATAAGATATTCTTAGAAAGATGTGTGAGAACACCTCTGCAGGGACTACTGTTTCAAATCAATATACGTTGATTTTTTTTTCCTGAAAGTGGCAAATTCCATGAGAGAGATCAGAGGGAGGGGCAGATCAGAACCAGTAGCCTGAAAGGTTTTTCGTTTGTTTGTTTGTTTGTTTTTATGACAACATTGTAATGAATGAGCCAAAGGTTTAGTTTGTCCTCTCAAGTTTTATTTTTAATATTTAAGAGGCTTTACACCAGAGACCATCTTGGAGAATTCCAATAAGGGTCGCTGAGTAGGGTTGGAGGTAGGGGTCGATGAACAGAGGCTGGAGCAGCAGACAGGTTAAACTTGGTCCCCTCAGTGTGTGAGAGCAAACCCAAGGGACCACGAGGACCTGAGGTGTGATGCTGAACGTCTATGCGCAACCCAACAGCTGCCCCCACCCTGACCTTCCGCTGCCTAATTACATGTCTTTCTAAAAATTCCAGTTAAGGACTTGCCATGTGGCGGAATGAATGACTGCCTTCCTCGAAAAAGAGATATTATGCGTTTCACTGAGGAATAAAACAGGGGGGCAGAAAACAGAAGAAGGTATGAGGAATCCTCCTAAAATACCTCCTGGCCATTTCGGTGTAGAGTGAGACTGAAATGAAGTTATGTGCTTGGGAAGCCTTACCATGTTTAGCTCTCAAGAACCGCCAGTTTTCATGAACTGGAATATGATGGGAGGAACTCAACACAGTTTTACCTGTTGGTCTCTTGGGCCAGCACTGGGAACATCAACTATCCTGGTGCAAGTGAAATATGAAAATACCAACTAACGGTGATTCCCGTTCGATGGATACTGGATAGGACAGTGAGAGCAATGACAGAGAAAGCAGTTGGCCCCAAAGGCAGAGCGCAGAGCCCTGGTGAGGTGGGCTCGGGCTCGTCACTCAGGCGCCTCTGCCCCCACACATGTAAGGCAAGAGGACTGGGCAGCCTCCAACACCCCTTCCAACTCACGAACTATATTATTTTAAGGTATTTTACAACATGTTTTAAAAAATCGAAGGAATTAGGATTAAAAATTAAACTGGGTATAGGTATTTTGATTTCTCCCTCTCATTTCCTAAGCTACTTCATGCCATTTGAGAAAGGATATTAAAACCTTTCAGCAAATTATGGGAAAAGCTACAGGAAATGCATTGAAAGAAGAAAGGAGTGAGAAGAGGATTGGGAAGGTACAGATTGAAAAAGACTTGAGAGACATATCAATCAAGGCGTGGGCCTTGTTTCCATCATGAGTCAAACAAACTCTAATAAATATTGAGAAAACTGGGGAAACTTGTATATTGCCTGCATATTGGATGCTATTTGGGAGTTGTTATTAGTCATTTTATTTATGATAATTATAATTTTTAACAAGAGTTGATTATTTTCAAAGATAGTGAATTATTTACTGAGCACACGACATAATGTCTGCAATTTGCTTCCAAATAATCCGTTGAGGAGAGGGGAACATGGGAGATCGAGGCGACATAAGATGGGCCACAAGTTGACAGTTGTTGAAGTTGGTATGTGAGTGTGGATATGGGTGAAATTGTGGGTGTGTTTAGTGTTTGGTTAAAATTTTCCCTGACAAAAAGGTTACATAAAACATTGTTACTTTTACTAAAAGATGAGGCATTAATGCATTATGACCCACTTGTCTTTGATTGTATAGATACAGGTAGGATATAAGAGAGAGTTAGGACATAGAGTCTACAGGGCTTGCTGAAGGATTGGATGTGGGGCCAGGGAGAGGGAGGTATCAAGGGTGACACTCAGGCTCCTGACTTTCAGAGCTGTTGATGGTCGTGTCACCTACGGATAGAGAGATGCAACATCAAAAAAATAGAGAGAGAGAAATACCAGGGGAGGTCGTATGGGAAGATCCCGACTCAGGTTTTAGGTGTGCTGAACTTTAAATGCCTTTGAGTGTCAAGCAGGTTCAATAAATGTCTACTTAATGAATGAACAGGCTGGCCCAGCCAGTGCGGCGGGAGGCAAAATTCAACAGCAGCGCTTCTTCAATTTTGGGGGGTCATGGATGCGCCTGTGAATATATTGAAAGCTGTAAGCCTTTATTCTCACATAAACATAAAGTAGACATATAACTTCAGAGCCATTCACAGAACCTCTAAGGATATTTAGACCCCAGATAAAGAACTTATGTTGTCTTTCATTACAACAATTATATCTCCTTTGTCTAAAACTTGGTAGCTCTCCCTGTGAAATGCAAATGACAGGAAATTGAAAGCTTTTAATTGTCTTTCTTGCTTCCTCATGCTCTAACACAACATAAGTCTCAAAAACATAGGGAAAATTATAGCCTTCCTCTTTCTCTTTTACCAAATAACCCAGTAACTGAAAGCTAACCAAACCTGAGGTATCCAGTGTAACCACCTCTGTGCTGCCATGTATAAGAATAGAATGTGCTGGAATAGTGGTGAGGAGATCTGGGTAAACTGACTGTGTGACCTTGGGCAGGCCACTCAGTTGTCCTCTGCAGGCTTTGTGAGGTGAAAATGTTCCCAGCCTCACTGTCAAATTTAGAAGGTACCTTAGCCATCTTGACCATGGGGGTAATTGAATCATTTCCCCGCTGAGGGTTTAGTTGGTTTATCCTGGTTCCTAGATTTAGAGAAAGGACCATGGGTCCTATCTAGGGCTCCCTGCTTCATGAGCTGAGCAATCATTTGGACCAAACAGAGGAATCTCTACTCGCCCACACGTTGCTGGGTTTTCCAGCCATTGGCAGACAAGCTGGTTCCATTTATAATGGCTTCAGATGGTTCAAACACCCGAGAGCATGTGGTCATCTGTTTAGTGAGTCAGACCTGACCTGCTGTAGCGAGTCGTTCTCCAGGGCCCGCCTGGCCCTGACCCTGACCCCCTCCTGGCCTGCCATCTGCTCTCCCTGGCCCACCTTCCACAGCAGCAACCCTGAGATGACTTTGGTTAAACTCCCAGCCATATGCTCAGCCCTTTCCACTCTAAAGACCACATGCTGACTCCACTTAGGTGAGAGGCCAGACAAGTTTGAGCTTGTCCATGTCTCCCCTGCAAGCTCGCTCGTGTGGGCCTCAGAGCTTGGCGGTAGAGGGTGTCCCACTCTGCTCTGCCAAGTCAGCAGCAGCAGCAGCAGCAGCGTAGTAATAATAATAATAATAATAATAATACATATTTGTTAAGTGCTTAGTATGTGCCAGGTATATACTATTTTTATTCATTATCTGAACACATTAATCCTCATAACATCCCTATGAGACAGACGCTATTATTATACCTATTTTGTAGATGAAGAACCAAAGCTTAAGTAGGTTAAGTAATTTGTTCAATGCCACGCAGCAAATAAGAGATGGAATGTGAAGAGGCAGTCTGACCATATATTTAACTGTTATACTACTGGTATTTCTCCCAGACCAGGAAAACAGAAACCTTTCTAGGTACGCAAACATAAAGAGATTTACTACTCTTTTAGGTATTATTATGTGCTTACAAAACTGTTAGAATTATGTGCTTACAATCATGTGCTTACAAAATTATGTGAATTATGTGCTTGATAAACTGTTAGAAGGTCTGGGAGAAATAAAACTTAGGAAGCCGCCCATAAGTTATTTGGTCATATGGCCACGAGCTAAGACCCAGAGTTTAAGGTGCTACTGTTGTCAATAAGAAACCAGAAAGCTTCGGGGGCTACTGCTGAAACTGACATTGCCCCCATCCCCAAGGCCAGGGCCTGGCAGAGGGGCGCGGAGTCCAGCTAGGCACTGAAAAACTCTCCTCCCCTGATGTCCGCATGTCAGCCACCGCTAATACTGGAGGATGAATGGCTTCCCCTTCTTTCTACCTCCCAAATAATACCCCATTGCCCGAATCTGAATTCTATCCAGAACCCTGCTGAGGAGGGAATCTGAAAAATGTAGTTTCTCATGGGAGGGAGCATATAAAGGAGTGGAAATCATTGCCAGGTAGTAAGTGACATAAACAAAAAAATCCAGTATTTCCAGGGATGATGTGGTTAGCTAGCCTCAAAGTTGGCCTCCTGGTGTTCACATGCTCATGCAGATGATGCCCACATTTTACCCGGGTTAGTCCCTGTGACCAATAAAATATAGCAGAAGTGATGACGTCACTTCTGAGATTAGGTTATGAAAAAATTATGGTATCTGTCTATAGAGGCTCTCTCTCTCTCTCTCTCTCTCTCTCTCTCTCTCTCTCTCTTAGGTTATGAAAAAATTATGGTATCTGTCTATAGAGATTCTCTCTCTCTCTCTCTCTCTCTCTCTCTCTCTCTCTCTCTCTCTCTCTCTCTCTTCTCTCTCTCTCTCTCTCTCTCTCTCGGATCTCTGGCCTCTGGGAACAGCAAGCTGTCCTGCCATGGAGAGAATCAGTTAGGGGCTAACAAAAGTAGAAACAAGATGATGTACCAAGAGAAGCAGAAATAGAGCCAGGCACTGAGTCTCGGGACTTGGAGAACATACAAGTGAAGACAGGAAACTCTACTGCTTGCGTCCCTGGAGTGGCTCTGCATTCTGAGGGATGTTGGTCATGTTTAACTGGAGGCTGGCTGCTTTATCGTACAGTGTCTAGACCCCTAATTATCCCTCCAGTCCTAAGTGCAAACTCCCATTACTTCGGCTAACATGAAGGAGCCTACACTCCTTGCTGCAAGATAGCCTGCCCAGCTCACGCTGTGACCTGACTACCGCCCTTTGCCGCATATTCAGAGGAGCCTCTCGGCCCTCCTTTGTTGAAGCGGGAGACCTTGCTGGGAGAGTTGGACGGCTTCCTCAGGGCCCAGCTCCCAAGGCGGCAGTTTTCTCGGCAGAAAAAAAGACTTACCTACCACAAGCGAAAAGAACCCAGAGGTGGTGTCCTCTGCAGCCAGAAGGGCATAGCCTGACACTAGCTTGATTCTCTTACTCAGCTTCTTTCTTTACTGGAAGCCCAAGCTGGTACAAAAGGTACCTTGATCAAAATCCTTGCAATTCCACGTTAGCTCCCTGAAGGCTTTGCCAGTACCTTTGCCCTGGTGATCCTCCTTCTCTAAGGGATGTGTCCTGCGTTTATTTTTTCTATTAACACTTCGAGAGCCCTAAATAGAAGTTTGTACTGCTTTTCTGTGTCACAGGTGCTCTCATCCTTCCTTCTAGTCTCTCCATCAGCACCATACGCGCTGTCGCTATGACAACCGTTCTGCTTAAATGCCCTGCAGGAAGATAGTGCTGTGAGAAACAGCTGCAGGTCTGGGGTGAAGACAAGGGGGTAAAAACAAAGATGGGGAAGGCGGGAAAAGGGTGTTGAAGGTCCGACGGGGAAAAGGAGGTGGGCTTCCCAGCCTGAGCCAAGTGGCTCAAGGGCAAACCCGCCCTGCGCTTGCATTAGCAGAGCATTCGGCTCAGCTGGGACATTGTTCTCAAAGATCCCCCCTTTGCCACTGTTGCAAAGGCTGTGTTATTCCAAGCTCTGCTCTTCACTGATCAGGAAAGAAATAGCCATGGGACCAGTCATGTTCGTCTTTCAGTCTTGATTCTCGGAGGACAATGCTGCGCACATATCTAGTCTTGGGCTTCCGAGCGGCCGGGCTCGTTGAAGAGCCACTACACCAGAGACTGCTGATGGATGCGGAAGGGCCGCGGGGACAGTCGGTGTGGGATGTGGTGGTGAAAAACCCTAGTCTGCTATCTTTTTTGGTGCTGCAGCTGCCAATGTTAGAGAGTGGGCGATTATCTTGGAAACTCCCTCTTTTCGTAATTATACTGTTTTCAGTATATTAGGTTTTTTCCCCACATGTTCAACTTATTCATCAGGTTCTAAATTTGTGGATCTAGAAATACATGTAATCTTAAACATATCCCTCGACAAGTACATGAATGCATGTCTGACCTGCTTCAGAGAAGAACCAGCCTCGTTTGGGGAGACCTGGGCAAGGGGGCAACACGCTGACCCCCTCCCAGCAGAGGTTCCGACGGGACGGGACTGATTCTCTCCCAGACAAGGAAGGGCAGAGGGAGCCGGCCGACCCTCCCCATGGGGAATGGCCCCACCTGGCTGAGAGGAGCCATGAGCTCGTGCCTTGTCACTGCAGCACACAGCAGGGAGGCCCTAAAGAGCAGGCCAGCTTACAATTTCAGCCGTGACCGTGTCACCAGAAGGGGATCTAGGCAGAGCAACCCAGTGGGTACCACCAAGAGCTGTGTCTTGAGCCTGGTGGCAGGGAGAGAGATTCCCAAGGGGGGAGAAATGACTCTTCAGGAGAGCTGAGGTGTCATGGAGGGGAAGGGAAGTGGCACAGTGAGAGGGACTTTGGTTCTGATCTTTATGAAAGAATCCAGATGGCACAACCAAGGAAACTGGCCCAAGGAGGACCCCCAGTCTTACCCCAGGAGTGCAGGGAGGCAAGGCCGGGCGAAGACTGGAATTTCATCGATCATCTCCTGACTTCAGGCTCATCAGAGGGCTTTTTCTTTGTAATTAACCCCTATGTTACTATATCTGTAACTCGGATGTGTGCACCACAGAAAATTCAAAATTTGATGTTTTTTTTCCTCTTACTGACATCACAAGAATATACACCACTTCACTCTAAAAATCTCCCTCCTGCATTTTTCTCTCCAGAGAGTTCCCTTTCGTGCAGACGCTTGGGCTCTCCTCTCCCCCTTCGCCTTCCTTCTGTCTTCAAAGGGAACACTTTCCTTGTTTCATTCCCAATAGCCACCACCCCGCCCCCAACGCACACACTGCTCCTCTGATGCCACAGAGCTGGTCAACCCTCCACGGGGCTCGGGAGGCCCAGGGTCCTCACCACCACAAGCTTACAGCAGTGTCTTCCCAACGAATGTAGGCATCTCCATAAATGATCCTCAAACCGTTTGGGAAGGGGATAGAGTCCTCTCCATCAAACTGCATTTCTAATAATCTTGGGGTCAGAGTTACAGCAGTTCAGCTTGGTGTTCTCCACCTAGCCCACACTTTAAAAGGTTTCCAGAAGTATAGGAAGAGGAAAGAATATGTCTGCAAAAACAGTATCCCATGAGATAATTACCAGAGAAACTCACATATCAACATGAATTAGAGTCATATAAGAGGCAGTATATAAGGTTGTGATTTTGATGGCTGTGAGTGTGAAAAGAAATTCTTACTATGCCACCAACTACCTACATGATGTTGATGAGTTACTTAACTGCTTCGTGCCTCAGTTTCCTCATCTGTCATTTGGGGATATTGTCAGTATACCTTCTACATAGATTTATGAGAATTTCATTAATAAAGGTAAAGCACTTACACCATTACCTCATACTAACTGCATAACTGTTAGTTATCACTATTATTATTTTTTCATATTGATATAGACAATTTCTTCTAGGCTAAGTCACACATATTTTGGGGTGTATGGGGGAGAGTGAGCATGACGGGGGGAAGCTTGTTTAGTCAGCTGCCACATGGACAGGATTGGGGCGTCCCTCACCCCACACGGTAGTGGTCGGGCCCACTGAGGGCCCCTGAGCCCTAACTACCCACCGCACCCAGACAGAGGACTTTGGTATCAGGGTCCAGCATTAGGAAACTGGCTACAGCTAATGAAGGTAAAAATCAGTAAGTTACAAGGTTGCCAAACATTTCTGTGACCATTTGGGGGGAAGGGGGGAATCCTTTCTGAAAGCAGCCTGTTTCTTCAACAGTCGTCTGAAAAAACTACAACTTCTGACTTGACAGGAGCTTCTGGGTGTTAAGCAGAATAAGGACAAATTAACTATCGTTGATTTGCCAATGCCGAAGAGAGTTCGGAGGTGTCACATCTTTAATTTTCTTTTACTCCTCAGCTGAAGATAGTTTTTAAAAGGTTTTATTTATTAATTTTTAGAGAGAGAGGAAGGGAGGGAGAAAGAGAGGGAGAGAAACATTGATCGGTTGCCTCTTGCAACTTCTCCCACCCAGGGACACGGCCAACAGCGCAGGCCTGTGCCCTGACGGGGAATCAAACAGGTGACCTGTTTGCGGGACGATGCCCAACCCACTGAGCGCACCAGTCAGGGTAGAATTCTTTTTATTGATTTCAGAGAGAGAAGAAGGGAGAAACAGAGAGAGAGAGAGAGAGAGAGAGAGAGAGAGAGAGAGAGAGAAACATCAATCTGTTGCCTCCGGTACGCGCCCCAACCGGGGGATTGAACCCGCAGCCTAGGAATGTGCCCTGAAGGGATCAAACAGGATGATGCTCCAACCAACTGAGTCACCTGACCAGCGGCAGAGGTGTCACATCTTTAATATAAATGAACACATATTGTCAACTAATAAACCTCATATAAAATTTAGAGCCAATGCTTAGTGAAATTTCTCGCCATCATCTTCTATAAGTGAAAGGATCTTCTATAAGTGAAAGGATCTTCTATAAGTGAAAGGACGTGTGTACTCGCCTCTCACCCCCTCCTGTATGCTTGAGTGGCCTTTGCCTGGAGTTCTCCATCCCTCTTCCCCTACCTATCCCTGGTAACACCTATTCATTAGCCTAGCTTCAAAGGCCCCTTCTCTGGGAAGTCTTTCCCAGCGATGCCTGGGAGAGGCAGCGGGCCCCTCCACCGAGCTGCTCTGTACGGGGCGTGCACTTTGATTGCCGCCGTGGACTGCCTCCTCACCTAAACCATGAGTTCCTTCCTTCTGTGCCCGGCTCTTCTCAGAAAGTGGCTAAAACCTACACAACTGGCCCTGGACTGGTGGCTCATGGGCCGATTTCTCATCTTCTACCAATGTTCATTTCACTTTAGATGTTTCGACTACAAAATGATGGTGACTCTTGCTTCCTTCAGGCTTTGAGATGATTCCATGAGCCACAGTGGGGTCGTGGTACTGATTCAGCAGCATGTACATAATTCCTCTCAAACCGGCTCTCTTGCGACCTCTCATGGAGCCCAAGAACAGTGCAGCTAGGTCTCAGGAAAGGCAGGATAGAAAACCCTCAGGTACCAGGCAGCTTGTCTCTCACACACACTTTCTTTGTAACTCACCCATAGCACACGCACACACAGCATGTGGTCATCTCTGTACCTCAGTTTCCTCATCTGTAAAATGGGGATAATATTAGGAACTTACCTCATGGGGTCATTACATTCAATGAATTAATGTACGTAAAGTTCTTAAAATAGCTCCTGGAGAGTAAGAAAGTGCAAAAAGAAGAAGAAATTAGACTAGGAGGGAGAGGAGGAGAAGGAAGAAGAGGAAGAGGAGAGGGAAGAGGATGAGGAGGAGCAGGAAGAGAAGGGGAAAGGGGGGAAGAAAGGATGTTAAACGGGTGTTAAAGGAGTACAGCAGCCAAACCAAAAGAGCCCCCAACGGCCAAAGCTGGAGCCACCCGGACATGTACCTCCACGCATGAAAATATGCGTGAGTCCATACTGACACCAATAAAAATAAACAATTGATTTTAAGGATAAAGGACGAATGTTCCTCACAAAATTTCAAATAATTGATGTAGATACTGCTCCCTCCAGGAGGTAGGGACCCGCCCCCCTCTCCATGCATGCGGGCTGGGCGCATTGGGCTCCCTCCCAAAGAACAGAGAGCAGAATGGGGTAAGTAGTAACGTCCCCTTGGAGAAGCCCGGCAGACCCCACCTTAACCAAATGATCAGGTTAACACCGCCTGTGACAGCTCAAGTTGCTGTCGTGTAGCCACATCTCCACCCCATAGGACGTGATGAGGAGGGCCCTTCAGGCCTGTGGAATTCTCCCCAGAAGCCATTACCTCGAGTCTATCCATAAAGAAAACACCAGACAAATTCAAATTGGGCTCCTTTTACAAAATATCTGACCAATACTCCTCAAAACAATTAAGGTAATGAAAAACAAGGGAATCACAGAAATTGTCACAGAGTCAAGGAAATTAGGGACAGGCCCTGATTAAATTCAATGAGGTGTCCTGGATTGGATCCTAGAACCAAACAAAGGCAGGGGGGGTATGTAAAAACTGAGAAATCCAAATAAAGCCTGAAATTTAATTCATAGTAATGTCTCCATGTTAATGTCTTACTTTTGACAAATGTACTGTAGTTACATAAGATGTTAATATTAGAAGAAACTGGGTGAAGCGTATACAGGAACTCTGCACTATCTTTGTAACTTTCCTGTAAGTCCAAAAATTACTCCAAAATTAAAAGTTTATTTTATAAATTGATACTTTAAAATATGTTTAAACAGTACCTGACACATAATAAATTCTCAATAAGTGTTAGCAATTATTATTATTAGCCTCTTGTCTGTCTTTTCCCACTCACCCTTCTGCAGATTGGCTTTCCCTGTTTTTTAAACACGCGGTGGAGGATGGTGACACCTACACAACTCAGTTCATGAAACCAGCAGAAAACTCAGTAGTGTCTCTGAGTCCCAGTTGCAAATTCCAGAGAGAAAGAATCTAGTTGGTCCACTGAGGGTCAGGCACCCTCTTGTGGTCTAACAGCCTGGGGCTGAGGGAAGCCATCAGGGAGTACACACAGACCCCAGGAACCTATTATTCTGGGAAAGGAAAAAGAGGATCTCAGAATAGGAGTTTAAGGCCAGGGCAGACACTCAAAAAGCTACCTGTCTCAGCAGTTCCACTCAAATTGTGGTCCATGGACCAACAGCCTGGGTACCACCTGGGAGGTAGTTAGAAATGCAAATCGTTGGCCTCTCCCCAAACCTTCTGAGAATCTAGGATGGGAGTGTTGAAGAGGCCATGAATCTGTTCTAACACAACTCTCTGGGTGATTCATAGGCGTGCTAAATACTGGGACACACTATGGCACAGGATTACACAGCTTATGACAGAGGGAAAAAAAATCTTAACATTCTCCCAAAGTACTAGAGGAGGATTAGACTATTTTATATATTAATACAAATTAAAATACTATGATGACAACCATAAAAAGAAAACCCAATTTGAAAAATGGACAAAGGACTTGAATAGACATTTCTCTAAAAAAGATATACCAATGCCCAACAAAAACATGAAAAGATGCTCAGTATCATTAGTCATTAGGGGAATGCAAATTAATGAGATACCACTTCATACCCACTAGGATGGTTAGAATCAAAAAGTCAGGCAATAAAAAAAGGTTGACAAGGAAAAATCGGAACCCTGGTACATTATTGGTGAGCATGTAAAATGTTCAGCCACTTTGGAAAATATTTTGGCAGTTCCTCAAAAATTTAAACATAGAATTACCATATGACCCCACAATGCAACTCCTAGGTATGCATCCAAAAAACTGAAAACAGGTGCTCAAACAAGTATATGCACACAAATGTCTATAGCAGAACTATTTCCAATAGCCAAAAGGTAGAAAAAGCCCAAATGCCCATCAACTGATAAATGGATAAACAAACTGTGGTATATCCATACAAAGAAATATTAGTCAGCCATAAAAAGGAATGAAGTACTGATATGTGCTACAACATTGATGAACCTTGAAAACATCATGCTAAGTGAAAGAAGCCGGACACAAAAACATCTAGCATGATTTTGCATGATTCCATTTATATTAAATATTCATAATAGATAAATCTATAGAGACAGAATGCAGATTAGTGGTTGCCAAGGGATAGGAGAGAGCAGAGAATGAGGGAGAAACTGTTAAACCTGTGAGGGGTTTTGTTCTGGATGGATGATAATGTTTTGAAACCAAACAGAAGTGGTGATTGCATAATATTGTGAATGTGGTAAATTCACCGAATTGTTCACTATTAAATCATTAATTATGTCATATAGATTTTATCTCAGTAAATTATTTTTCAAAAAATTCTGATGGTATTTTTTTCCTGATTCATCCACCTTCCATGGCGAAGAGGGAAAAGACTCAGATTATTTGATTTCACCACAGCCAGGACTAAATTTAATTCAAGCACCAATCAATTTAAAACAGCCTAAAGGTCCCCTGCCAACCCCCAAACTCCTTCCCACCAGCCTATTCCTAACTCCTAAGGGTCACTATTAGATACTTATTTCTACTGGTTACAGATAAAGGTTGAAACAGAGGTCATATCTTGAAATGACAATGCCAAGATTCTACACAGTTTCTCAGGAAAAAAAAATTTTTTTAAATGTCACTTAGCACTTTCTATTTTTAGTTACCATAGCGATCAGGAAGCTATTCCTTCCTGTGGTCGAAGTTCATTTCCCCTCGGTCCTCTGTTGAGGTAGAGAACCATGGCAGTGATCCTAGCAGTGCCTTACATACGAGACGGCTATTAAATCACTTCCAATTTTCCTTTTATCCAGGCTAATGAATGTCAAGCCCTTTGTTCTTTTATTCAAAGGCATGATGTTCCAGCTTTTAATTACTGGTGTTGCATTTCTCCAGTCCTCACTCCTGTTTCTCCTCACCCATCAAACCACAGGGCTATAAACTACACAAAGTTCTTGGGCAGGGGCCAAACTAAGTTAAGTAAAGTGTACAGAGCATTTCCCAGCTCTTGCATGTTATATTCCTCTTGGCACAACACAGTAAGGCTACCACTTGAAATAATTATCTCCTTTTAGTTTTCAACCCCAGCATCTGTTCCAACTGGCCCTGGAGCCCTGCTGTCATCTTCTCATGGTTTGGGTCTTACCCTAAAGAGTCAGTCACTGGACTCCTTGAGAGAGAGGGTTGTGATTCAACAACAAACCAGATGTTTGGCATTTTAGTGCTGAGGAAAATTGGTGAAGGCACAAATGCATTTCTTTTTTAAAAAAAGATTTTATTTATTTTTAGAGATGGGGATGGGGGAGAAAGAGGGGAGAAACATTGATGCGAGAGAGAGACATCGATCCGTTGCCTCTTGCACGCCCCCAACCGAGCTCCCAGCCCACAGCCCAGGGATGTGCCCTGACTGGCAGTGGAACCAATGACCCTTTGGTTTGCAGGACGATGACCAGCCCACTGAGCTACACCAGTCAGTGCCACAAATGCGGTTAGAGGAATGTCCACTTTACTTCTCAAAAGGGCTCCAACTAAATCCTTCCTTTTATCTACTGGGTCAAACCATTTGCATTTGGATTTTTGTAAGTAAAAGAAGGACAAATAGCAAAATTTTTATATTTTTCAACGTAATCAAAGAAAATACGAGCACTAATTCACAGGCAGCAACATAGAATGCATATGGTAAGTCTTCAGAAGCTCAGTCAGAGCTAACCTGGGAGAGCAGATGGTGGTGTATTAGTGTGATTACAGAGGTTCTGAGAAGCTCCTGCCCCTCTGAAACCCTCCCCGATCTGTACCCAGAGGGCTGAAGCTCAACTCAACGTTTTGGGAATCACTGACCCCTTTGCTAATCTGCTGGACACTATGGACCCTCCTCATAGTAATTACCTCGAAAACTGAAATTAATGATCCATAATGACTTCATTTAGCCCACATCAACTGTACACACAATACTCAATGCTTATAATCTTCAACCTTTAATGCAAATTAAAAACACAAAATAGATTTTTAAAATAATACAGAAGACAGCCACTGTTGCAAACTAGAAGTCAGCGATGCTCTGGGAGCGGACCTTTGTGTAAGACAAGCCACAGACACGACTACAGAGAACACAGCACGGTGACTCGCGCCCCTGGCGTTCGGCAGCTCATGAAGCTGGCGCAGCCACACTGGTCTTCACAGGCACTAAGAAATGCCAAAGCAGGGAGCTTAACTAATTTAGCCTGTAAATTTAGGTTTTCTCAATACGAATAGACTGTATTGGGGCATAACTAAATTTGTCAAAACCTAGGAATCAGAGAGTTTCTTATGATCCTACGGTGCCGAGCTTGAAAACAAGACCTCTTAATACTCACTGGCCCGCACTGGGCCAACATTTAGCACCCAGCACTTGGAGAAACCTTAATAGACACAGGCTAGGGCTGAGGACCAGGGCTGTTCTGGAGGCGCAGAGCAAGAAAACACTCTTTCTCGTCTTCTTCATACCGATCCCATCCCGCGGAGGTAACCACCCTTAACGACATAATTGAAATCGTGTGTTTTAATTTGTTTGAATCTCATAAACTCATAATACAGGAAATGAAACGTAAAGTTGACTTTTTATACAGTGATTTTTCCCTTTTAAACCCAATTTTCATTTCGTTTCCCTATTTTTCAGTATGTACTTCCTGTTTTACATTACGACTGTCTGACTATCTTCTCCAGATACAATTTCCTGTTGGACTGTAACCATAACTTACCCTCTTCAAGGCTTAGCATTGTCCCTGGCATAAACTAGACACTAAAAACTGTCTTTTGAATGAATAATTAAATAGGTGAAAGATTAAGTTTTAAAATTCCATATCTAAAAATACAATTGCTGTTGAGAAGATGTAAGCATGCCAACCATAAATTTGGCTTTCATAGCAAACACTGACGTAGGTATCATTTTTCAGTTTTGCATATTACGTACTCTATGCTGCTATTATCTAGTCATATATAGATGTAAACTCTAGTACCATCTGCCTCTGACTCATAATTCTTAAGGAGTTTACTGAAACAAGCATAACAAAAAAGACAAAGTCTTTCTTACAGTCCTGTCATGCTAAGACTTCCTCGAGAGGTTTCATTTTAGGAAACAGAGGCAACTCCATTTTAAAGGGTTTTGTGTTTTTACTGATTTCCTTTCTTAGCCAAGAGGCTCATCTGGCAGGCGACAGGGCATCCCACTCTCTCCCTGCCTAATTAAATTGTGCCACTCTCCTAAGCAGAAGAAAGTAACATTTGGCAACAGATTGCCAGATTTAAGCACCAACGAATAAAAATGGTATGAGAAGAAGTCAGCAGCACCCCTCACTTGTGTGGTAATCGATATCCACACTGCACTCCAAGCTCACAGGTGCTGAAGGTCTTTTAGGTTAAGCACAAGACCCTTTATGACCCTCGCTCTTCTTTTATTCAACAATAATTTGATTCCAGATACAGCAGCACATTCCAGAAAAATCTCCTTCTGTAGTCTTTTTGCCTCCGAGGTGCTCATCGTGGGCTGCCGTGGTCATCAGCAATTCTAGAATGGAAGATGAACACCTCCTAGAATGGAAACTTCTGGATTTCATGGCGCATTGAGGCCAGCCTAACCAAATGTGGTAAGCTCAAAATGGGCATTTGGTCAAATTTGTATTAAAAATAAGTGCATTTTGCCAATAAATGCATGAAAAAAATATTCAACCTCATTTTAACCAGAGAAATACAAACTGAAACTAAAATGAGATCATATAGAGGCCTATTAAGATGGCAGGAAAAAGTGAGTATTGTGTGTAGTTTTATCCAAGGGTTCGTGGAGTGTCAGCCGATTTGTTTTCATGCAGCATTCGCTGCCACACTACAGCAAAAAGATGAAATCCACCTACATATCCAATAATAGAGAATGTACTGAGTACATTATGCCACAATGAAACACCATGTAGCCATTTGGAAAACATTATTGAAGTATTTTTAATGACTTCGGGAGATGAATATGCTATGTTTTGATGACAAAACCAGTTCACAGAAAACCTACAGGAAATTAAGTATGGTATGATCACATACATGAAAAACATACTACAAAGTGGATACAGTGATAATATATCTTAGATGTGGAATTACAGCTGCTTTTAATCTACTTTGGGGTTATTTGATTACATTATTTCTCTACAATGATCATGAATCCCATGTGTAAATAGCGCACATACCCTGGAAACCCCACTAAGCCAAAGAGCTTCATAGCCTTTGAAATCTTGTAATGATGAGTACATTCTCCCAAATCCCCTTATGTTGGGGATGATGGCATTATCTGGGACAGTTACAGAAACCAGGGGGGTGAGTTCTGCCCCGTCATCAAGGCAAAGCCCTTGGAATAAGCAGCAGTATTTGAGGTGAACCTTTCCACACTCTCCAAAGCATTGTATTAGTCCATCTTTGTGGTTAAGTCCTTGAAAGCCACACTAAATGTTTATACTTTTACATGTGAAAACTCTACAAAATTGTGTGGGAAATAATCATATCTTATGCTTATGTCAGAATAGAGATGAACTATTCACACCTTTGGCAAACTACAACATTGCTCGATCTTTTAGAAAACAATTTAGCAAATACCAGTATATGAAGAGGACTGGGTAGCCCCATGGAAACCCAGGAGCTTTGAAGTCAGATAGTCCTCAGTTTGAATCCCAGCTTGGAATCTTATTAGCTGTGTGACCTTGGGCAAGTTACTTAACTTCTCTGAACCTCAGTTTTCTCGTCTTCAGAATAGGAATATGCTAGTGCTACCCCTAGTGATACTGAGAGCATTAAAATAATACATGTGAATACCTGGTAGCCTAGTATCTGGCACTGAACAGACACTTCGCAATGAATGGGGGTAATTATTCTAACAGATGTCTATTTCTGCCCCTAGACACTGAGTTCATTGGAGACTGGCTCTACGACTTTCATTTGTGACAGTTCAGGGCTTAGAGTACAACAGACCGTCAGTAAGTAATTGTTAAGTAAATTGCTCATCTCTAAAATGGTTCTTAGCTTTTGACCCATTAATTAAACTCCTTTGAATTTATTCTGTGGAAATCCTTCAAAGGGGGAAAAGAATTGAAGATATTTATTTTTCAAAGCAATATTGCTGATAATGGAGAAAAATCAGAAATAACCCACACATCCAAAGAAGGAAGGATGGTGAAATAAATGAGGATGTAGTCATGGTATGAAATATTATATGATCATGAAATGTGGTGATTCTGAAATCTATGTAACAACATGGCAAACTAATATACCATTACAGATGAAAGCAGAGGGCTGAACGGTAGCTGAGCTCTGAGTGGTCACTCTCTAAAGCATAGAGCACATGGACAAACACTAGCAGGGGACTCAAGAAATGAAAACAGTTGACATGTTAGGGGATGGAACAGTGGGAGGACTTTTTTCCATTCACTGTTATTATTATACTGTCTTACAATAAATAAAATTCACAGAGAGAGATGCAAAGTTATCATGGGAAACAATAAAGACCTTAGACCATTATTATCCTCTAATTTCTCAGTAAGAGTTCAGAGTCTTGTTTTCCTGAGCAGAGTCTGTAGAGCTGGGTGATTGGGACTAAATGTTTAGATCAAAAAAAGGGGGGCAGGGGGAGAGCCAGAAAGGTTTAAATCCATAAGGAGTCTCAAAATCTGTCTGAGGGTACCTGAGCAACATTGAGTAGAGCTGGGGACAGATTAAAAAAAGAGAGGGCACCAGAGTTAGGGAGAAAGCAAAGCATTTAGGCTGAGGCCCCAAAGACAAATTTGTCTATTATCACAACCTTTCTAGGCCTGTCCTTTATCTCCTCCCTAATCATAGCCTCCAATGTTAACAGGAAGGAGGAAACAGGGGCTTAAACAAATATTCTGCTCCCTCATGCCAACAAACACTTTCTCCTGCTAGAAACACCTAAAAAATAACTCATTTTATAAATGCTAAGTGGCCACAACACTTGAGTTACCCTGAGAGATGATCCTATCAGGAAAATAATCTTGGGTTCCAGCCAAAATGGAGGTGTAGGTAGATACACTTTGCACCCTCGCACAACCAAAAGAAGGACAACAACAAATTTAAAAACAAAAAATAACCAGAACGGTCAGAAAATTGAACTGTATGGAAGTCTGACAATCAAGGAGTTAAAGAAGAAACATTCATCCAGACTAGTAGGAGGGGTGGAGACAGGTAGCTGGGTGGAAAGGATGAGCAGCGCGGTGGTAGCTGGAGGACAGGGTGGTCCCACATTTGCATGCAATAAATGGGGAGGAACAACGGGAGTGAGACAGACCATGCAACCCAGGGTTCCAGCATGGGAAAATAAAGCCTCGAAACCTCTGGTTATAAAAACCTGTGGGGGTTGCAGCAGTGAGAGAAACTCCCAGCCTCACGGGAGAGTTCATTGGAGAGACCCACAGGGTCCTAGAATGTACACAAGGCCACACACCCAGGAATCAGCACCTGAAAGGCCCAATTTGCTTCTGGGTAGCGGGGAAGTGACTGAAAGCCTGCAGAGCGCCAAGCAAGCAGCACTGTTCCCTCTTGGACCCCTCCCCCACACACAGCACCACAACGGCAATGATGTAAGCTGTCCTGCCCTGGTAAATACCTACAGCTCCGCCCTTTACAATGTAACATCTGCACGGGGACAAAAAAATATGGCCCAAATGAACAAACAGGTCCAAGCTTCAAAAATAAAACTAATTGATGAAGAGATAGCCAACCTATCAGATACAGAATTCAAAACACTGGTAATCAGGATACTCACAGAAATGGTTGAGTGTGGTCGCAAAAAAGAGGAAAAAGTGAACGTTGTGCAAAATGAAATAAAGAAAAATATACGGGGAACCAACAGTGAAAGGAAGGAAACCAGGACTCAAATCAATGATCTGGAGCAGAAGGAAGAATTAAACATTTAATCGGAACAGAATGAAGAAACGAGAATTCAAAAAAATGAGGAGAGGCTTAAGAACCTCCAAGACAACCTTAAATGCTCCAACATTCAAATCATAGGGATGCCAGAAGGAGAAGAGGAAGAGCAAGACATTGAAAACTTATTTGAAAAAATAATGAAAGAAAGCTTCCCCAATCTGGCAAAGGAAATAGACAGACTTCCAGGAAGTCCAGGAAGCTCAGAGAGTCCCAAAGAAGTTGGACCCAAAGAAGCACACACTAAGGCACATCATAATTACATTACCCAAGATTAAAGATAAGGGGAGAATCTTAAAAGCAGCAAGAGAAAGGAGACAGTTACCTACGAAGGAGTTCCCATAAGACTATCAGCTGATTTCTCCAAAGAAACCTTGCAGGCAAGAAGGGGTTGGAAAGAAGTATTCAAAGTCAAGAAAGCCAAGGACCTACATCCAAGATTACTCTATCCAGCAAAGCTATCATTTAGAATGCAAGGGCAGATAAAGTGCTTCCCAGATAAGGTCAAGTTAAAGGAGTTCATCATCACCAAGCCATTATTATGTGAAACATTAAAGGGGCTTATCTAAGAAAAAGAAGATGATCAAAAATATGAACAGTAAAATGACAACAAACTCTAGAACAGGAACAGCATCACAGAAATGGAGATCACATGCAGGGTTATCAGCAGGAAAGAGGAAGGGGGAGAATGGGGGGGAAAGTACATGGAATAAGAAGCATAAATGGTAGGTACAAAATAGACAGGGGGATGTTAAGAATAGTATAGGAAATGGAGAAACCAAAGAACTTATGTGTATGACCCATGGACATGAACTGGGGCGGTGGCAGAGGGGGGATGATGGTGGGAGGGGGTCTGCAGGGTGGAGGGGAATAAAGGAGAGAAAAAAATGAGACAACTGCAGTAGCATAATCAATAAAATCTATTTTTTGAAAAAGAAAATTAAAAAGTAATCTTGGGCCACCTGCCTTCGTCTGAGTCCAAGACTGAGGTCAAGCAACCTGAGAGCCAGGCCTGGCTCTGTCCTGTTCGACACTTTGCCCCGGGACAGTTACTGCCCTCTGTTTTCTCATCTGTAAAATGGGATGGTAGGACTAGAATCTTGATCTCCAAGGACTCTTCCAGATCCAACATTCTTGCTCTTGGGCTTAAATGTTTTCTGGATCCCTTAAAAGCCATGCTTTACATACCTATCCAAGGCCCAGTGACAGGAACTGTAAATCTGGAAGATTTTGTTAATGCCAGTTGCCTTGCACTTCTATAGCTCTTAAAAGCTTAGTAAGCATATCCACATACATTGTCCTTCTCAGGAGTATAAGGATGCATTACTAAATCCTTCTCCAGGTGCAAAAATGGAGGCTAAAGCAGTTGAAATAGCAGAATCAACGCTCAAATTCGGGTCTTGGGTTCCAAAGTGAACCTTCTGCTCTTGCCAAACTGTAGTCTCAGGAACTGGGACAAGCGCTGTTTCTGGAAAGCCCAGATGTGCTGAGGACAGGATGTGGGAGAAAGACAGGTGTGTACAAAAGTGGGGAAACTGAAGCAAGGAGAGAGTCCAGAAAGAAACTAAGGATGTTGGGGTGGGGCTCAGCAACAAACATACAACTACCTTCAACTTCTTTCATCTCTCAAGGGTTCAGGGGATCTGATAATCCAACAGTAGAGCCCTTGTTGAGTTGGCTGGTAATCTTGCAGAGGCCTCCTGTTGAGGGAAAAAATTAAGCTCACATGGTAAAAGCCTCAGTTTCATCTCTTTCACATTTAATTGAACAACCCTGTGACACATTCTGTCCGAACCGGGCACCTCATTGTCCCTTTGTTCATAGGAGGAAATTAAAGTCTAGAAAAGAAGACAAGTTCTGGTCTGCTGATGTGTTTTCTATTTGGCCAAGAAGGTCATTAAAATGCACTTCCAGCTTCTGCAGGAACATTTACATTTACAGCAAAGTTAATTTACTTCCCTGCCCGGTGATACTCACTTATGTTCATTTATACCCTTGGATTCTGGACAGGTGCTTCACTACCACTGAAGAGCTGTGATAACTCACTCTGAGCACAGGCAGGAAAGGCGTCTCAGAATGCCGGGGGGACACGAAGGCCAGAAAAGCAGGTGTAACACAACCCTATTTAGAGCAGATGCTTCAGCTGGCCCCCAGGTCCCCAGCCTTTCTTGTGACACCCCAATAGGATCATTCAAGCTTTCATCCTCCAGGATGAAGGCAGCCTCCCAAACCCAGGGAGCTCTCAACATCTCCGAAGACTCCTAAGGAGCTCATGTTTATACCTTTCTCCACTCAGTGAGAATATCCTTTTATTTTTATCATGCAAAGCAACGCAGTACTTCTTAGTCGCAACCTCTCCCTGTAGACTAGGATCTGGACCTGTATCTATTTTTTGATAAAGCTTATGAAAGGGCTTTGTTTTCCTAAAGAAAAGATAATTCTCTTCCTAGAAGAAGGGACACATACAGCTGACAGGTTTTGAAAGATTGTTTTTTTCCGTTTTTGCTAAAACTATATACGGATCTAGAAGTTGATGATAACATTTGAATAGAGGAGCGTTTAAAGGCTCCAAGGCCATCTTTTAAAGGTGAATTTTAAATCTAAAATTTAAAATTTTAGACTTTAGATTCTGAGACTGATTGAGGGCAGGGATAAATGCTAATATTTTATTTGGTTCTTTTGTATGTTTTGAATTATAATGGAATAAAAATACTACATTATAAATACATTATTTGCCATTTTCTCTCGCCTCTCTTTTAATGAGGTTGGGCCTGGGGATTGTCCTAATTTGGAAAAAGAAAGGGTCAGGGGGTGAGATGCTGCTTGGAGGTGACAAGAGAAGAACAAGGAAGAATTTGGGAAGTGCTTTTGCAAGAACTTCAGGAAAGAGAGACGCTAAACAACATTTGAGGCAAGGAAGCCATGTGTTGTGCTGTGTAACATTCTCCCCTGGGTCCTTCAGGCAGGCGTCTTCTTTTCAAGAGCAGATATGCTTTACTTTAAAAACGCTCCAGTCCCTGGTTTTGCCTGGTGGACGTGGCAGGGATTTCACAAGGAAACCCTCAAAGGTCTGCCGCAGGCCTCTGGGAGCTCTGCCGGTGAGACACCCCGAGAGCTGGGGTGTTCCTCACTTCATCGGGCAGCAGTGGATGTCCAGCACTTCTCTCTTCCGGCCTCCGAGTCATGTATACAATTAGTTTGGAAGGAAATGCAATCTGACAGGCAGTCCCATGGAGTCTCCTCTGAACCCCCACCTCTTGACCTTTCTGAGTTCCTAGGATATTGACCACTTTGGCATTCTGTGCAAAGAGTTAGCTCTTTGGAATTAGCCAAGGTTGGGTTAGAATCATAGTTCTGCTGACTCCTACCTGTGTGCTTTTACACAAGTCATTTTTAATATCACTGAGCCTAAGTTTCCTCATCTGTTCAAGGATTGTAATGTCTCCCTTGCTGGTGATTTTTCTAAAGAGTAGAGATAACGTACTAAAAAAAAAAAAATCATTAAACACATATAGATATTAAATAAGATGTAGGTAATTTTGTAAAGCTTCACGAATGACCAGAGCTGGCCATCACATGAATGTTTTTCTGAACATCTCTCTTGTCCAAAATCCATGGAGAGAGTGTGTAAAAAAAAAAAAAAAAAAAAAAAAAACACCTGGAGAAAAACATCTCTATCTTCTAGGAGGTTTTAATCCAGTTGGGATGAAATACATACACATTAAACAGTAATTAATGACACGGGGCTACAAATGCTAAGGATTTGACACAGCATGGAACACATCACTGAAATGAATAGTTTAGAGAACATTTCTCCTGCTTGGTGCTTCACAGCTTCCTTGATCTGTGGTTCGGTGTATTGACATTTATTTGGAGACATTCTCAGTCATTGTTTCAAATAATTTTTCTGCTCTTTTTTCTCTTCTCCTTCTGGTATTCCCATTATATGTATATTACACCTGTCATAGTTGTCCCCTGGTACTTGACATTCTGTTATATTTTTCAGTCTCTGTTCTCTTTGTTTTTCAGTTTGCGAAGTTTGTATTGAGATGGCCTCAAGTTCAGAGGTTCTTTCTTCGGCCATGTTTAGTCTACCAATAAGCCCGTCGAAGGCATTCTTCATTTCTGTTACAATGTTTTTGTCGTTGTTGTGGTTGTTACCTCTAGAATTTCTTCTTGGTTCTTTCTTAGGACCTCCATCTCTCTGCTGATATTGACCATCTGCTCTTGCATGCTGTCTCTTTTTTATCCACTGGAACCCTTAGCATATTAATCATAGGTATTTTAAATTCCCAGTCTGATAATTCCAATATCTCTGCCATGTCTGGTTCTGATATTTGCTCTATTTCTTCAGTTCAAATTATGGGATTTTGGTTAGGTGGAGTTTTGGGGGGTTTTTTTGGCCTTTTGGTATGTTTTGTAATTTTTTCTTAATAACCAGGGATGATGTACAAGTTCTGTCCAGAAAGTATCCAGCCATGTACTATGAAAAACAGAGACATTTATTGAAGAAGATACAAGATACAAGAACCACTGTACATAGGACAATGACACCTCAGTCCCCTTCAAAGTAGGCACCTTGGGACCTCACACAGTTCTCCCAATCACCCCACCATCAGCTGCCCCAGCGTATTTTCCTGAATGTCATTGATGGTCTGAAATCTCTTCCCTTTCAAAGGTGATTTTAGTTTTAGGAAAAGCCAGAAGTCTCAGGTTGCCAAATCTGGGATGTAGAGTGACTGAGTCACCTGGGTGATTTGAGGTTTCACCAAAAATCTCTGCATGAAACGTGATGCGTGAGTGGGCACATTGTCATGATGAAGCTGCCAATCACCAGTTGCCCATAGCTGCAGCCTTCTGAATCATCTGAATAGTTTCCGCAGAGGAATGTTCAAACTTAACGCAAAATTTGATGCAAATTCATTGTTCTACCTGCTCAGTCACTCTGAATGTGATGGCCACGCAGTACACATGCTCACTCACAGTGGGGTTATTCAGTATCTATCACCCCCACTGACTAGTACAGTGAAGTTGTCATTGTTCACACAGGTGCGTTTCAGTCCACTCTCCTTGGCTGTCAGGTTACGTTGATGTCATGCGAGCCGTTCTCATTATATTAACAATGGTTGGACTTTTTCCAGACAGACCTCACACTGGGTAAAAGGAGCTGCTTTAAATGGCCTTTAACAATGTGGTTGTAAGGTATAGGGGGAGAAGAAGCATTCGATAGTCCTATGATTGTGTCTTGGTCCTTCAGTGAGCCTACGCCTCTGGAAGTGTTTCTCAGTTTTCTTCACGCACAATGCCCTCCCCACCCCTGCCAGGCAGGACAGGACGACTAAGGGAGCCTGGGGTTGGGTATTTCCCTTCTGCCCCATGGAACGCTAGACCTGACTGGAAGTGATATGCCTCTTCCCAGGTCAGTTAGGCTCTGATAATGCCACAGCAGGCGAGGCACCTGTGAACTGGTTTCCTCTGAGGACAGACCTTGTGAAGAAGGGCAGAGTGCTCTGGCATATTTCGAAGCGATTCTTTTTCCCCTCTCCCGGCTGAGAGCAGGAGGGGATTTTTATCTGATATTTCCTTGGGAACATGGTCAAGCTCACAGAATCAGGAGTTTTAACTCTTGGAGTTGTCCACACTGAGCTTCCAGCAATTTGCTGACCAAAGTTCTGGCTTTCCTGCCCCACACTTGTTCCCGCGGCAGTTCCCGAGCCTCCGCTCAGGTAAGTTGCTATGCTCTGTATTCACCTATCTCTCTCCAATCTTTTTTTTTTAATCCTCACTCTAGGACATGCTTATTGATTTTAAAGAGAAGAGAAGGAAGGGAGAGAGAGGGGGAGAATCATTGTTGTGAGAAAGAAACATTGTCTGGTCGCCTCTCCCACGCACCCCAGCCATTACCTCACCTCCTTGCTGATCCTAGAAGAGCTGATGATTTTTCAGTCCATGCAGTTTCCTACTTGTTAGAGTAGGGATTTCCATGCTCCTTACGTGCAGAACTGTCAATTTATTTTTTCCTGTTCACTACATTACTTCTTTCATCATATTCGTCTGCTCATTTTTATATTGTTATGGGAAGTCCCAGACATATAGAAAAGTTGAGAGACCAGTATAATGAGTCTCAACTCCCAGATTCAACAATGAGCCTCACGAACATGATTTGAACTCATGGTCAAATCCGAATAGGTTGTCCATAAATACTGCAACATGTATCTCTAAAAGATAAATACTCCAAACTATAGCCACGGTATTATTGCCACACTAAAAATAAAAACAAAAAAAGGAATAGTAGTTCCACAAAAATCACCAAACACCCA
The DNA here is from genome assembly GCA_004026545.1 of Mormoops blainvillei. Taxonomy (NCBI): domain Eukaryota; kingdom Metazoa; phylum Chordata; class Mammalia; order Chiroptera; family Mormoopidae; genus Mormoops; species Mormoops blainvillei. The sequence goes on from PVJD01000045.1 coordinate 320,150, forward strand.
GCCATTGCCTCAATATCCTGGTTGTTTCACAAATTTAACATTTTGTTTGCTCAAATCAGTATCCAAATAAGGGGCGTAAGTTGCAACTAGTTCCTATTTCTGTGAAGTCTCTTTCCATCTACAGATTTCTAAGGAAAACAAGTAATTTTGAAAGCTGTGGGTAAGTTCGTTAGTTTAGGACCATAAAAAGGTACAATTTGATTTGTTCACAAACTGTTTGACAAATATAGTTATGTCAGATAGAATAAACTTAATAACTTTAATTTTTAAATTACTTTTGTCACAAGTGGAGCAGCAGCTGCTGATGTCTAAGGGAAGTGTAACCTCAAATTTTCACCAAATTGTGAGAAGCAGGAAAATAGTTTAGAATTGAAGAAACCATCAACATTATGGCAAGAAAAGAAAGTTTCATTTTTTGAGCATAATTCCTCTTGTCATACCAAACACTTGTCAAGCAGCTGTTTCAGGAAAAAAAAAAGAGGAAAAAACATGACATATTTTTAATATTCAATTTGTGTTACATAAAATTTTGCGTAATCCGTTTACCTTTCTGAACTATCATAATACGCAACATATGGCGAGTGGGATATCAGTTAGAAATATATTCTATTTAGCCACAAAAAACAGAAAACCCAACCAAGAGAAGCTTGGACACATAGGGGATTGTTTTCTTCATGGTACAAAAAGCCCAGGGTTCTTGACTCCAAGGTTAGGAGGGTTGTTCTGTGGTGTCACAATGGACCTAAGCTTCTTCTAACTTTCTGCTCTGCCTTCTTTCATGTGTGGTTTTATTCTTCATGGTCGCAAAGTGGCTGCGGCACCACCAAGCATAGTATCCACATTCTAGGTAGGAAGAAGAAAGAAGGGCAAACAATGAACAGCAGAGGGCTTTCTCATAATAAGCGTTTGCCTTTTTGTTTGGAAAAAGACATTCCTCCCCGCAATGAAATTCTGATCCTGACGACCTGGAGTCAGGTCCGATTTCACAGGCTGTGTGCAGAGTGTTTCACGAGGCTGCCCTCCCTTCAGAATCAGCCACAGGCTTGGGGGTCCCCAGGCCACCTGTACTTCTGACCAATAGAATACAAATCCAGGTGTTTCTATTATCCTCTCAGGTCCAACAATTTGCTACAATGACTCAAAGAACTCAGGACAGCTCTATACCTACAATTACAGTGTTATCACAGCAAACAGGTACAAATCAGAACCAGCCAAAGAAGATACCCACTGGGTAAGGTCTGGGAGGATCCCAAACACAGAGCTTCTGTACCCTCAGGAGGCATCACCCTCCTGGCACTTCAATGTGTGTCACCAACCAGGGAGCCTCGCTGGAGCTTTGGGTACCAGAGTTTTTATTGGAGTTTCATTATATAGACGTGATTGATAGGTTCATTGACCACATGACTGAGAGCAATCTCTAACTCTTCTCCTTCCCCAAAGATCAGGCTGATATCCTGTGGCTCAAAGGCCCAACCCTCCAAACACAAGGTTGGTCTTTCTAGCATGGCCGGCTCCCATCCTGAAACTAGTTAGTGACAGCCCCACATCTCTTTGGCTGGCACCGTGTTGCAAGGCCACCCCTGGCTGTGAGAAAGGCTGGAAGACTGATATAGCCTTTTATAGCCTTTAAAGTAGAAGCAGACAAGGAGAACATGGATGGAAATGGAATTGACTCAGTCAGTTCACAGTCTTCCATAGCCATCAACTGCTTGGACATCTGAAAACTGAAGTGATATTTAGATAAAAAATAAACTCCTTTTCCTTCGACCAAGTGGTCCAACTCTAAACCCAAAATTCTATCCACGACACCAGTCCAGTTCCCCACATTTACGACTCAGTGAACCAAGAATCCATCCCTCCACATAAAAGGCATCTAGGTAAAGAGGTAATAATCCCCAATTGTTCATATGTTTAGTCCCTGAAATCCCCTGAGATAATAAGTATCTCTAACATGTGATGAGGCTATCTATATTTTAGTATGTACTTTCACTGATTTAATGTCAAACCTATTAAGAAGACCAAAATCCTTCTAGCCAGTCCTCCAAAGACTCCTGTGATTAATATCTGCCCACATGAGCTACCGAGAAATAGTCAAGACAAAGGAGCCTCTGCATAGTAATCAACCATTGTTACATCTCGACTTGGAGTAAGGAAGGGAAGCTGTATTTAACGAAGTGAAAAGTACTTTTTAGTGCCTCAGCTTAAAGACTCAGGCTGTCCAAACAACCATTAATTTTCCCCACCACTCCCCATCATTGCCTGAAGTGGACGCTGTACAGATGTTTCACTAAAATGCTTCCCCTTCTACTCTTTGCTGCCAGCAGCTCACGTGATTCAGGCAGCAGTTTCCAAAGAAACAACAAAGATGGAACTGCCCAGAGCTGAAGACGATGTTCCCGGGCCTTTTGTGCGTCTGCCTCTGAAAGAGTGTGCCCTTTTCATAAAGTCAGGGGCACGGAAAGCTCTAATCAGTCATGGAAGCCATTCCCACCATCTCCACAGCTGAAAGCCTGCTACATTTGAAAAACCAAAACCAAAACCTGCTCCTTGTGTCTAGAGCTAGAAATGAGAGTGTTTATTTTCTGAGCTGTTACTGAACCTCCACCCTCCCATAAGAACTGCCTGACTTGAATCCCCAGTCCTGCGCCACCTCACCTAGAGATGTGCACCAGTCAGCATAGGGTCCTCTGGACACAGGTGAGTATCCTTTTAAATTTAGCCAGACACAGCTAGCTTTGAAAATTAATTACGAAGCAGCACATGTCAACTATGTCTCTCTGCCAGCACACAGAATCTTAATGGAAGGACGGGAGAAAGGAAGAAAGGAAGAGAAGGAGGTAGATGAGCATTTAACTATTTGATGACTGTTTATTGAACCTTTTACATGCACCATTGGATGCTCACAGCAGGTGTGTGGCAAACCCAGACCCCCCTAACCCAAGCCCATGTTCCTTCAACCATGCTTAAATAAATTATTATGGTTTTAATTAAGTGATCCAGAATTTACATTCTAAATGCATTAATAAATATTTACTCCCCTTAGACTTAATAAATAAATAAATATTTACTCCCCATAAATTTAATATTGTTAAATAAAATAGGAAGTATAAGCCTCCACAATAAATATTATTGCATCTAACCGAAAGAACTGGCATTAACCAAGGCTAACGCAGGTCCTAAGAGCACTAAATTGTCATCTTTCTTTAAATTAACTGAAGACTTTATTCTTCTTTACTTGAAATTCCAGGCACAGCATTTTCTAGGTAGATAAGAACCAAAAGAGATTATTTGTTCTATAGTTTATAACCTTCTCCCCAAGGGAGAGAAGCTAAATAAATTTTACTCTTAAAGATAAGTAGAAATGTCAGATGAGGGCAATAATAAAGTACAATTTACTGTTTGGTACCAGCTCCCAAAAATGCAACTGAGAAGCATAATCTGGAAGGTTGTAAATAGATTCAGTTTCTTGTTTTCTGTTTGAAGCCTGGTATTTCTTCTAACTAATTACATTTACATGATCTATTTGTTAATTGTTTAGAAACAGCTGGTCCTAAATAAACAGAGACAATGATAGTAATTTGCATATGTTATTTTATTATAATTAAAGTTTCAGAAACAAGTTTGAGTTCTTACTCTGCAGAGCAGTTATGTAAGACTATGTTTCATAAAACATGCTCATGGACAGTAAACAATGTTGACACATTGGATTTGCCAATTGCCTAGAACCTTAACATTAACTAGAATTTTCGGCACTCCACTGTGGAAAGAAAAAGAAGCAGATCATTAGAAAAAGTTGACAACTGACTTATTAAAAACAAAATGAAACTTCTTTCCAGAGGCAGTACATGTTCAGTTTTAATCTCTTGCAATTAAAAAGAGGCGAACGGGCCTATAAATTAAAAAAAAAAAAAAAGGTTCAGTTTTCAATCGGTGTAAGGATGGATGAAGCAGGTTTAAAAGGTTTCGGCATCAGAGTGAAAACAAAGGGTTCTGGCGCTCAGGAAACCGGAGCGGTCTGTTAATCTTGAGAACCTTAGCGGCCCCAAATGCAAGTGAGTTGGGATTTGTTTTTATCTGAAGTAGAGACAGTCTTATTGTTTTGATAATAATAGCTACCACATATTGAATATTATCCCATGATTTAATGTATTATATAACTTATTTAATCTTCACAATAACCCCATAGATGAGCTCCCTAGGGCTGACATAATGAAGTGCCCGGGCTGGGCTGCTTCAGCTACAGAGACTGGCTTTCTCGCTGTTCTGCAGGAGTTCTAGAAGTCCAAGATCAAGGCGCCTGCAGGACTGGCTTCTTCTGAGGTCCGTCAGGGAGGGAGCCGTTCCAAGCCTCTCTGGCTTGTAGGTGGCCTCCTTCTCCCTGTGTCTTCACATCATTTTCCCTCGGTATGTCTGTGTCCAAATTTCTCATAAAAACGCCAGTCATATTGGACTAGGGCCCATCCTAATATCCTCATTTTAACTTAATCATCTCTTTAAAGACCCTATCTCCAAATATGGTCACATCCTGGGTACCCTACCTCAAAATACAGTACTGGGGGTTAGGACTTCAACATAGGAATTGGACAAAAAGATGCAATCTTTAGTCAAGAACGGATATGTATTTCCCGTTTTACTTGAAATAGGCCCAGAAAGGTTGTTACTTGTCCAAAGTCTCCAGTTAGTGGTGTCAGAGCCAAGACAAACCCAAATCTGTAAAATCCCAAAGCCTGGCTGTTAACCATGATACTTCACCACTGCCCTTAATAATAGTCAGATGGCTCTTTTTCATCCCTGTCTCCACACTACTTCAGGCTCCCACACTAGCCTTGAGCCACCCTCACTCTCTCCTTTCAAAGGCCTGGTTGAATGTTCTAGCCAGGACTTTCCTCCCATGAGGGCCCTTGAATGGACCCCACCCCCATTCCCAGCCTCCACCGCTCCTGCTTCCATCATTCCCACCTCCACCATCCAAGCACACACCAGTGAGACACCAGCGCCTTTCTCTGAAATCACATTTAAGCTATTTTTCACAAAGGCTCTCTGGGCTTCCAATGTCTCAACCCGCTAGCCAAGAAATTAAGTCACAACAAAAAACGCAGAAGAGTAGATAAAAGCCTCCGAAGTAATGCGTGTGCTCACCGCACACCCGCCTGTCTCTCACAGCTCGCCTCATCCATGAGCCTCTCCTGGCCCCTGCACACGCCTTCCCAATAGGAGGACTTATGCCCCACCAGCCCCAGGTAGACTTTTATCAAACGCCAGCGATATCTCTGTGTGGGAATTTATTTTCACACCTGCCTCACCTCCAAACCGTGAGGTAGAAACTGTGTCTCATTTATCTCTGAATCCTCAGTGTTTAGCCTTTTCTTTCTCCTGGTCCTTATTGGTTAATATTCGATAAGCGCTTGATGAATGAATAAGTGAATGAATGAATCCTCTACCCTACATCTCAAGGTCCTTTCCCCATCCAGCCAACTGATGTTTAAAATTATAACACGAGATACGATAATATGAGATTTTCTTCTTTTGGTTTAAGAACTTGTGCCTTGTTAAAGGACGGAGGCTCTTTGGTTGTTTAAGTCTCAGTGGGAGTGATTTCCTCAGGAGGAGGAAGATGGGGATATAAGAAGAGACGATTGTTTGAGGTGCCTAATAAGGGGCAAGGGAGGGGAAGATATAGGAAGATAGATCAAAAAGCTAGAGAAGCTTTTCCTCCTTAACAGCTTTTCTGAGGAGCAGCTCTGGTTGCCATAGCAACAGCAGCAATTTGTGGTACTTCCCTCCAGCTTCCTACCTGTTGGCGAGGAGGACCCGAGAGCTGCCACCTCTTAACCCAGCAGGGCATTCTCCGGGCACCTCTTGAGAGCCTGGCTAAGACTCACGGATGGGCAGACCGGGCTGGACCCGCAAGGATGGTGAAGGGAAAAAGCTAAACGAGGCAAAGTAGGACCGCAGGGGCCACGCTGCTGCCAGGAGGCGAAGGCTAATGTGCGCCCTCCGGTGACACAGGAAAGGCAGTGGGCGAATAGCTGCAGCTAGGACAACGGTTCTCAGAGACGATTACCGAGAGATCCTCTGGCTTAATTGATTTTATACAACCTCCTGGCTGCAAAATCGGGAGCCTCACACCATAAAGGCAGTTTTCAAAGGACAGCTGCTTGCTCAAATGGACGCCCCACACAGAACTGTTTTCTGGAGCTTCTAATGACTTATGCTTCGCAGCCAAGCCAGAAAATGTTTTTCTAAACAAGAAATGGGAAGAATGTCAGATCTACGGATAGGAGATTGTGCATGAGAGTGTCACTACAGTGTGTAATTACTAGTCTCGTTACAAATTAGGCTAATCAAATCAGTAGCTTTAGTGTAAGATTTGCCCATTTCTGCCGCAGAAATATGATTTGGAAATGCTAGCAAGACAGCACCATCTTTCTAGTTTCTTCTTTCTTCTCACGCTAAGTCTTGGGAATAACTCAAATCAACAGTAGTTTTCTTTTTTGGCAAGGTATGAGGAAAGGGGAGAATTAGGGGTAACCATAAATTACATTTGATGCACGAATTAAACAATTTCATTTACTTATTGCTGAGTAACAAACAACCCAAAATGAAGACATAACAGAATTGTAAATTCAGAAAAAAAAAATGGGGCTTATAAAGGTTTTCTCTTAGAGAGAATTACCTTTTCTAACAACACGAAAGTGAAAACTTATCCAAACAATTCCTAGAGTTGATCACGGTTCATTAAGGAACAAAACAGCAGAAACATGTAATTTCATGGCAACTCCCTTCAAGTGCAGCCTCTCATTACCAGCAACAAGCCACGTAATTTACTTAGCAACCCTGCCGCTGGCATTTAGCCTTTGTCTTTCTCACATCTGGGGCTGCAAGTATGATGCATTTAATAAACATGTTTATATGCCAGTAATTTATTTCTGGCACTATTTTTGCTTCTTTTTTTCACCGAACTTCATTCATGGGGAGGAAACGCGTTAATTGTCTCATTGTTGAGCGGCCTTTCTTGCTACGCTGTTGCGAGATGTTACAAAGCACGCGAGTGGGCACGGTCTTAACGACCAAGCCTAGCATGAACTGTGGGTCGGCTTTTGTGCACGCAGAAGTGAAGCCTGCAGCCAAGGTTGGGTGGGAGGGAGGTCCACCTTGAAACGTTCCCTAAAGGCCTCCGGAGTGGGGAAAAAAAAATAACCCTTCAGGACATCACCATGATGTAGCTCATGACCTCCTGATGACAGTGCACAGTGCTTCATTTTACTGCCACATATTAAGATGGAAAATGGAGTAGAGCTAATTTGATTTGGTTTATAAACATTTTATGTGAAAATCAGGCAGATGAAGATGTAGAGGGTTACAGAACAAAAACAACAAAAAGATGTTTGCTGTGTCTTCCAAAACTGATTAATTTTACAAAATCTAAATGGATCTTCTTTGCATAAGCATGTCATCCATGAATCTGCATGGCCACTGTAGATTTCCTGAGGGGACAGAGTGCACTGCAGGTTACTCTTCAGAAGACAGGAAGCCAGCTCATTGAGGGACGGCCGGGAGATGGATTCAGAAGTATGGTGTGGTGGACAGACATCTAGACCAGGAATACAAAGCAGCAGAACTCAACCCTAGCTCTGCCATCAACAGACTCTGTCATGTAACAGAAACCTCTGAATGGTTTTATCAGTAAGCTACGGCCATGTAGCAAACCACCCCAACCCATGGTGGCTTAAAACAATAAGCACGTAAATTTCTCACACACCTACCGGACAGGTGCTTCTGCTGACCTGGGA